>JARGCV010000589.1:19100000-19452500 GCA_034064705.1 Bothrops alternatus
TGTTTCTGTCATTTCTCTCTTAAAAAGAAAAAAAATGGCTTCAACTCAAGATACAGTAAATGAAAGTCAAGACTGATTATATAGCAATAACACTTAGACTTATCTATCGCTTCATAGTGCTTTATAGCCCTCTCTAAATGATTTACAAAGTCAGCATATTGCCCCAAACAATCATATTCCTCCTTAACAACTTCTATAAATTAATTCCATAATTCCTCTGGTTCTCTATCAATGAGGTTCACGACTTCCAAGTGTTTCCTGATGTTCTTGAAAATAGTGCATATATGTTAAGATCATATCATGGAAGAAAGTCAGAAAGTTATACATATATTACTCTAATGTGGTGTTTTTACTGGAACATTGGCAAGGAGGATCTGGATACCTCTTTCCTTTAGGTGCATGGGAACTTTGTAGTTGAGTACATATTACAGAATTAAACAAGCATTTATTTTAGTCCCTATAGGATTATATTGCAGTCAGACTTTGTTTTACCCTGTCCTTGGAGGGGGGTACTTGTGTTGAATAGAATGATCTTTCTCATTGTTAATTCAAAAGACTTGAGAAACAGATGCTTCTTAATTTTGAAATCATCTCATTGCCTACTGCTATAAACTAATACTCCTTAACCTTGATGGTCTCATCCTTGCCAGATATCCATAACCTTGAAACAATTGGTCTCATTCCTGGCAGGACAAGGCAGTGCATTCCAAGATAAGATAAATTCATCCTCCTTGTCCTTAATGAAATCCAGTGAGATGTGGCCATCAAAAAACAGATGTCAATCATGCTATTTAAGAGCTATTTAAGCTGTCAGAAATACCATGATATGGAACTTCAGTGTAGATC
Organism: Bothrops alternatus; assembly: GCA_034064705.1. Taxonomy (NCBI): domain Eukaryota; kingdom Metazoa; phylum Chordata; class Lepidosauria; order Squamata; family Viperidae; genus Bothrops; species Bothrops alternatus. The sequence continues at coordinate 19,100,847 of JARGCV010000589.1, forward strand.
TAACTAGAAGAGTGCTGCATGTTTGTTGGCTTTAAAGAAGTCCATTCTGCTATAACATCTTCAGATGACTGTCAGAAAGGGCATAACATCTTTCTTTCTTTGATTGTATTCTTGAATATTTTTTTTTATTGCTACCTCATGTTCTGTTACTTTCTGTTCTATCCTGTTTTGGAATAAAACCTTATATACTCATACTATGTGGCCATTGCTTCCAAAACCCAAAGAACCAATGACATCACCCTCGTGGGCTGAGGACAGAGCAATACAAGTCCTGACTAAAACAAGTTATAGCCGGGATGTGCAGTAACTACATAAATAAATTCCAGGGATCAACAGTAAAAGGTAGGTCAGTCACACTGAGCAAAATGTTTTCATTGTTTTTCTGAACCCTGAATTGGCATTTGATCAAAATACTTGAGCAGCAGGAAAGACTAAACCTCTACCTTTGAGTAAAAAATCCTCTCTTAATAAACTAGATCTTGATGTGTAAGTATGAGTTATGTATAAAGATAGCTTCCTCCTGGCTTAACTCCAATACTAGCAATATGTCAAGATAAGCTACTTTGATGCAATAATAGTGAGAGCATACCCTTCCCTTTTTGGAAAGTACAACTTTGCAGACCTGGCAAATATCATCCCATCCTGGAAAGATTTGATATTGTAAACAATAGCAATACCTTTTGCAATGCATTGCTTTTTAGGAATTTTGCAGGCTTGGGGAAGATGACTAGCAGGAAAACTTGACAGCTTTGAAAAACATAGAAGTTACCTTTCACATTGTCAGGGGCACAAAAAGGGAATGAGAGAAACTCAAATGTTATAGGAGTTTTTGGGCAGACAGCCCGCAGGAGAATTGCTGCCAGGTCAATGTATTGCCTCCACTGTTAAATGAGTTAGCTCCTTGTATGTCCAGAGTAACTGTGTATTCATTGCTGCTTCCATTTAGGGATATGGTATTCTGTCACAGGGAAGAATTATCTCACTCCTAACCAAGGGAAGGCTGCTAGAAATCTCTTTCTCAGAAAGCACAAACAAATTGCATTTCTCACTGACAAATGCAAAAGTCAACATTACTAAAGCCTATTGAATTGCTAGCAGCAATAACACACTGAAGCACAATGAAAAACTCCACCTACGGTTGGTTATTGGTTTGGTTTTCAATGTCATTTTATGGTATGCAATTTACACATTCAGCAACTACCAAATCTAACATCCTGGTGGAAAAAAATAGATTAACATCCATGCACATATAAAAATGCATGGACCAAAATCGACTAATATAGACCTATTTACAGAGAAGTTACCTTTCTTAGTAATGTTTGCAACCTCTTTTGCCTATTCAAAGCTGGTCTGAATAACTATCAAGCTGGAATATTGATTACACTAGCCTGATAATCACAGCCGGAGAGAAAGCAGATTAAATCCAGTGTCTTTCACAATGCGTCCTAGAAATATAGCTCCATTGACAAATAACCATAGCTCACATTTTTATAATTTGATTTTCAACATAACCAAGGATAGGCATTGATTGCTAAAAGTCATATAAACCCTATAAAGCCCTACATGGCACCGGACTAGGTTACTTATGGGACAGTCTGCTGCATCATGAAACCCAGCGACCGGTTAGGGCCCACAGAGTCGGCCTTCTCCAGGTCCCGTCAGCCAGATAGTGTCGCCTGGCGGGGCCTAGGGGAAGAGCCTTCTCTGTTGCGGTCCCGGCCCTCTGGAATCAACTCCCCCCGGAGATCCTTATCGCCCCCACCCTCTCCTCCTTTTGTAAACTGCTCAAGACACATCTTTGCCGACAGGTCTGGGGCAGTTAACATCTTGCCCCTAGCCAGTGTATGTTTGTGTGCATGTTAGTTGGATGATTGGTTTTTTTTTTAATTCAGGGGTTCATTTTATATGTATTTTAATGTTGATTTCTATTTATGCTGTGAGCCGCCCTTTCTCGGAATAGGGCGGCATAGAAATCCAATAAATGAAATGAAAAATGAAATATACCTCATGGATGTTTCTGCTTCCTGAGATTAGAATGGTTGCTTTAGAAATCATCAAAATTGGTTGGACAGTTAAATGGGAAAGAAAGATGAAAAGAAGCTTAGTTAAGAGACTATTTACATGTGTTATATTTTCTATTAAAAATTGGCATTACTATCTATTTTGAGAAAAGCGTCAGCATGAATTTAGCCAGAAATGCAAAGCTTGGAAATGAATAAATGAATGAATGACTTGAAATTGCCCCTGTGAAATGCCTGTTTAATATTCTTAATTCTCCAGTCCAGCAATATTATCCAAAAGACGCCTTTAAATATGCTAACCTAAAACTTGGGTAAAAATTATGGTTCACTCTTAAAGTGCTCTTACTCCAAGAGACTTTATATATATATATATATACCGGTAATAGAAAAGAGAACATTAAATAGAAGGGGGAAAATCATATTCACTATATTGTAATATTAATTAAATCACATATCAATTTTGCTTTCACTTAGTCTCATTCTCAGGTATGCAGCTGTTAGCATAACACTTAAAGGTCAAGTGCCATTCTTGCCTCCCCTGAACACAAATTGCACAATTGAAGTCTAAGGACAGTTTTTTTTTTTTAAATATATTTTATTGGTTTTTTTTTTTATAATTTTAACAAAAAAAAAGAAACTAGTCATATCAAATCATAGTGTTAAAATAAACAATCATCCATAAACAGAACATAAATACATTTTTCGATACAACTAATACTAATAACTCAACTGAAAATAATCATCCCAAACAATTAACATCACTGCTCGGCACCCCCACCACCACATCCCCCCAACCCTATCCTTCCCCCCTCACTTACCAACTAACTACCTACCTTCCTCCCTCCTTCTCTTCTTTCTACTTCATCCTTCTCTATCTCCATCCTACTCTTCCCCCTTCTTATCAACTTCCACTTACATCAGCCTTCACTCCTCCTTCCTCTTATCCATCAGATGTGGTGCCCAGAGGCCCCCCGAGCAACCCCTTAATAACAGTAATTACATATATTCATACACCAACCCCAATTACAGTTGAGAAAACATCATATATAAAATTATAAACCCTCCCTAACCCTCCCCCCCGACTTCCCAGAGTTAATACAGGGTACAACAAAAGAAAACCCCACTACATCAAACAAAATTATTATATAACCTAACAAGAACTTTAAACTATATACTATATACACTCTCTAAATCAATTCAATCCATTAAACAAAACAAACAAGTCATCTTGTTAAGAATAATAATTTTCATTTACATCTAAACCATCAATCTAAGTCAAACCTTAAATCACTTCAATCCATTGAGAGGTTATATAAAATCACCCAAACCATCAAGTTTTAAATTTATCATCCAGTAATCAACCTCTTTCAAATCATTCTTTTTTAAAAAATAAAAAATAAACAAATAATATCAATAACAATAAACCCCTCAATTCAAAAAGAAAAAATTATGTTCTTAATCAATTTAATATATCTTAATATATCTTAATATATCTTCCATTAAACATCCTCTCTTACATCTTACTTATAAAATTGGTCTTTAATTCAGCCCATAATCTTAGATTAGCCTTAATTTCTTACATTTAATTTTAAATTACATCTCTTCAATCGACTTCTGGGCTTTCTCATCTGACAATCAATTTATTTCATTTCTAACTTACATTCCTTAAACTTTAACAAATCACATAATGCTTATTTATCCCATCAATCAATCAATCCAATGTCAAACCTAGATCATTTCAAAACAAATACATTCTTCAGCAATTTAATTATATCTTCCATTAATCATCTTCTCTTACATCTTACTCATAATCTTAGTCCTTAATTCAGTCCATAATTTTAAATTTCCCATAGTTCCTTGCATACAATTTTAAATTTCATTCCTTCAGTCGGACTCTAGGTTTTTTTTTCAACCAGGTAAACCTCCATAACGAGGCCTCCCTCGTTAATAATAAATCTCTCTTCTTTACTTCTTCAGCCCCATAAGTAAATTGCTTCTTAAACTGAATCAATGTCTCTTTTTTCTCAATTAGATCCTCTTCTTGCTGCTTATCTAAAAGGAATAACCATCCCTTCCTTTCTTGAAACAAATCCTCTTCCTCCACTCCATAGATAAACTGCTTATCAAACAAAATCCATCCTTTATTGTCTTTATTCTCAGTACTATCTTCTTCTTTTTCTTGTTCTTCTTCTTGTTTAGGTTGTATTATAAAATGTTCAGCAGTCAGTTGTAAATCAGTTTCATTTGAAAAAAAAATCTGGTTAATTGCTCTTGTTCTACTTCTTGTTTAGATTGTATTATAAAATGTTCAGCAGCTTGTTGATCAGTTTCATTTGGAAGAAATACTCCTTTAATGACTTCAATAATATCTTCTCTCATCTCTAAGTTACAAGCTTCTGACATAGCTTTAAAATCTTTTTTCTGTTCTGCCAACTTTTCCTCCAGCTTATTCTCCAGTTTATCCAGCTTATCATTTACTGAAAATAATGCAGCAGTTAATGCAGTCTGTAAATCTTTCATTGTAAACATTTCCGGAGGAGACTGTATAGGCTCTTGAGATTCTAAAGGAGCCTTCACTATTGCTGCCTTATATCTCGTAGTCATAGTTAAAAAAAAAGGAAAAAGTAAAAAGAAAGATTTTTAAAGTTGCCAATTCCTCCCTTCTCAATTTCTTTTAAAATCCAATTTGCGTTATAGTTTAGTAAATAATTCAAGTCTAAATAGTCTCTCAAACATCACTTCAGAAAGAGAAGAGAAAAATTCAGTTTCACTTTCCAGCGCATTCATCACTTTCATTTTCTTCACTTTCACTGAGTACAAAAAACAATCGCCATTTTGAAAGAATTATGTTGATTCAAGAAAGTTATAAGTACAAAGGCAGAAACAAAGTAACAAAATACTTGCAATACTCAAAAGACTCCTGCATTCACTCCGTCTGTATAAAAATCCTTATTATTCTCTCTTAAAAGCAGAGGCGGTCGCGACGTCTATTTCTGTCAGCCGACAGAAGCGTCTCTGGGCAGGAGCATTTCAAGTGCCTAGGGAACACACCTTCTCTGCCCCTGAAAATTTTTTCCAGGGATCTTGGAAGGGCTCAACCTTGCTCTTGAGGCTCTACACCTCTTCTTTGCCCGAAGAGGGGTTTTTCCACCGCGACAAACAGCTGATGAACGCTGTTGTTAGCGGCTTTACAAACCCAGAGAACGGAGCCTCACAGTGGAGACTCTACCGACGCCGGCGGAGCCACCGGAAGTGGGACAGTTTTTGTTATAGATGTTATACAGAACTCTGAGCACTGTTCTGCCTCTAATCAAAGGTTGTAGACTGCAGGCATTATATGCAAGTTTCTAATTATCAGAGATCAGTTAGAAAATCAGATCCTTTATGTTACTCTAGAAAAAGATAAACATACCAATTTATAGTATTCTATTTGCTTTTTCTTCTGAAAATTTTTTGAGAGCAGTATTTTCTCTGTTGGAGAAACACCTCCAAAACTATCTGATCTAATGACATTGATTGATTATTGGAGCTGAACTGGTGGATTTCTGGAGCATGTATCTTTGCTATTCCAATTTTCCTATGGCTTACCCTGCAGCAAAAATTCAAGCTCTACATGCATCCCTTACCAAATTTTGCCTCATTTTCTGGCAAATTTTAACAGGGTCGCTCAGGTTTCTCTGGTTCATGAGGTAGAGGATTTGTATACTGTATAAATAACTTTTTCTCTTACAAATTGACTTTAGGCTAGTTTTTCTTTTTCTTTCTTTCTTTTTTTGAAGTAGCTCTTTGCCTACTTGTTTGCATTACGGTGCAAAATCTTCTGTATGTGCTTCACATCTTCCTTCATTTCTGTAATCATGATGATAGGCAAACAAATGCAAATTGAAGTGCATGTGGAGTGAAAATATGCCTAAAGAGAATAAATATGCTATGCAGTAAGTGTTTTAAAACGCATATGCTTCTTGCGGCAAAAGCAAGATGTTTTAAATTATAAGCTTCCAAATTAAATGGTTATTAATGGTTAATAATAATTACTTAAAAATAATTAAGAAACAGAAACATGGACTTGTGTCTCTTTTAACATCTTAACTTTATAGCTTAATAAAATGACTAATTCTGCAGTTCTCTAAAGCCACCACGATGTATAAAATTATTGATAGAATAGCCAACATGTACAGGGCTCCAGGTTGTGATTAGTGTCATCTGTTTTTTTTTAGGGAACAGAAATCCTTTAAATTGGACACCTTGAACTTGATTCAAACTGGGGGCTTGTGTTGGAGAGGAGAGGCTATCCTTCCAGTTCCAAAATGTTGGTGAAATATACAGGTAGTCCTCGAGTTACAAATTTAACAGAGCTCCCTGTTTTTGCCCTCGCTCTTGTTAATCGAATGTGTGGGCGTATGCACAGTTCGTTAAGTCCACATGAGGCATCTCAGGGTGGGAAAGGCCATGGGGAGCCTAGTGATGAAACAGGCCCCCAAGGCCTCACCGACTCACCTCATGCTTCCTCCTCCCTTCCTGCTGTTCTGGACTCACCTTGAAAAGATCTGTCTCCTCTCTGCCACAGTTTCTTTGCCTTTGAGGGAGAGGAGAGTTGATGGAAGCTCCTGGGTGCCGTAATATCGTGTGAGTTCAGGCACCCATCCTCTTTTGCAGAGAATGGATACCTGAACTCTTGTGTTTGCGGTGCCTGTCTCCTGCTCCCCCCTCCCCACACACAACTCCTTTCCACCACCACCACCAGAGCACTTTTCACCAGCTCCGTCTATGAGCAAATAGGGTGATTGTAAATGCAGAGATGGAGCTTCCAGTCTCCCCAAGGTCTCTGCCTGGGTGAAAAGTGTTATGGTGGTGTGGAAAGTTATGGGGGGGAATAGAAGACTGGCATTGCAAATATTTTTTGCACTGAAAATGGAAGTTTCTGGGGTCCATGATCTTGTGAGAATTCAGGCACCCATTCTCTGTAAAAAAGGATGGGTGCCTGAACTCACTTGATAGGCATCCAGGAGCTTCCATTGACTCTCCTCTCCCTCAAAGGCAAAGAAACCGCAGCAGAGAGGAGAGAGATCTTGGCAAGGTAAGTCCAGCATGGTGGGATGGAAGGGGAAAGCACTTGTGGGGAGTTGGGGGGGATAGGGTGAATGTTGCAGAGCCTGTGCAGTTGTTCTTAAGGGCAAACAACTGCTGTGGTGCTGCAACATTCATAATTTTGAACTAGCATTAAGTGAACACTTGTAACTCGGGGATTACCTGTATTTCTATCTATAAATATATAAATTAGGATTATTGCAACAACTTTAAAAATGAAATAACATTATTAGCAGAATATTTGCTTTGATATCAGAAAGGGTTCCCAGAGAAAACTAATAGGAAGAAAAGGATGGCCCAGTCTGTAATGCGACATTGGGTATCTCATCATGTATCTTAATCAGCCAGTGTTCAAAAAGAAGTAGAGATTTAAAAGACATAAAAGACATACTGACTAAAGAAAATAAATCTGCAAGATTCTTTTCTCCCTTCTTACATTAACAAAACAAGCTGCTACTAATGAACTACTTGCAATTTTTCATAGACTGTGGTACTTTGCTAGTAGATAGGTAACTTTAATCAATTTTGATTTTGCCTCGGCTAAGGTTGGGAGATCAACCGGCAGATCAGTGAATTATTTTTGTTATTGATGATGGATTGTGAATTAGACCCCAATTATTCAGTTTTTCTTGGGTTTCTTTTATTTGGTGTTATTAAAATAAGGTATGACTTTTCTTTTTAGATCTAAAGAAATACCTTTCTTTATATTTCTTCTTCAGCAATAAGAATTATCTTCTGTTTGTTGAACTTAAAGCTATCTCACCCCTCAGTATGATTTGGGGAATATGCAAATGTAGTTGAACAATTAAATCTATTAAGGGCAATTAATAAAAAAAGACTTTTTTAAGTCTACCAACAGACCAACTAGTAATCTTGTAAGAATTCAAATAATCTCTGTAGCAAATTATTTTTTAAAAAAATCCAGAGCAAATTATCTTATAAAGCTTGAGTGAAGGCATATTTTCTCTAAAGATTCCACATCTTATTCATTTGTGCCTGAACAATGTATAACATTCAACAAGCAAGAATATCACATCACTAGCATAATTCCCTTCTCCCAGTGCATCTGCTCTGACCTGAAGAGCAGAACAGAACTGGTTTAGGAAGGCTCTCTGCACCAGTGAGTACCACTGTAATAGATTAACTGAAGGGCATGTCAACGATCAAGGATGCAGGTATTAACACCATTGCAGGAACAGCGTGACTGAATTCAGCTTATAATTTATGATGGAATTGTTTATCTTCTGCCTCATGTCAGCCATATTTTGGGTGTTGTTTCTTGCTATCTTCATAACTGTGAGACAGCTTGAATGTTCTGGATATCAGTTATGGGAGCAGTAATCTTAACACTCTGGGAGACAAGCAGGATAATCTGGATTTGTTGTTGTTTTAATGGCAAAGAGTTCCAATTCTAACCCTATTTAATGAGTATTTTGCTTTGAAAATAAAGCTCTTCTCTGTAGCTGTGGTAATTTATGTGGTACATTACCAAGGAAGCATACAAAAATCATCATCTATCATTCATTTCTTTTCTACTGCATCAATAAAAACTCCAAGATTGCCATGCAAAATATTTTTAGGACAAATATAACAGTGTTGTGTAAATTTCAGTTTCAATTATTAAATATGTCAGAGTGCCAAGGAGATGTTGCCACAAAGGCTGACAACCTGGATTCTGGAGAGAATGATGTTAAGAGATTTTCCTCCTTATTGATATTTCTATCAAATCACCTATCCAGATGTGCTATTGTTTCATTTATTTATCACTTCCCTAATCTTTCATTCCTTAAGGGTTTTTATTCTCTTCTCTATTTTGTGGGTGAAGACTTATCCCTAAACTCTCAAATAGTGGCTAGAAGCTCCTTCTACCTCATAAATTTCAAGACTATCATTACTGTGTTACAATGATGACAAAAAAAAATTAGAATCCATACCTCAAAGTAACTATCAGGACCAACGGAAGACCTTTGTGTATCTCTGTTGCTGCAATCTCTATTATGTCCACATCTCTTTTACTGTATGTGTCCTCTTTTTTTAATTTTCAATTTTTGTATCCTCCTAGAAAGACATTATGTAATTATGTGTAGGGAGTGGAGAGTAAATTGAAATTTAAAAATTTTGTTCTTTTTAATTTTTTTTCTAATACTTTTGGATCAGGATACTTTGTACTGAAAGGTAACTTCCGCGATTGTTGTTTGCAGATGTATAATGTATAATGTTGTACCTGTTATAACAAACTTTTTTTATTTCCCCCAGATCTTTCCACACATTTACTATAATGTATCTGACAATACTCCATGAGGGACCTCACAGCTGCCAACACAAAAGCCATTAAATATATTACTGTAGAGGCAGAAAAGGTTGCTCTTTCTGTTTATATGGAATAAAAGGCAAAGAAAAGTGTTGGTGGGAATCTCACAGGATGTTTTCCTTTGTTACATTAGTCCATGAGAACAATATCCCAGTTCTACAAGCTATCAAAGTAAAATTCTTATCATAGTACCAAGTGTTTGTACTAATAGATACGTTCTGTTCTCTCACATAAAGAATCGTAGGCCTGAAACTCTGCAAGAGAACTATTTAACCACCAGGTGCTGATATCAAAATCTGGTATTTGTTGATTCTATCAATATTCTGGAAATTGAGCCTTTATAATATTCTTCTTCTTTTAACATGCTAAGCTGGTTGTATAGGGTTAGAGCTAGGCAATCTTTCTTACAATGCTTCCAAACAAAATCTTACAGCAACATTTCTTAAACTAATGTCCTCTAGAAGATTTGGATTTAAAAAATTACATCATTCCCTCAGCTAGAATAGCCAACGATTGAAATAAACTAATGAATATTGTGTAGAAATGTGGACTTCAGCTCTCCCAATTTTCAGTGTTAGCCAGGAAATGTTTACAACTGAGGCCCACAATTCTTTTTTTTTTCCCAACTGAATGCTAATGCTTTACTTTTTTTTTTAATATATAAAATTCTTTTATTAAAACAATCAACATTGAACATAAAAACATATTGTGCAGCAATCATGGCACCTGATATACAATACTAAGTATTAGTCATTGAAAACGTCTGAATTAGTAAGCCTTTTTCCACCCCTCGCGTCTAGCCTCAACTATACTCCTGTTACACTTTGTTTGATTGGTGTTTCTCTTATCTGGTTCCATATTAATGTGATCAACATTAAACCAAAGATCCTATTGCTAAACAATCATCCTAGAACATAGCATAATTCTTGATGGCATCAAATAGCTAATCTCAGCATGGTACGAATAGCTACAAGGAATTGCAGTTAGTTAGTAAACTCACCATGGCCCAGAATAGTCAATTGGCTAACATTTCCTGAAACTGGGATCCAATAGTGCAATTACTATACTACAGACAAAAAGAAGAAGGGAATCTATAATGAAAGAGCCCTTATTTGTAAATGTGTGTGCACATGGATGTAGTCATATAGCCTTTAAACAAAGGGGAGAAATCACCTTTCAAAATGGCAATATCCCTAATTCAAAGAGAAGAAAAATTGTCAGTTTAACAGAGGAACCATTGGTGTCAAGCTTCACAACAGGTTTGGCTATTAATGTTGGCTCTTCAGATGGTTGCTGATTTAGACTGAAATAATAGTAGAAGATGCTTCAGAAACAACAAGTCCAGGAGATCACGAAGCTTCCTGTACTTATAGAAACCAAACTATTTTGTTCTTTGTTTCTAATTGACCTTTTCTACATCAAAAGCTAGGCAAGGGTGAAACCTTTGAAAATATGCTTGTACAAAACTGTTCCTTGAACGTCACCAGATACCATGGTGACAGATATGGGGGCTGAGATCACCTTGATACAGGTGATGCCATGACTTTGTTCCTTTCTTTTTCTAAGCAGAAAACAGATTGAGATCTGTTTACTGCCTGTTGTGCTTCTTTAGAAATAGTTTTCTAGAGAATTAAAAAAATGCTGATTAACAAATAAATGGAAATAAGTGTCTCCCATATATAAGCACAAAAGAGAATGAATACAAACAGCAGAATCTATCAAGTTTGAAGCACACTTCAAGTAGAATTCTGTATCCAGAACAGCTAGTTCAAAATCACTGGACATTGAGCAAATCCGGACTGGCTGTTTCAGGAATCAAATTAGTATGATGGTCCATCTTTTATTAAACTCTTTCAGAATGATAAGTTTACAGTGGGAAAATCATTGGAAAGGAAATGTATTATCTTATTTCAGATTGGTGTATTTTGGATCCTGCCTACACTACAGTGGAAGATGAAGTAGTGTTTAGTACTTAATTAATTAGTTAGTTTCTACATTCCTTTAACCAGCAAATGGTTCAGTACCCATTGTTTTTCTTTAAGCAGGAGTGTGTAATTTGTAAAGGCTGAGAATAACACTTAAAGAACTGTGAAGCATAAATACAACTTCTATTTGCTGATCTCTAATATCTGTGTCTAGGATCACATAGCTATAATAGAAACTTCTCCACAGCGATTGCAGAAGCCTAGAAAAAGGTTTGACTGATTTAAGGAGTTTCAGAAAGATGGTATACACACACACTCACACACATATATATACATACATACATACATACATACGTACGTACGTACGTACGTACGTACGTACGTATATGTATATACTTACATGAATTCTGAAGCTTCTCTTTCTAACTAAATCCCATTACTGCACAACATAATCTTTATTATCACCATACTCTAGTCATATGTTTAATATTTTCTCATTTTATTTCATTTTTAAAGTTGGAAACAATTTTTGGAAGCCACTGAGGAACACTCCTAAAGCTTTCAGAGCATGTTGGAGCTTTGGGTTTTGCCTTTTGGCTTTAAGGAAGGACTGTACTCTGGCTCAGTGCAAAACCTGAAAAAAATGAAATGAGATCATTTTGGGACATTGCTTATGTAACTCAGGGCAGGAAGGAGGTATATAACACACCCTCTATCCAAATCAAAATCTCACATGGATTTCCATATAGTTTGGAATATAGTTTGCAATGTGTTAGGCAACCCTGTGTACCAAAACTGCTTTTGAGGTTTGCAAAAGAAAAAAAGGTGGGATATATGGTGAAAAAATTGATGCAACAAACAACATGGAGGCTGCACCTCCTTCCTCCCTGCCTTTTGGACATGATTATAGTCAAACTTCTCTCCTCTCTTGTCTTAGCCTATCAGATGCAAACTGACCCTCCTTGCCCCTGGACAAAGCCACCTGCAATCCCATCTGAACCAAACAATAAAAGCCTCACTCATCCACTCACTGTAGTCAGAAAAACAGAATTGCAACACACAGCAACAAGGTGAGAAACCTCAGTGTTTCATCCTTAATTGGGGACACTCCCCTGATTATCTCAATATTTCCTCTATTTAACTATGAACTTCCCTAGTTCTACTGTTGCTGCTGACCTATTGCCTAACTGTAACTTAAATATTATTTAAATAGTATTAAACAGTAATTTATAATCTTATGGCCATAGATAAGGATCTTCCTCAAAAGTTGCAAACAAATCAGATCCCTCAGACTGCTCATCCTGTACAGTAGCCCTCAATTTTCATAAACATCTTTACTTTCCATTTGTTTATAGTTTTCTTTCTTGTAAAGTTGGAACCTAATGATAATTGAATAAACAGTTGGTTACTTCTCCTCAGCATTCTCCTCTATTCTTCTGAAGTTTGTATGTATGTGATGGAAATGAGAGGGAAAGAGATGGATTAATCTCCTTAATGGCCTATTCCTTCTTTTCTCCCTTGATGATTGGTTGATGGGGGAGGAAATGAGAAGTGAAAGAATCTGCTAATATTATTCTGAAATTGTTTTATATTAAATTTTTCAGGGTAGCATCACTCCTCAATCATTGTTGAGACACAGCAAAGTTCATCTGAGGGAACAGTGCAAATTATATTGACATACTTTCCTACTAACTCAAGGATGAGAGGAATGAATGTTCACAGAGTTATAAGAAAAAGTCTTGTGTACCTTGAAACTGGTAGCACAGTGGTTAAAGTGCAATATTGCAGGCTAACTGCCCACAGCCAGAAGTTCAATCCAAACTACTATTGCAAACTACTCAGAGTGCTGTTAAGCACTATATAAGTATATAAGTCTAACATAAGGCTACTGCTACAGTGATTAATGACATTTGGCAGGATTCAGTTTCAAAATGATCCAATTTCTTATAACAGATGTCATAGAATATAGAAATACAATAACAAGATTAAAAGTAATAATTGAAATAACAGGGACAATGGAGGTCTTCTAGTCCAACACACTGCTTGAGTAGGAGTTCCTATACCATTCTGGACAAGTGGTTTTTCAAACACTTTTTGAAATCCTCCAGTGATGTAGGACCCATAACTTCACTGATTAATTGTTCTCTCTGTCAGGAAATGTCTCCTTAATTCTAGGATGGATCTCTCTTTAATAATCTTTTACCCTTTACTTCTTGTCCTGGCCTCAGGTGCTTTGGAGAATAAGTTGACCCCCCACTTCTCTGTGACAGCCCTTCAAATCCTTCTTTTCAATAGTCTAGACAATTAGAACATACATAGTTTCTTTAACACATTCAACATATAGTTTAATCTCAAGACTTATATCATCATTGTTGCTCTTCTCTGCACACTTTCTAGGACCTCAACACATTTTTTGAATTGTGGCAACCAGAACTAGACACAGTGTGTCAAGTGTGGCCTTACTAGGTAAGTAAAGAGCAGTACTATCACTTCTCATGATCTTGATGGTATCTCTCTGTTGATGCATCCTAGAACTGCAGTTGTGGCTTTTTTTTTACTACTGTGAGCCAAATACCACTTATTCTATACCAGGGGTGTCAAACTGCCGGCCCGTGGGCCGGTTTCATCATCACATGTCTGTTCTATACCTATGCATTTGATTTTTCCTGTTCAAGTGCAGGACCTTATTTTTCTGGGGACTGAATTGCAGTTTGTTGGATAGGGCCCAGAGTTCAAATCTGTCAAGATCCTTCTGTAACTTGAATCTATCTTTTAAACTGTTGGCAATTCCTCTCCCCCCAGCTTGGTGTTGTATGCAATTTTGATGAGTCCCCTTCTATGCCCTCATCTAGATCATTTATGAAGATATTGAAGAGTACTGGGCCTATGACAGAGCCTTGAGATACCCCACTGCATCCTTCCCTCCATGTAGAAATACAGTAGTTCTATTAAGGACTGCATGTTGAAAACGATTGATCAGCCAGTTGTGAATCCATCTGGTGGTGATGTTGTCTTTCCCACATTTTTCTAGCTTACCAAGAAGTAGGCCATGATCTACTTTGTCAAATACCTTGCTGAAATCTAAGTAAACTAAGTCCACAATATTTCTCTGATCCACTAATTTAGTCACTTTATCAAAGAAAACAATAAGGTTTGTCTGGCATGATCTGTTTTTAACAAACCCATGTTGGCTTTTTGTAATAGCTTTGCTCATTTCTAGGTGCTTGCAAATCTGCTGCTTGGTTATCTTTTCCAGGGTTTTCCTACGTATTGATGTCAGGCTGATTGTCCTATCTTGTCTATATGCGGTAATAACAGATGAGACTGCTTTGGCTTAATGTAAGCTAAGAAGGGACAATACAGCATACGCACTTGGAAGCACATCTCACCATATTTGATAGGGATTTGGTTGTTTTAGTTACCTAATGGTTATTTTAGCAGTCTGTTTTATTGTATTTAGGAATGATCTGCTGATTTCAAATAATCTATAAATAATTTAATTGGACATGAGCATCCTGCAACATATCTGACTCTAAATCACCAGATGAAATCCTCATGAGTATACCCATTCCGTAGATATAAATTTAAAGCAGCCTTTCCCAAGCTTGTGCCCTTTAGATTAAGTTTCCAGCTAGTAGCAGGTGGAAGAAGTTTGTTCTGAAGTCTTAAGATGACAAGAGTGACAAAGGAAGAAGCAAGAGTGATTCTACTCAATGAATGTGTGTGCTTTTTCTGTGGTCTCTTATATGTCATGCTGGTACAGGGTGACTATAGACCAAACTGTATGATTTAGATAAAATAGCAAAGAAAGGGTAGTAAAAAAAAATCTGTAAGAAGGAGACTGCAACCAATACAGCTAAGAATAAAAATAACTGAAAAGGGTCAGGGAATTTGGCTGCCTGAGATATTTCTATCCTTAATAATAAAAAACCACAACAAATTAAATAACTATTTTCTGCTTATTTACAATATCCCAAATCTAGTATTTGAGGTGGCCACCTCACTTTCATTAGTGATAGACCAGTCCTGAAAAGCTGAAAGGTAGCATCGAGGATCAACAACTGAATATAGGCCTCCATGCATATTTGATGGGAGTCAAGTTTTATGAATGAGTAGCTTGTTCTATCAAAAAGTATCCAGTTTTTTTCTTGTTGCCTTATTGCTTTGAAACCAGAGTCATACCTTACTTTATACTTTAGGTTTTTTTAATTTACTTAGTTTGCACCTAGTAGAATAAAAGGTTATAATGACATTTACCATACTTTATCTCTCTGCCTTTTATATGACTGTTTGCTGAATGCTGTCAAATGTTTGGCTTCCTTATCGCATTGAAATCCAATTTATGGAATAAAGTCCCCTTCTTTTGCTTGACTGGCATTAGTGTGACTTCATAGATTACACGCCTGTTTTACAAAAGGATGCTCAATTGATTTTTATTGTAGCATAGGAGTAATTCCCAGAATTTCAGGTTACTAAGTGACCTGATGCAAATGTTTAAAAATAGCATAGATATATCAAATGGATATTTATAGAAAATGGAAAGTAGTCCTTAGTATTACCATCTGGTAACCATGATGAGGTAAGTGACATGAAGTGGTAATGGCTGCAATCCTGTTTCAACAATGTGTGTGAACACAGAAAGATAGCACAGTGCAGTTAAATTGTACAGTAATTTCAAATAGCAGCTAAACTGGGTCAGCCAGGTGCTTTACTATAGTTTCTCCTATACTCGGTCCCCAAGTAAGACACAATTATTACTTCTGTGGAAAACAGCTTTACATATTGGATCAAAAGATAAGTAGGCTGCTGGATCCTGCATGTAGCCTAGGAGAAACTCAGCTAACATATCCCAGTTCTTCTTGTGCAACAGTGGGAATAATGGAGAGGGGAGAGTTGCATTGTTTAACATTTCTGAAATGGAAATAAAAAACAGCCTTCAACTGAATTTAATTCCTGCAGGTTATATGGACATAATCATCCATGATTTTGGCAACAAGCAGGACTAGTTTTACCACTGACTTTTTCCAGGATGTTTTTCAGCTTCCTGGTCTAGTCTATATTATCTGGTACATGTATGTATTTGTAAAGTTTTGTTAACTGTTTCAACAGTTTCAATAAAGGATGGTCCTGTTTCATTATAGTTCTTCATACATGATCTATTCTAGGTGTTTAAGACACTGAAAGCAAAATCATATCTTGCTTCTATGGACTTTTTTTTAAAAGCCAAAGAACTGTTTTTCTTCTGGCCATTTTAAATAAGTAAGGTTATTTTTATCAGGTGTTTCTTGCATTTTTCCATTTCTTTTTAATATTTGTGGTGTAATTTAATGATACATCAATGGAAGAAGAAGAAATGATCAAGTCCAATCCAAAAATATTCTCTCTCAGAGGCACTTCTACACCATCCCATTGCCACCACTGTTTCCACTATTCTTTCTCTCACAAACATCGGGAAAGTGTCTGTGACTAATTCTACTACTGCCAATCTTAATAAGGACAATGAGAGAAAGAAAGGACTTGGAGGCAGAACAAGCCAGAGTTTCCATTAATGAGAAAGCAGTCATTTTACCAGCTTGGTCAGATTGCAGTGATTCAAGAGAAAAAAGCCATCTTTGTTGTAATTTTATATACACTGTGAAACTGAATCCACTCTCAGACTGCAGATATGGAGGGATAAGGCAAGTCTGGAACTGATTCTGAAATGTTTGTTATAAATCTCCCCTATGGAAACATCCTCAGCCTCTGGCTTCATCTTCTTATGGAATAGCTATGTTAACAGATACAGTATATGCTTTGGAGAGGAAAGAGAATAGCAAAAAAGCACTATGTGGCTAAGCCCCTCTGCCCTCATAATTAGATGGCATGCTTTTGCCTTTATTTCCATTTTGAAAAGTTACTTATCTCACCCATCTTTGCCTCATGCTAAATTTCCCCTTCTCTTTCTGTAAGTATAAGTTTAGCTCCAGTGCTTTATTTCCTTTGTTGTAGTGGGAAATAATCCCTGTTGAGTTTTGTATTCCTTTGGCTTGAGCATACAATTTGCAAAGGAAAAATTAACTACAGATTCCTGCATGAGCGACCTGGGTTGCAGAACTGGCCATGAGCATGCCTAGATTGCAAATATCCCCTGACTAAGATTTGGAAAGAACTGAAATGAACACGACTCTTAAACAACAACAACAAACAAAACCCTAAGCTAATACCTCTCCATAGAATATGGAGAAGTTTTTCATTTAAAATGAAAAGATTTGTAATAGAATGCTACTATAAAAGGGAGAAAGCTTGGTGAATGTAATAGGATTTACTTCCAAGTGAACAATCAAAGGATTGAGCTTCTCTTTTCTAACAGTAGTGAGCTCCCCATATTTGTTTCAGTAATGTGCAGCATTTAAAAATGTTTGCAGAGCCACAACTATAGATATAAAAGAACTACTGCTTTGGGGTTTGCTCTGCTCTGACTAAAAAATAAAGTGAAATAAATCCATATTCTCCAGTCGGCAATAAAACAGTCCAAAGGGTCCTGTCTTTTTGGAATAGGCAACCCACTCAAATAGTTTGCTGCTTAGGGAAGGAAGTTCTACTTTGCTCCCGAGCCATCTGTGTTATCTCTCCCAGGCACCCTAAGGGAAGCAGCAGTACATTTCTGGTGAATCTTCTTGAAGTAATTTAACAACTACTGCAGATCTCATGTGAGCTGTGTAGGCGAAAGGGATTCCCACTGAGAATGTCAGCATAAATTCCCTGTTGTAAGCTAGTAGCGCAAGCAACTCCTGATACATGTAGCATATGCAACTACTGGTGGATGCAAAGTAGCAATTGCACTAAGCTCTTCAGTTGGGAACATGCTTGTAATACTCACAAAAACGTTGGGGGTGGGGGGTGGGGTAGGATAACAGTTGCTAAAGGTTAATGGGAGGAATGGTATTGGGACATTGGAGGGGAGGTATATATTGATCTAATTTGCAACCCAAATCAATCACAAATTTGACCATATCTATGCTTCATAATTAATCAATCAGAATAGAGCTGGAAGGGAACTTGGAGGTCTTCTAATCCAAGTGCCTGCTCAAGCAGGAGACCCTATATCAACGGTTCTCAACCTTTTCCAGTCCGCGACTCAAACCTGCGCCGCGCATGCGTGGTGCGACCCTGACCTGCACGGCGCATGCGCGGTGCGATTTCCCGCACCGCGCATGCGCGGCACAACGGCCGCATCACGCATGCGTGGTGCGTGCACGACGGCCCATACCGCGCATGCACGGTGCGACGGCCGCAGCGTGCTTGCACGGTATGCGTGCGACGGCCCGTACCGCGCATGTGCACATGCGCGGTGCTGCCCCCTGCACCGGCTGAGGGGAAAAGGAGAAAAAAAATGGCGGACTGCGGTGTTTGGCGACCCCCGTGAAATGGTCGTTGAGAACCGCTGCCCTATATCATTACAGACAAGTGATTGTCCAGTCTTTTCTTTAAAACTTCCAGTACTGGAGCATTCACTGCTTCTAGAGGCAGGTTGTACCACTGGTTAATTGTTCTCACTGTTAGGAAGTTTCTCCTTAATTCTAGGTTGCTTCTCTCCTTGATTAGTTTCCATCCATTGTTTCTTGTCCTGCCTCCTTTGCTTTGGAAAATAATTTGAACCCCCTCCTCTTTGTGGCAACCTCTCAATACTGGAATACTGCTATCATGTCCTCCCCTAGTCCTTCTTTTCTCTAGACTAGCCAAACCATCCTCCATATGTTTTAGTCTCCGGGCCCTTAATCATCTTAGTTGCTCTTCTTTGCACTTTTTCCAAAGTCTCAACATCTTTTTTGTAATGTGATGACCAACACTGGATGCAGTATTGTGCACCTATATTCATGGTGCTCATACTGGATTGAGTCTTAAAAAAAAATCCTGTTTGACTAAAAGGCTTTGGCAAAGGCTTTCAAGCTATTCAGAGCTGGATATCATGTCCTCCCATTTGACAATTTCACTGGTGCTCAGCCCTCCTATTTCCAAGAATGCAACAACAATCATTTGCCTTCTTAGGCAATTATGATGGCATAGGTAGTCCTCAAGTTACAATCATAATTGAGCCTAAAATTTCTATGGCTAAGTGAAACATTTGTTTTGTCCCATTTTATGACCTTTCTTGCCACAGTTGTTAAGTAAATCATTGTGGTTGTTAAGTTAGTAACACAATTGTTAAGTGAATTGGGTTTCCCCATTGACTTTGCTTGTCAGAATGTTGCAAAAGATGATGACATGACCTTGGGACACTGCAACTGTCATACATATAAGTCAGTTGAAGTGTTAATACTTTTACAATGCATTGGTAAGGCCACACTTGGAATACTGCATCCAGTTTTGATCACCATGATGTAAAAAAGATGTTGGGACACTAGAAAGAGTACAGAGAAGAGCAACAAAGATGATCAGGGGACTGGAGGCTAAAACATATAAGGAACGGTTGCTGGAATTGGGTATGTCTAGTCTAATGAAGAGAAGGACGAGCGGTGACATGATAGCAGTGTTCCAATATGTCAGGGGTTGCCACAAAGAAGAGGGAGTCAAGCTATTCTCCAAAGCACTGAAGGCAGGACAAGAAGCAATGGATGGAAACTAATCAAGGACAGAAGCAACCTAGAACTAAGGAGAAACTTCCTGACAGTTAGAACAATTAACCAGTGGAACAACCTGCCTCCAGAAGCAATGAATACTCCAATACTGGAAGTTTATAAGAAGAGACTGGACAGCCATTTGTCTGAAATGGTATAGGGATTCCTGCCTGAGCAGGGGGTTGGACTAGATGACCTCCAAGGTCCCCTCCAACTTTATTATTGTTGTTGTTGTCGCCAAGCATCTGAATTTTGATCATGTGACCATGGGGATGCTATTTCTATTTCTATTTCTATTTCTATTTCTATTTCTATTTCTATTTCTATTTCTATTTCTATTTCTATTTCTATTTCTATTTCTATTTCTATTTCTATTTCTATTTCTATTTCTATTTCTATTTCTATTTCTATTTCTATTTCTATTTCTATTTCTATTTCTATTTCTATTTCTATTTCTATTTCTATTTCATTAGATTTCTATGCTGCCCTATTCCAAGAATTCAGGGCGGCTGCAAAAGTTGCAAAAGTTGTGTGAAAAATGGTCATTTTTTCCAGTGTCATAGCTTTGAACAGTCACTAAATGAACTGTTCTAAGTCGACGACTACCTGTAGTTGATAGTGAGCCAGCTAGATAGTTTTCATGACCCATGGATTTACCAATTTTAGGAATTACTTAAGAAATAAGATGTGACTTGCAGCCATCGGCCACTCTCCTTTGCTTGTTTTGGCTTTAATTTAGTCATATTCATGTAGTTTAGTGTATCATCATCATCATCATCATCATCATCATCATCATCATCACCACCACTTTAGCCCCTGTCTACCCATTGCAGGACGAAGGCCTCTTATGCATATTTCCAACCAATACGGTCCTGAGCTTTTTTTGCCTATTGATCCCACAATACTTGTTGATGTCGTTGATCCATCTTGTTTTAGGTCTCTTTCGTGGACACTTTTTTATCAAGTAGGATCCATTCTATGACTGCCTTGGTCCACCTGCCATCAGTTCTTCTTGCTATGTGACCAGCCCATTTCCACTTCAGTTCTTTTTCTCTGTTTATGATAACAGGTTTAGTGTATATTGAAAAGCAAAATAATCACTATTTTCCTACCTTTTTATTCAAACTATAAAATTTACTATTTTTGTCTTTATCTTTTTGATTATGTGAAACCAACTCATTAATCGGTCAGTAAGATTTGTAATAAAACTGCAGGAACTGTGAATTCACCCTCTTCCTCTCCTGCTGCCAGCAGAGTCGATGGAAATGTTAAGCAAACGCATAATCTCGATCCGTTTTCTGCTCTGCTTTCTTCCCATAACCACCTGGTCTGTAAAGGTCACTACCAAAACATTCCCACCCACATACTGTTCACTACTCACAAACTCACATTTGTGAGTTGTCCTGTGAAATTCTTCTTACTTGTTGGACTAATCTTAGAAGTGAATGTTTCTTTGTTTTACAAAAAAAAACTAGAAACAATGAGTCTTTCCCAGGGAGTGGCTAGCTGCACCATTACCCAAGGGCCTGGAGTGTTCTTGTTGGCAAGCTGCTCAACCCTGACAACCCAAAAATAACATCCTTGCCCTGGATAGCTTTGCTCTAGCTATATAATGGGTGGTTCCACCTTCTCTGCAGGCCCATCACTTCCTTCCCCCACAGGAATGGAAACTGTCCTCCATCTATTTCCTGCCCAGTGCATTTCCTTAGCCCACAATCCAGCTCATGTATGACTAATCTTGGAGCTGAGCTGAAACAGTGTATAATAGGGGCTTAAGGGATGAGTCAGTGGTCTAAGCTGGACTCCTAAGACAAAGTTTCTTTGGTTTCTGACTCAGGAAGAGAAGCGGGATCAACTGCAGGATTGAGAAAGCACTCTATGACTTCTGCCTCATGGTAGAAATAACCATGAAGTGAGTCAGAGATTATCATGATTTTTACATAGTACAAAACAGGAGCATGTGTAGTTTATTTAATGAACTCACATGTAATTATTTAATGAAGGGTTTTTTTTAAAAAAAAAATCTGGAACTATTACAAATTTGAAAAAACCAAACTGTGAATTAGCTAATGTTTAGGTTCTTCAAGAAAAGGTCAGTGTATGAACCTGACTGAAAACTAGCTCCTGTGATAAAGAAAGTATTCTTATAATCTTAGGCACAGCTTAGAAAGAAAGAAATCCAAGAACCTGCATGTAAATCCAAGATTTACATGTTATTTGAGAGTTACTACATAGTTATTTGAAGGAGAGGCTCAAAAACATACAAGCGACTGAATGATTCATCTTTGGTTGATCAAAGATGGTTCTTTGGCCACAATGATTATCTATGGACATATGTCACAGGGGATGACAATGCTGGTGAGAATATAGAATTAGATGATTAGTACAACAATGTATGTATTTCAATTGTTTAGGAGAAAGATGATGAGACAGATTTATTCATTAGTGCTGAGACAATTATCTTATGCATTGCAGCTATCATAGAACACAGAAACTTTGTAGATTAATTTTGTGTGCTGGAAATCACATATATCAGGTAGTAGGATTATCAGTTTGAAAAGTGCAGATGTGGAATAGCATGGAATCTTTACTCAAGATGAATAAAGGAATGATGTTGCAATGATGAAGTATCATACTGAAAGAAAACCTCAAGTTATTCTTGAACATACTACTTATTCTGTCCCTTCAACACAAATTGCCTATTGTCTAGTTTAAATTGCAATGACTGGCAAATATGGAAAATAGAAGCAGGTGCAACACAAAATTTAGCTTTGCCAAAAGAGTAGGAATTGAACTAATCTTTTTCAGCATGCAAAGTAAATGCTTTGCTATACAGCTGTGCTTCTATTCCTTGTCCCCTTGATTGCATTCAAGCACAGATTCTCATGTAGAATGTACCTCAGTAGACATCATATACAAAAAATATGATGATTCCCAAATCTTATGAAAATGGGAAGTGATAAATTTCATACTCACACTAGTAGAAGTGGTAGAGATTCTCCAGAAAGCAATATGCAAGCCATAACATTCCCTCATGTTTCAATTACAGATATAGGAACAACTTAATTTGAAACTGCACTTGTGTGCAAATCATGACTTATTTCAAAATGCATATGCCTATGACAGTCTGATGGCAAATATGTAGCAGAAAAAGAAAGGATATCTAAGGGAACTAGATATGTTTAGCTTAACAAAGGTATCTTTAACCTAACCTTGGAGTGACATGATAGCCATCTTCCAATACTTGAAGGACTGTTACAGGAAAGAGGGAGACAATTTATTCTCTAAAGCACTAAAGCATAGGAAAAAAGCTTTTCAAGCTTGCCATATGTACAATCTTCATGTGATAAGTTATGATGTATTTTTTTTAAAAAAATCTGGGCTTTGTGTGCTGTGCCAACACAGCCATTATAATTTTATAAACTAGTTTATGGTTGAGAGACTCTTGCCAATTCTAGCTAAATCAGTAAACCATGGCTAAGCAAGCCAAAATTTAAGAAGTGTAAGTTCAGTCACTATTTGTTCATAAAAATCAAGGTTATTGTTTCTTGTACTATGAAACTAACATATGGACATATCTCTGAAAATATGGATAAAAAACTTGTGGTTGGTCTGTTACCTTAGAAATGCATGCCATAAGTCTTCTCTGCTCTTGTTGAATACTTAATAATCATTTTTTCTAAGCTTCACTAGCACATCATCAGAAGATTTGCACAATTCTCTTGCCCGGAGCAATCTATTTTCCTTCTTTGTGTAGTGAATAGATTATCATTTTTGTTATAACTCATTGTCAGGAATGGGTGGCTACCTTTGCCTCTTAACTCTTCCCACCAAAGTTTTCCATAATGTGGACTACAGTGTCCTTTTACTGAAAAACTTGTTGCATTAATATGTTAATTCACTTATCAATGTACTTAATATGCTGTTTTTTCAGCCAAAGGTTCCCAAAACCGTGTGCACAAAAACACACACACATATCAAAACAAAATCTTTATTACAGTCAAAGATCAGCATAGACACCTATACACACATGCATACCCAATATATAAAAATAATATAAATTAAACAAATGTAATAACAAAAATAGTGTTCATTTTAAAATGGTAATCTAAAAGACACTCTGGTTCTGTGGCAGATAGTGCCTCACAAAGCCCTGGGTGAAGAAGCATATTTTTAGTTATTATAATACACACATTCATCCAAAATACATACACACATTCTACATGGGTATCAATCGTACTTTCTGGGAAAATTTCCTAACTGAAGATTGACATCAAGGAAGCCTTAGTCCTGACCATTATACTGCGAGCCAAATCCACCAGTAAAAGTTGAATGGGAATGAAAATGAAGACAACTGCAAAATCATTTTGCAAGTTAACCCATTTGAGTTACATTGGTTCAAAATTTGTTGCCCTATAAAGCACCATTTCACCCAGTCAAAGGTTGCAAACAGATACAAGAGTTTTAACAATATAATAGTTTGGAGAATATTAATTTGATAGTTAAATAATTCAAGAGAAAAAGATTAAATATTACCTTTCTCAGTACCAATCTTAAATGAATTCATTTTTTTTTGTACTGGATGATTTCAAGCTTGAAAAAATCTGGCAGATCATAACACAAACCTAATACAATGTTTGCAGCATAGCCTTAATTTTTATGCCTTTATTTACAACACCATTCTACTAGGTTTATCACTTAGTTTTTCTAAGTGTGTAAAAAAATAAAGCACACCTTAATACTTTAAGGAAAAACTCAGTATACATTTATGTTAAGGCACATACATATCATAAACATATATTGTTGTATACAACACAATAAAATGTAAATTATATTTGTAGAGTGAACTATTTGTTCATAAAAGTGAAGTCTGCAGAATTGTAATGTACAGTTCATTACAGTTGAGGGCCATTGTCTCATCTGGCAAACATCATTTATTGTAAGAACCACATGATGGAGTGTCTTTTGTGAAGTCATCTTTTTTCATATGACGCATAAGGTGAAATTGTCAAGAGTAAGCCTTTCTGTCTTTGGACCTGGTTTCTTAAATCTCACATATCTTATCTTTAGAACATTTCTTTTTTGTTTTTACATTTGTGAGACAGAGGACTTTATATCCCTTGGGATATAAGGATATCTGCACCAGATCAAAGAGATTCTGCTTCAGGCTAGTTAGAAATTGGTGATTTATTAGGGATTGTTCACATGGCAGTGGCTCACCTGTATCAGTCTTGGGAAGAGCTAGTTTGATATTAAAAGGTATGGAAAGAATATAAGATGAAAATATTTTCAGTGATTTGCAGAGATTGGAGGAAGGCCTGTCATTAGTGGTGTGGTGCTGTGTGCGCTATTTTCCAGAACCCAGAATGTCTGGGGCTGCATCATCATGTATATTTGACAGAGCTTTTTTTAAAAAAAAAGCCTTTAATATTTTATCATAATGGTTTTTCCCTTCCTTACAAGTTGAATAAAGATTTGT
This sequence comes from Bothrops alternatus, assembly GCA_034064705.1. NCBI lineage: Eukaryota > Metazoa > Chordata > Lepidosauria > Squamata > Viperidae > Bothrops > Bothrops alternatus. The sequence continues at coordinate 19,126,268 of JARGCV010000589.1, forward strand.
ATTCCTTTTTTAATTATAGTTTCTTCTGGAAGAATATTTGGCATTGAGAGAGTTAAAAGTTATATAGTTAATATTCATTGTCATCATTCCAGGCTGACTTATCTGGTCCATTGGCACTAGATAGCATTTGTTTTATTCTGGGTTTGGGGATCTTAGCTGCAGACTTCTGATTTATATTAGGTAGTGATGGCTTAATGTTGCTATCACAAAAAAACACAACTGAGAATATTTCAAAGAATTCCAAGTCGTTTTTCATTTCAAGAAGAATGAACAGGATAATTAAAGTTTTAAATGTAATTATTCTACTGTCTTCAGAGAAACTAGAAAGCCATTCTTTTGTCTCTAGGTCAATTTGAGGAACCAGAAATCAAAGTAATTAGCTGAGAAAAAAAGTAATTGTTTTACAGGAAGTCCATTTGTTCTTCTTGGTGGGGTTGTTTCTGATAGCAAGTACATACATAAGAGGATTCAGCCGGCACATAGGACATCATGCTCTTATTTGAGTCAGTATTTTGCATTCTTTATGTGGAAGTAAGTTACTCGTCTCCCCAGCAGCTAAGGCTTACCTTCAGCAGACACACAGGCAGATGATTTAGAAAAGGATGTCTGTCAAGTTTGTCATTAATGGAGACAAGATGTAGATGGATCAAGGATGCTATGTCTTCTCAAAAAATAAAAGCATTGACTTGAAAGCTGATCCAAAAGGGAACAGGCAGCAGTGGGAATTCGTATGTGACTCATCTCTACTGGGCTGTTATTATATTTTGTTAATGTTTAAAACACTCAGAAAGGGAAGAAGGCTCATTGCTTTGTTTCCTACAATAGCTTCAATTTTAATTTCAGTTATATTTAAGCAATCAAATTGATTGTTTAATGTGATTAAATTATCTTCACTTACCAAGGTGCAGTCTATTACTGGAATTAATTCACCAATCTTCACTTGTTTTGAAGCTGTCTTGGGCTTGGGAGTCTGGAATTTGTTTATCCATTCTTTCTCTCTGCCTATATTGTAGCTGATAGTAGGCTTACAAGAAAAGCAAGTAACTAAGGAAGAACAGGTAATTAAAAATGAAATGAAAGTAAAAAAAATTAAACATGCTGAAGTCTACAGAGAAATGCCATGAATAAAGCAGAGGTGCATCATTGCTTTGACTACATATATAAACCAAATACATAGCATAAAGCTACATATTTTAACTACACCACTGTAGTATAAAAAGTTGGCATTATATTCTAGTAATCATGTCCTTGCACTAACAGCCTTTCCTTCCCGCTTTCTGCTCTCCACATAAAGGCTCCAGAATGAATCCTGAATAGAAAGATCCAATCAACTTTCAATCAAGGTTCAACAGTCAATCACACAGAAAATAGAACAGGTTTCTTATCTTTGCTTTCAGTGCAGAAATGGCAGAGAAGCATATTCTGATGAAAGTTAGATGAACCATCTAAAATACCTTAGTGACAATTATATAGTATTCTGGTCTTTTTAGAATACTATACTCTGCATAATAAAGCAAGAAGCTGAAGTTGGATTTATGGCCATTTGCATGGTGTGCACAATGTATACTTTACTATTAAGCTTCCATCTTTCCTGAGAAGAAGGATATCACTGGTTCCAGCTAAAATTTCCATAGCAGAATACAATTAAAGGGAAGGAGATTGGTGGCTCAAAAATGTGAAAAATAAATAAATAAAAGGCAATGTTAATGCATCAAATACATGTTCAGCTGCTCAGAGCAAAGCTACATTTAACCACTTAACAATATTTCAGTGAGGAATGTTTCAGGTTAGCATTCAAATTATGCAGCCAGTGAAGTCCTTTTCAAGGAATCTCAAGTCCAGCTGCACCCCCTCCCCATTTTCCATTCCAACTCCTCAATTACTGCTACTTAGCATGCTGTAAAGACTTAGCATATTTGATTTTCACTGAGCCCCATTTTCCCTACAGATGTTCCAATATTCTGTAATTTCTTACTAATTCACCCCAAAGAGAGTTTTGTTTGCCTAAGGTTGGACTCAGGCGGGCATATGCTATTTTCAGAATCATTGGTTTGGATTCTGATGTTCAAAAATCTGTGGTCCAAAGTGGGATCTATTTTTTCAGGGTCTTCAGTCTGTCAAGTCAGAAAAATAGTCAGGTTTATATTTAAATTAGCAGAATTAGCAGAAAGTGGAGTTTGAGGATACAGAGGAAAGGATGTCTCTCAAGGTTTCACTGCTTACTGAAATACATTTTAGTTGTTTCCAAGTTCACAGGAAGGTATCTGTGTTTTTCAATCGATGTCTTGTATAGCCTACATTCTAGCTGTAGAGAAGCTTGTGTTTCTTTTTCTGTGCTTTTGGTGCATTGCATCTAACTGCTGCATTGCCCTGCGACATTAGCCTTCAGAAATTAATGATGCCTGCACTCACTTGCCATGTATAAGAAGCCATTACAGTATTAGACCTTTTTAATATGAATGAACCTGATCACATGACAAGCATATAGATTTTGGAGGAAAATTTTTGCACCTATATATCAGAGATTTCTTTGGCCATTTTATACTACTGAAGTTTTTTTTAACATATTCATGATAACTATAAGACTGCCCATAGTTTAAAAAGCAGACAAATTTGTAATACTGTAATTCAAGGAAATCTGTTACCATCTGTAATTTCTGATACTAATGACCTATACATAGTAATAGCACTGAGTACATTTTCATTGAAACAGAGGACTGATCTGTTTTGAACTTGACCTCCTCTACTCTCCAGGGACATGATCCTATCTTACAAGAATCTGTGCTCATTATGAACATGCAACTTGTTTCTGAATGCCATTACATTGCCAAATGTGTATTAATGAATCGTTTGTGCTATTGAATAATATATTTCAATTGGAAAATAGCAGTTCCCGTGCAGAGACACACATACTGTATGTGAACCCACATTTCAAGAAATTCAGTGAAAAGAATTACCCTTATAACATTAAGAAAAATAGATAAATGGAACTGATCCCATGTTATATAATAACTAAGGGTTGCTTCACATATTTCTCCGGAGCATTGCACCCCAGGATTACAAGCCCACATGTGGAATTCATGACATCAGAAGTGAGTAACAAGTTCATCTCCCAACAGTTATGGCACAGGTGTCAAACTCGTCACGTCACGTGAGGTTTTTTGCATTGCTGGTGCTGGAGTGGGCGCAGCCTCCATATGATACAAATGGCCCGTGGGCTGGCATTTTGACACCCCTGAGCTATGGTAATCTCACTCCATGGCATGTGGCCACCATATTTCATTTTCAAGGATTTCTTAATTAAACAGAAACTGAAGACTGAGGCTGTTATATTCTATTTTATTGGTCAATTTCCTCATGCTGTTATCTATTAAGCAAATAACCTACACAATATTTTTTATTACGTAAAAGGGTCACAAACAATATTTCATTACAACTTTATACTTTCATTCCTCCTTGCATAACACAATATCTAAGTTCTGAATTGAGTCTTAGAAATATCCTTAGTAATTACTTTTTCACATTTTAATCAGTCAATCAATCACTAATTTTTATTTGGTCATAGACCAGCAAATAAAACAGAGCTCACAAGATAAAAAGACAAAGACATAAAATTCTAAAATATTTGAGAAAAATTGGAGGAGATACTACAGTATACTGTACAAACTATAGAGCACTGCCTGTGGTCAACAAAACAAAATTGGAATGTTCAATTAATAACTTGAGATAGAAAGCATCAGAATGACCAAAATGCTTAGTTGAAAATGAAGATGATAATTCCTGGTGAGCACCTACATAGAGGGAGAAATATAAAATAACTTGTTCCATCATTTCAATTATTCTTCACCACATGGACACAGTCTTGGTTCAAAATGAATATTTGGTATCTCCCTTCAATAACAGCTGCTGAGCGGGCATTAAGGCTAGCCAAGGATAAAGCTCTTCTAAATTTCAGAGTTATTATGGAACTTAGGTCTCTGCCTGGCTGGAGAGAATATGTAGAATGGCCCAAAAAGATGTTTCGAGGTAGGACTGATAAATCAGATTGCAGATCTAGATTGATGATCCATTGTTTGAAATCAGTTAATGCACACTTCTAGCCTATAAAGTGATGGCTGCCCATGTAAAGCCATAGGATCTATTTAGCATGTATTGTCTAGGATTAGGAAGACTGAAAGCTATCAATGATAATTAAAGGGGCCAAGGCAACTGGGGAAAAGGAGCTTAAGCCAACAGGAGAAGATGTAAATCCAAGCATAAATTTCTGTTTTAAGAGACGTTTTCAAAGACTAATACTTAGTATTGTATACCAGGTGTCATGATGATTGCTGCATAATATGTTTTTATGTCCAATGCTGATTGTTTTAATAAAAGAATTTTTATAATAAAAAAAAAAAAGAAAAGACATGATAACTGCCTTTCAAAGAAAATCATCAGAAAGGTAATCTAAGTCAATGTTTTACCCAATACTAACAATTCCCATGGTTTTTCCAAGTATTCTTTACGAATGAAAGGTAATTTTCTAAAAAAAAGGTTTGGCCAGGGAATATTATTGTATCTTTGGACTTGTACATCTTTATCTTAAACCCAAATGTATATTGTTAATGTGACTATATCATCTTTGGTTTGGAAAGAAACGTCTGCGTAGCCAAGGAAACTTTTTATTTGCAGGCTGTATGTAACTAATTATGACTTAGATTGATGAATAACCAAAGGATGAACAAGTGAAACTAAAACACAGCATTAAATAAAACATTCCAGAGCAATCTTATCAGAAGGTCACTAGAGACACTAGCCAGATCCTGGGGTTTTGCTCCACATATAGTGAAAATGGTATATAAAAAGTGCTCTGAGCAATGTCAGATTCAGGGCTGCACACAAACTTCAAATCTGATCCCAGAAATTTTCACTAGTTGTCAATGGAGCATTCTGCAAATACCACCTTTACTCTGTTTTTATCTGAACTAAGTTTTTATTTACTTACCCTCAGCTATCTGTAGCAGTCATTAATGGAGGTCATATTCTACCAGGATCTGATGGAAGGAGAAACAGAGCTGAGTTTATTGCTGTGTCAACTTCCCATATCAATTCTTCATTCAGTAGATCAACTTGGGCTTTAAAAGGCAGGTTTGCTGGTAAGAATGAGGTGAGATTAGAAGATAACTCCAGCTTACTACTGTTTTATTGGCCTTCAGTCTTTGCTATAATAGAACCTTTCTTAGCTCATCCAAATGAACTGGTTGTCAAATAATAGAGAGTTAGCTCTGGATTTTCCCATTTCATTTAAGAAATATTTGGTCTAGTTACTTATAGTGAAACATCTGATTCAGCAATTATTTAGGTCTGTTTTTACATCTTTCTCATAAAAGCTTGCTTTCAAATGTAACAAGATATAATATGGGTTTCAATGCTAAATCAAACACACAGCCCCTATCTACAGATGGATAATATGATCTTCACAACTGTTAGGTATGGAAGAAATAACAGATAAGTATATCATGAGTCATTGGTCACAAAGGTCAAAGTACTAAAGAGGAAACAAGAGATAAATAGATAATAGAACAAAGATTTAGTTTCAAATGCTGGCTCACTTTCAAATCTATACTGAGAGGGAACAAAAAAAAAAAAACCTACGGTATGCCAAGATATCTGTAGCTCCTCAGAGGTGTAAAATACAGAAATTATACTTAGTTCATGTGACCTGTACTATACGTTAATCCCAATATAACCAATTTTTGAACAGCTCTCCCCTCCCCCCAATAGCTGCCTTTTTTTCTTGTTATCAGTGATGCAAATATACTCACCAGTTTCTTCTGTTCTTCCTAAATCTCCTCTTTCAGTTTTTTGTTGTCCCACCTAACTTTTTAGACCAGATACATTTATTACCTCTTAGATTTATATCCTATTTTTTCCCCAAAGCTCAAAACTTCCTTCTATAATTTTTATCCACAACAATGTGAGCTAAATTGTGTTAAGCACCAGTGATTGCAACACTCATTCTGAGTTTTTATTCTGAAGGTGAGTCTTGGTCTAGTACTTTAATTACATTAGAAATGTCTATTTTTGTATTTGTATTTTTTCCTCTCTTGGGCCACGTTTATAACCAGAAATTCTTTCCTCTGGGACACAGCACCATTGTATGATCCCCTTCAACCTTATTGAAGATCACAAAGGCTAGAAAGCTTGAATATTTATTGCAACCCATTTGTGAAATTAGGAAGCCAAGGCCATTGTTGGGTTCCAGTTTCTTTTGCAATTCAGAATCTGGAATTTAAGAACCAGACACAGATGTTAGTTTAGTGCCACTGTTTCTGCACATAAGAGATTTACCATGTAGAATGGCTCAAGTCAGAAACTGCCTAGCCATGATTATCTACTCTCATGATTGAAGACACACACCTCTAGATCAAGACATAGGCAGCATTCCATGGGTGGGACCTCCTGAGTAGGTAGATACATGAAGTAGGTGTACATGAAGTAGGTGTACATGAAGTTTGATTTGCTGATGGTTCAGCATCCAATTCTCCCTTCAGACTTCAATAAATATAATCTTAGGGCATTTCTCTGCAGGAACATCAGTGGCAATCTTGGTGCCAGATATGATGATACTGGTTCTGTTCCCTTCCAGTTCAAATCAACTCTGCAGAATCAGTTATATTTTTTAAGCTGAGGCCAACAAATTTCATCTGAAGAGTTTCTCTTTGCATTTATTTGTTATAAATAATTCAAAGTGCCAAACATAGCTGATACCCCTTCCTTCTCCTATTTTTCACAATAACTACATGGCGAGATGGGTTGAGCTGAAAGAGAGTGACTGGCCCAAAATCACCCAGACAGCTAAGGCAGGACTAGAATTCATGATTTCCTTGGATTCTAGCCTGCTGCCTTAGACCAAACTGGCTCTATATGTGACCATACTTGGCTTCCTGGGCAATCAGATCTTAACCATGTGCTTCATAATTGTATTCACTTCATATGCTGGATGAGCCCTGCTCAGCACCACAGTAAGAAGCAACATTGATCCTACATTCTGGAAAGGATTGGGCCCTATAACTGCAAACATTCCTCTCATTTACAATTCTCCCCTACCTTGTTCTTAGTGAGGACAAGACAAGAAACATGAATTCCACCTCAACTGGTGGATGTAAGCATATTTGCAGCTGTACCAATATTTCCCGCCTGCATTGGTGATAGAGGGCATCATCCATCTGCATGATAGCATTTGTCAGGTCTGATGCCTTTGAAGCACCCTGACAGATGTTGCCTGATAGCCGCTTTCACTATTGTGGAGATATCCTGCTGTACTCAAGAGCGGATGCCCTGCTTCTGGATAGCATCATGGGCTGCCTAGTGTTGTCAAAGATGGGAAGGGCATCTGGATGCCTAAGCGGATGTGGAAACATCCACAAGAGCAAAAGATACCTGGTGTTTTCCCCTTGCTCAGCCACGTCCTGCAATAGCTGTAGATCATATAACTGGGGTTTTCAAGCACAACCTTGACGGGGTTCCATATTATGTTACCTTCTAAATTACTGTGCCCATTTGGGGCCCCTGTCATCATGTGCCATTGGCTCAAATTTTTAGAAGGAACAATTGCTTCTACTTTTGACCTTCATTTTCACACTGGAGTTGCTAATTGAGAAGAACAGTCAATTTCATCATATCTTCTGGTTTAATTTCAATTATTTCTAATCAAAATAATTGTGTTTTGATTCATATTCAAAAGTAATCCTTATTTTAATTTTACTTGTATATATTTGGTTTCAATTGTGAACACCATGTTCAATGTTCTAGATTTGAAATGGATAATTTTCAGACTGTTTTGCATATCCCTAGGGACCAACCATTGCTTTTGTGATGATTGTTATTTATCCTAGCAATATTAGGGAGAAATTGAGATGATGTCTGGAACATCACCGAATCACTATTATAATCTGTTTCTACATGTCCTGCAACAGACTTGATGTAGGGGATGAGCAGGCTGAACCCAAGGGAGGGGTCAAATGCATCATCAGTCTCGAATCCCTTTGCATCTACAAGAAATCTAAGTCCACCTTGAATTCCATTGACTCTTATGTACCACCAATTTGCTTTGACCATTAGCAGTTTAGATTCTTATAGAGACCTTAAGCTTGCAATAAACCTTTTATGTGAACTGCCTGGATTTCCTGATTTCCCCACACTTCGTACTTAAAGCATCAATACCAGCTATTTTCTTTCATCCCCCATTAATGCGTAGTTCTGAAGAACTTAAAAGATTTCTGTTAGCTCAAAGTCTTGTACAGAGTCTCCTCCCTATTTACTTACAGAACTCTATAAAATAGATTATAGGCACAAGAACTTTTGAGGTCTTTAAAAAAAAATATTCCCTTCAAATCTCAAACTATCACAATGTATTTGAAGCAAGTGGGATAATCTCAAAATGAACTAAGAGAAAAATCATAAACATTGGACCTGGAAAGTGATGAGTATTGCTTCTTGTCCAATTATGTTGATTTAGGGAAAAGACCAATTTCAGCAGTAATTACTGTTCCTTAATTTAACACCAGTTGTCAAGGTGTGCTGAGCTGGCTTTTTTCCTCCACTGAGCTCTGAAAACAAAATGGTTATACTCATATATACCAGCTGAGACTAAGGCCCATATCTCCATTGACAGGTAAGTAGGCAATGATTACAGATGACATAGTCATTTCATCTATAAAGAGTATCCCAGTTTTCTTAGTAAGAAGCAGGTATAGAACTGCTGATTATCAATAGAGCTCTCCCCCCCCCAAAAAAAGAGGTGGAGAATGGAGAGATTTTTGTGAAGATTGTGCTTTGATAATAACGTATCTAATTTGGGTTTTCTGAATGAATGTTTTGTGAACTGAAACACAATCTTTCATGTTTGCTTTCTTCTTAATTTTTCACTGCAGAGCTTCAATTTTTTTAGAAAGCATAGTTTATGGAAAGGTTTGAAAAACACACATGCAAATTTTCAAAAATAATGTATAAAAGTTCACTCACCTAGGGGAAAATGTTCTGTAAAAATAGAGTATTATGCAAATGTGCATAAGAAAATACCATATATATTTAACAAAATATTATGAAAATTGTAGGAATAATGCAGCTTTTTTTAAACAAAAATTACAGATGTGCAAATAGGATGCAATAAATATAAGGTTGAAAAAAACAAAGGCAAATTGAAATAGATTAGTTTACCTTTATCTAGAGAACTTCCTGATGCCAGAGTTAATTTTTGTATTGGAGTTTTGATTGCTCTATTTCCCGCCTTCTCTCCTTGCCTAGATGTACTCTTTGTCAGAAGTAAGAGTTTAGAAGAAAACATGTTGATGTCACACATGACTCTAAGCCATCATGTGGTTTATTGTTTTTTTCCCCTCAATATGTTGTTTAAATCTAGCTCTTGTGGTATGTATGCCATGTTTTATTGCTTAGCACCAAGCACAAATTCCTACTTCTGGGTCATTCAACAAACCATATTTAAACAATACATAGCTGAGTGCAATGTGGGAAACCTGTCTTTAATTAATGCAATCCGATGTCTTTAGCATTTAAGTTGCATATAACAGAACTACTACTTGCTTATAACTGCAGCCCTAATCAAGTGGTAATCAAGACAGAGATGCACAGCATCAAATTCAAGAATGATCACTGATATAATACTGTAGCATTAAAACATTATGCAAAGTGTTATTGTAAATCTGTAAAAACAGAACATCTATTCATTTTATTGATATGAGATATTAATAGGATGGCAAATATAAATATATTATAAAACATGTGTGACTCTATTCCAACCTGTTATAACAGTTAGGTACTCTTACCATATCTGAAGTCTAATTTGTGTAGTATAACTTTAAATATCCCTAGAGATATATACCACTGTGGTCCTTGCTGTGTCCCTTGGTACTTGATTATGGCAGTCTGCTTGCAAACAAATGCCAATACTCTCCAAGTGCTGCAAAGCAGTATTCAGGGAGTATAAATCATGTCAGCTAATTCACTGTGTCAAGTTATATGAGGGGACATATATTTATTTAATAACTTTTTAGTTGCTTTCCAACACTGAAATTTTCAGTATACCTCATGACATATAAATAACATAATTCAATACCAATTTAATCTCAAGCAATTTAAAAGTTAAAATGAAATACTATTTTAAATATCTAACAGCTACAGATTACTGCAGAATTGGAATGCTGAATGGATGGGCACACAGGCACTCCCTCCCTGCTTCCCCTAGATTTCTTTTAAAAGCTGTAGCCAAATTGTAGTTTCAAACAGGTTGGAAAGTGAAATTTATTATATATTAGGGAAATGGAAAATAGTCACTTTAACTAAAATAATTGGAATTTCAAGTAAACAAAACATTAAATGTTTTTGGGTTTGGTCACATACATTTTTGGGTGCAGAAAGAATGTTGGCTGGAAGAGGGTTCAGAAGACAAATAGGACTTGGGAAATGGTTAACCAAAGGACCACATCCTTAGTTGTAGATACATGACTGAACTAAATAAAACAATAAGGAATCCAAGAAGGGTAGCAGAGTAAATTTAGAAGAGAACTTGAGAAATGAAGTGTCCTAAAACAGTCTTGGGAATCTCATATTGGCTGGTTCATATCTTGGGCTAAGTATGTTACACTTTAATCATGTTTTCTTGTATAGGTTAAAATGGCTTTGCAAATTAAATTACAGCAAAACCCATGTTTAGCATAACTCACGAAACCAGGAAAGATATTAGTACAGAAAAAAAGTCACATGAAAATTAAAACTCTTGATGAGGGAAGTGAAATCTGGATCATGGGATCAAGGAGATATAGTGGCATCAGGAATGATCTCCATCTCACTTTACTTGGCTTGTATAAACATGGTTTCTTCAACAAACCAAATCTCAATATATTAAGCCCAAAAGACTAAACCTCATTACTTGTTAGTGTAATGCATAAATCCACCCACAGAAAGATGTATTCACACATATGCCATCATTTTGACAGAAGCTATTTTGTATTCTGATTCCCCCAAAAGACCTGATAAATGTTAGAAAACGTGCACTGAATATTCAATTTAGCTACATTGAACATGTAGCCTTCCTCCTGTATCTCAATTCATGGCCACACTCACTTTCCAATATTCTTTGCTTTAAGTTTGTCCCTGAAAGAACTGGTATCTCAATAAATAAATAAATAAATGCCAGGTAGAACTCAATGAATTTCTGTTTCTAAGTATTTACTGTAAATGTTTATGACATTTCAGCCCATAGTGAAAAGTTAAAACCAGTTCGTGCTCTTGAAGGTTTTTCTCAACTTCAATTGTCCTCCGAAGATAAAATAAAAATTGTTTTAAAATAAAAAACAAAATGTCGGCAAAACATACAGACAGTGCATTTCTTTAACTGTCATACAACCAGTTAGCAGGCTCCACTCTATCATGGTAGAGCTATAGAGTTGACCTCAAATCCCCATTCCTACCTCTTTAAGACAGTTGCCCATTGTAAAATAAAATAGATGCATGCTATTTTAAACACCTTAAAATGGTGGTAAGAGACCATTAAATCCTAAATCCTAAATAGATGATGTTACAATTCCACTTGTGTGTATTTTCATTTTTCTCATAGAACATTTGTGGAAAATGTTGATTTATTGCAGCATCTAAATGAAGACATAATTTGTTCGGAGTCTCCTTTTCTTTCTACTGAGATCTTTAGAAAGCCTTTGTCCATGCATATACTGTATTTGTTGTTTAACGACAAGTGCTTTTTTACAGACATTTATAAGGTATGATAACCTTTCCTATGGAAGAAGCACTTAAATAAGGTGACCAACTTTTTTACAATGAAAAGAAGGACACAAATAAATTGAAGAAAAAAATATCGTAAATAAAATAAACATTTTATTCATTGCAACAATAATACAGAATACACTATAATATGATAAATGCATAATAAAAACATTTGTAACAATAACATTTTATATTGTAATTATGCTTGCATGCCATGCCCCCGCCCGCAGCCACCCCTCCAGCACTGCTGCCCCGCTGTGTAGCCACCCCTCCAGCACTGCTGCCCCGCCGCTCCCAAAGCACCAGCTGTGCCAGCTCTGGCCCCGGGGGGGGCAGCCCACCAACACACCCTGCCTGCAGCCACCCCGCCAGCACCACCGCCCACCCTGCATAGCCCCGTGTAGAGCAGGCCATTGCCGCCCCTCACACCCCTGCCCGCAGCAGCCCCTCTGCCCCTGCCTCTTGCACCTGCAGCCATTATTGCCTTAGCAGGGCCGAAGATCAAGAGAAAGTTACCATGGCATCACCGCTCCAGTCTCCTCCAGGTATCTTTGGGACTAACTAGGAGATGGTGTAGTTGGGTAGCAGGGAGGGGTGCAAAGTTCCTGCCAATTCGCCTTCGCTGCAGACAACTTACATGTGCAAAGTTTGCCGGCCGGGTGTTTTGGCATGCTCAGCAGCAATTCCTATTGGCTTTTGAAAGCCAATAGGGGGAGTAGCACAGCTCATGCAAAAGTTGAAAAAAAAACCATCAAAAAAAGGTGCCGTTCTGAGTGTTCTATGAGAAAAAAAAAAAGCCCTGCAGATTAGTCTTTAAATATCAAAAAGGAGGACATGTAGGAAGACACTTTTCGAAGGAGGACAGAACTTAAAAAAGGAGGACTGTCCTCCCTAAAGGAGGACGGTTGGTCACCTTAACATAAAAACTCCGCCTTCTCTCACCACAATATGAAAAATATGAAAAGAATTAGGCTAAATTATTTTTGGCAAGATAGTACTCTGAGTTGATGTTTGGCTAGACTTGTTTTTTGCCTTCTTCTGGTTCCATTTCTTTTACTTCTTTCTTAGTGTTGCCCCAACCCTTTTTGTTCTTGGGTTTCCTCCATCCTAATATCATCAGCTAACCCCTGAAATATATTGAGCCACCCAGACTCTAGTTGAAAGTCAGGAAGCATATAAGTTTAATAAATTATTAATACTGATGAAACAGGAATAAAAGCAATAGACTTTAGTTGATTAAAACTTTCTGTTTAAATTATAACAAATTGCAGCAACTATTTCTTTCCTGAAATTGAGGAAAGCCCATAGCCATAATAAATGGGCAGATTGGGAACCGGATCTTCAGATGTATTTTAAAATTTTCTTTTTGTTATTAATACTTCAAACATAGATAGATGAAATAGTACAACTACAGTTACATTAATCCAACTTGCTCTTTAAAACTGTATTGCATTGCTCCTTTCTCCTGTCAACACACACTAAGCAACAGCAATGACTACTAAATCCCTATTATAGACAATAGCTGGGAAGCATCCAAACCTCAGTTAGTACTGCTGATGTGACAAAATGGGGCATTCCATGGGGAAATGCAGCAGACACTTTGAAAATGGCACCTACTACTGAATGCATTATTCCTCAATCTGCAACATGAATTTTCTAGAGTAATATAGTGAAATTATTTTATCACTTGAATTTAATTTTTGATCCTGAGAAGTGAAATGTGGCAAGTGAAATCTAGCTTGCAGCATTCTCAGGAATCTACTTATCTAGTGATGTTCCTGAGTTTAAGAATTTCCAGGTGGCACCTCAAGGTTTCAGTGTGTCCACTGAACTCTTCCTTGGCACCCAAAATTTAGATTAAAATATTTTATTTTTAAGAAATAAGATGTTAGTGTTGTAGGGCTACCTTCATCCACCATTATTGTCCTTAATTTACAAGCCTCAAATGAATTCCATAGGAATTCTTAGAGAATAAAGATAGTACTTGTAGCACTATGCTTTGTTTAGAAATCAGCCTGGCTTTCCAGAAAAATAATGAAGAAAGCAGGGAGAAGAAGAAATGCCCAATGGGAAGGAAAGTCAGGGCAGAAGAGATGGCAAATTCTTATCAATTTATATTTTGCAACAGATTAGTACCCTAATCACAGCTATTATGTGAGAGTACCCACAGCAAGTGTTCAGAAAGGTTAAAGATCTTTGTTCTGAGCGCTATATCAAAGACATGGTAGGCAATTAAAAAGGTGGATCACACATACATTTTATATAACTCACAGCTACACATTATCCCCAGTAGGAAGAACTCATAAGGAGATTTTCTATTGAGATATCACTTAAATATGGAGTCAGCCCTTCACAATGAACTGACAGGTGCAGAATTAAAACAATGTGAATTGAATTAATTGTCTAAATACTCATAGAACTCCAAATTTTGCACTGTGTAAGATCTTTATTTTATCTCAGTTATCTGAGAAACTCTGGATAGCCAAAGAAACAAAAATGAAGAGATATACTAAAATCACATTAAGGCTCAATTAAAACATAAACCATTAGATATATATTTTCAAGCCAGACATCCTAAACTAATGTCCCATGACTAATGCCAGGCAGAAGAGTTAGGCCTTCATGGCCTTAGGAAAGGGCAATAGAGTAGAAGCTATCTATACTTCAGGAAAGAGGCTGAAAGGCAAGTACTGTACCATAACAGAGAAGGCACAATTCCAAGGACCTGTTATATGACATTGTTTTATCTATGGTATCTGGAGTATGCCCACTCTGTCAGATTTTCTGGAATAGGCAGAAACCACTGGGGACAGGCAGTCCTTAATAATACCAAGTAGTCCTTAATACAGTCTCTTATCTATGCTCAGTCATACTTACCCAGATACTGCTCAGTTTACATATTTTATCATCTGTTCTTTTCAATCAATTTTATTATCCAAATCTCTCAAATAATTGCAGCCTTGCAGACATGATACTTTTTTCATTCTTGTTACAGCATCTAAATAACTTTATGATTGCTTGTCTAATAGTACAGGATAGTTTTTCCATTACGTTACTGTACTAATAAATGTTTGCATGACGACACAATACTAAAAGCCTTGAGGGAGGATAAAGAATAAAGGGAAGGTACTATTCCATGAAAGGGATCTGATAGATTTCATGGCTAGTTGCAGATGTTCAGTGACTTGAAAGCAGTAACACAATCAAACCTGCAGTTACCACAAAAACAGGCTAGCAATGCTGGCTTAACATACCACACTAAAGGCTTTTCCACATTGCAACCTTAAGCTGTTGAACTCTTGGGCATAAGTCTGGTTTAAGAAATCCCTTTCTGGATTTTAATCTCTTTCTTTGCTTTGACCAGAGTAATCACCTGATTTTCTGTCTGGTGGCAGGAAGGGATTGCTAGAATCCCTTCCTGAACTGATTAAAAAGGGAAAGAAAACCTCAGTTTCTCCATTTTCTCTGCCTCTTGAGCTAGGAGGAGAACCAGTTCCAAGTTCTCAATTTCACTTGAAAATAAAGTCAGGGCATTCTTTTTACATCACCCCACCAAAGAATCTGAGAAGAGGTTAGCCATGTGAATTAACTCTTAAGTCTTGATGTGGGTTATTTAGTTTGGGCTTAATGTGTTGTATGCACTAGTTGCATGTGGTTATTCAAGAAAGCATGCTTAAAATAAACTTCGACTTAGCATGATGTGTCAATGCAGCTTAGGTTTTTAATTCAAAACAGATGAAATAATTCAGCCTTACATTTATCAACCATGCCAAAGTCATTAATGTTCTCTGCTTTCCCTTACATTGTTATGAATATATCCCACCCTGTGCTGTTAACACTTAAAAGCACACTTTCTGCATAGATAAGGAAAGAAAGTTATCTTGGTTATTTGCTCTCTGTTATGGCTTGTTCATCCTTGCTGCCCATGTTGCGTATCATCTTTTATATCCTATTACTATGAAAATTTTGCTGCCGTTGCAGCAACAGCATATGGAATTTTCTCTTAACCCCTCTATTTATCATGCAAGAACTCTAAAACACACATATGGTATTAATGATTGATTGAAGGGGATACATAACCTTTCATGAGTGCTACTTTTGGCCTTCGAGTGGCACGCTAGAGGCTAAAAAGTGGGTAAGTGCCAGGTGAAAAACTAAAACACAGTAGGTAGCAAATAATTTGAAAAAGTAAAATTGCTTTGGGAAACATGTGCCTATTTTTTAACGTGTGCATTTCTTGCATACATGTCAGCACAACACCTAATTATAATTTTCCCCAACCTCAGACTATTCAAGGTGTATTTCCTCTTTCCCCTCTGAGACAACAGTGGGTAGATTGTTTTTAGTGAAGTTTTAAGAGGTTGTATGACTGCATTTAAACTCTACAGGCTTCCTCTGTTTATTTTGGGCCTAAAATAGAAGGCCTAGCATATTGCTGGCAATAAGGGTATCGTTCTAAGCATTTTTGGGAGTTATGTTCAGAGAAACCTAGGGAACACCAAACATCACATATGTCAGTATATGCAACTCGGTCACTCAGAGGGGAAAACTCCCACATGCCCATATTGAAAATGTATTCCTGATTGGGATGGGTGCCTTCTTTCAGGTTTTTTTTTTTTTTTTTTGCTGAAAATCATCTCAGTTGTTTTCTCGTGTGATTGCAAGGCCTGGTAGGGAGTGGGTCTTTTTTTCTTTTTTTCAAGCAGGAAACAGGTGACCTAGACTGGGAGCCCTCAGTTGGGGTTTCTTTTTTCAGAATAAAAGCAGACAGGTTAACTCATAGTTGTTTTTAAAATGACTCTTCATAGAACATCTATAATAAAATCATACATATGTCAAGTGCTGCAAATATTACTAAAGCCGAGTTTAAGTCATAGCTCAACAGTTCACTGAAGGTTCACTGCTACAGGGCGAAGGTGATTTTTTTTAAAGAAATAGTGGGAAAAATGCAGAGAAAATTCCTTTATTCATTGGCCTCCATTACAATTCATTTAGAACGCCCTCTCCTCCACTCATTTTTCACAATTAAAGCTTCCATTGCTGTCAAAGGAAGAAAATATCCATTATGGATAGCAGATAATTAGGGCTTAGTTTGACCAAATTTCAGGTTCCCACACAAATATATTTGATTTGCTACAGGGAAAAGATCAGTCCTACTGAGTCTACTTTTTGACTCCAATAAGTATCCTTTTAAATTGAGAAGTATGTAATAACTGAAACTGGTGCATATTGACTGGCAGCATTTGAATTTCATGTGACAGACTCAAATTGGCCTCAAATGGTTATGTAAAATGAATTCGGGAACTTCTAAGTCCTCACTCTGCAAATAACATCTAAATGGCCTTTCAAAACTAGGTATACATAGCTGAATTACTGTTGTGGAACCAGATGTATTTCTGCAACATCATGCAGTGTAAGTGTAAAACAGGTAGTGTAATATTTTGATCCTTTGTGGAATGCTCCATAAAAGGAATTATTTTATGCAGAAAAAAAGCATGGCAGAACAAAGATTCTAAGCCAGATGTCTCCCTACTGTGGAAATGTTTTCACTCCAGAAATTGACATTATATACACAGTACGTACAAGAATATGATACTTCTATTTGCACTTTGCAATGATCAAGTGACCTTCCACTACAGGCATAGTACTGCTTGGTGCTGTGGACTGGGGCCAGAAACCCTCACATTCTTCATTGTTATCTAGAGAGGGAAAGTGCAGGTAAAGCTGGTTATTATTCATCTAAGCAAAATAACAAATTGCTTTTCCCTATCTTTCTTTAATGAGGCCCAATTTTCTCCATTGCCGAGAGAAGGTAAGTGAGCAATTAAAAGCAAGGAATGTTCCTTCCTCTTTTTACTTTTTGCTGCGCAATCTTCTCCAGCTCAATGGGCTCCAGATGTGTTGGAGTCCTCTCAAAAACTATGCTGGGTAACAGTTACAAGAATTAAAATCCAACCTATCTTAATGGAATCAGGTTGGGGAAAGAAGCAAAGCATTTTATGGGTTACAAGTCACATTGATCTAAATGTGAGGAATTCTGGAAGTTGAAGTTCACACATTTTAAAGTTGCCAAGTTGAGAAACATTCATTTAGAATCAGGGGTTCTCAACCTTGGCAACTTTAAGACTTGTGGACTTCAACTCCCAGAATTCCTCAGCCAGCAAAGCTGGCTGAGGAATTCTGGTAGTTGAAGTCCACAAGTCTTAAAGTTGCCAAGGTTGAGAACCCCTGATTTAGATGATGCGTTAGCTTTGATTTACTTTCATACGTCTGGACAGACCAAAATAATGAAATCTGAATTTTTAATTAACATTTTGTTGAAACAATGCATGAATGGATTGCTACTCATCACAAAAATCACGGGACAGGAAAAACTTGTTTTCCTATTCTGTAGTTGACAAAAGTTGATATAGACAGGTCTACTGTTTAAAATTTAAATATGACATTCGTATTATTATATATTTCTTTCTTGGTTGGACATCTCAACAGCCAGATGGTAAAAAAAATATTGAATAGTATTTCATTTTGTAAGTTGCAATTGCGCTGACCAAGAGAGAGATGGCGCTCAAGTGCACGGCGAAAACTGCGCGTAAGCACTTTTCGCTACTGTACTGCAGTGCGATTCTGTAATAAGAGCTGGCCTGCAAATTGCCCGGACGGCCACGAGAAGCGAGCAACGAGACAAAGACAATTGTAACTTTTTGCTGCTGTCTAGCACACATCTGGATATTTCAGCTCAGAACTGACAGCAGTAGCAGATAGGGACAACTGACTGCCTTCCTCCCTAAGTTGAAGGGGGGAAGTGTTGCAGTGGTCGCATGTGCTGCTTCCGTGGGGCGGGGGTTGAGGGTTGGGAGGATCGTTTCAGCACGCTTCCAATCCGTGAGGTAGATCCGGGCCCCGCTCTGTTGGAGGAGAGACGACTTAACTGCTGCTTGACACCGTTTCTCCCTAGCAAGAGCTGCCAGTTGGATATCAGCCACGCCAACAGCGAGCAGCGAGGCACCCTTGAAAAATCAGCGTCCCGAAACTAAGGCGCAGCTTGGCCGTCTCGCTGCTCTTTCGCCGAGCCGCCCCGGACTCGCCGCGCTTCTCCTTCGCCTTTCATGCGCCCGTCGTTCTCGCTCCGCCTTCGCCGGCTCCAAAGCCCCGCCTCGCTCTCAGGGAGGAAAGGGGGGGCGGAGCGCATGAGCCGCCGCCGCCGCCGCCGCCGCACACTGGAGCCACCGAGCCTCGAGCGAAGGCGAGCAGGCAGGTAGCGAGAAGCCGGAGGAAGGAAACCAGCAAAGCAGCGGGCGGCTGGGCTCGCCCTGGCAGGCAGCGGCAACGGGGTGAGTGGGGCAGCCGGAGAGGGGAAGTGGGGGCGGTTTGGTCGAGCCCTCCTTCTGTGCGGGGCCCGGTCGCCTCCCTCTCACAGCCAGGCCGAGGGGCCCTGCAGCTTCGCGTTGGCTCGGAGCCCGAGAGGGAAAGAAGCGAGCGAGCGGGCGGGCGGGCGGGCGTCTTTCCCTCCGGAGAAAGGAAGAGGCACCTCTTCCCCCGCCCCCTCCCCAAAGCGAGGCGGCGGGGAAATTGCTGCACCCCGGCAGCAGAAGGAGGGCTGTGGAGGGAGAGGCTCTGACAGCCAGGCTGGAGCCGGGCCAGAGAGTGGCTGCCCGGAGTGCACGTAACGTGTGCGTGTTTGCGGTCGGTGGAGGTTGCGAGGTGAGAGGGGGAGTTCCTGAACTATGGAGAGTCGTGGGTGATGGCGGGGTTAAAGTGGTGAAGTTCTCCGACGTTTCTTTGAGGAAGAAAAAAAAAGGGTGGGAGTGCCGGAGGGGGGGGGAGAGGAGGAGGAGGAAGAGAAGGGGAAGGTTATTTTGATCGATTTGACAGCACAGATACCTTTCCCCATTAGTTGTTAGAAGGTCGCTGCCTCTCTTGCTGTTCTGGTCCTTCGGGACAGGATGGAGATTTCCACCTTATTTCTGGGGTGCCCGGAGATGGTGCTGCTGCCCACACAGCTAAAAGGTCTCTGTGCATGGTTGAAGGGTGGTCCCTTCCCTCTAGGACTAGAGCTGTGGTGTGATTTTTCTCTATGGGACAGTGAAACCCAGGGACAAAAGGGAGGTGCTCCTCCTTTGGTGACCACACTGTGGGTGCCAAACATTTTCAGGCTAGTGTGGCTGACATTAGCATTGTTGCTACTCTTTCTCTTATATCTAATGATCTTCTGAGCATAAGAATATAAATAACAGAAATTTAATTCTTATTTCTGTAGTTATATTGTAATCTCCTTTCTAGCTAAAGATGTTCTGCTTTTATTTGTATCTCTACCAGCCACCAGTGACAACGTGCTTTGATGTGCTGGTGGATCCAAACTTGTTATATTGAAATCATTGGCATGCTGAGTTCTTAATGCCAAATATTTGAATTAATGCCAGAAAGACTCCACTTCCTCTCATCCCCTTCCCTTGAATTTCTGCTTCTGGTTGGTTTCATTAATGAGGAAGTAAAACACAGAATTTCCCCACATCTCCCATGTTAACATGTAAGGAAAAGAAACAGGACTCTCGACTTCTCTGTTTTAAACTTTTGTGGTTGGGGGAAGATTGCTGGCACTATGCTGCCATCCTGTTTCAGTTTTAGCACAGTTCTAGGTCTTTTGCAATAGCAGTTTTGCTAAGGATCCCCATTTGGGTCAAAAAACATTCCTTAACTTCAGTTGCTTTTGTCTGCCTTAGAATAAATAGCTCTCTGCTTGAAAGAACCATAACTTCCTGCCAGCTGTAAACTTTGTAGCAAACCACCTTTTGAATATTGCAATGGCTGAAAGCAATACGAAACTGAATTCTGTGTAAACCAGGAATGTTCTGCTGCCATTATCATAGATATCGTCCAGTATGGGGTTGGTGCACAGGCTCATTCTCTGTGTGGAGTTGTCTGTAGAATGAATTATAAATTATTCAGATTGTAGTAATTTCTGGCTTGGGGAAACTGAGCAGCTGCTTGCATTTGTAGTGAATGGTCATTTTTCTCATAGAAAATGTATTTGATGATTCTACTGTAACATAAAAGGTCCATAGCCTTGAATTCCAAGTGCATTTTAGACTCATTTGATGGGTTTGTACAGCCTCTTAATTTGCTCTCCCTAAAGCATGGAAATAAAAAACTAGCAGTTCATAAAAGCAAAGATGCCTTAGGTTTCCTGAAAGCTAGTTATTTTACCAAATAATTTAGGCATGCATGAAGGTGTTTTCTTTAAAAAAAAAAATCCTTGGAGCGGCAAAATTGGAAGGCAAAAATTCAGTGGGAACCTATTCACAAATGTATATCTAGCACTTCAAGTCTATATTAACTGCTAGGAACTGTTTGGAAAGTCCCTGCAGTTTTCTTGGCAAGATTTCAAAGGTGTTTTGCCATTGCCTTCTTCTGAGGGCTGAGAGAAGAAAACTGGCCCAAAGTAACCCAGCTGGCTTTGTGCCTAAGGCTGGTCTAAATCTCACATTTTCACAGATACTAGTTTGGTGCTTTAACTACCAAATTTGCTCACTTTAACTTACTGGAAACTAGAATTATTACTGATTTGTCAAGCTTGTAATATTTGAACCCATTCAATTTGGAATGCTCTTTTTCGGAGTGATAGGATCGACTGAGTTTTGAATGTGAAAAATGAGCTTATCTGATCATTAATACAGCTTACTAGCTATAGGATTTCTTATTTTGAAATACCAACATCTCCAAAAAGGGAAATGCAGTATACTATTTGCAGTATGTCACAAGACAGGAGAGCAGTCACATTGTCTGTACTTCATGCCAGTCTTCTATTTTAATATGACGTGGGAAGTATAATTCTTCTCTATGTACATCATTTCCTTCCTGAACCCCTGTGTCAGTTTATCATGTGTGCAATCAAAAAATCCTTGAGATGGTGAAATCTTGTTTGTGTAGATTTTAAAGGAGTTGAATGATCTAAACATAGATTTGTAGATTGCTTCATGTAGATCACATTGAAGTTCCAAAGCATCTTAACAAGTTGTACGTATTGGCCAACGGCAAGATTACGGTATATTCTCTCTAACTTTAAAACTTTCAGAATAATTGACTTTCTATAGTAATAATCCACGAGATATTTTTGTGTGCCAATATTATTTGTAGAAAGACTGGAAATAGTCCAGATATCTGAGATGTTTGAAATCGGAACAAAACTGTCAATTAAAACTAAATGTTATGAATAAAATAAACATTTATATCTGGGTTTTTAAAAACTTAAAATGAATAATTCATGTTTACAAAACTAGTTATATGTTTACAACACTAGGATTTCAGAATATAAAAATTTCTGTCAAGAACTGGAAGTTTTCATGGCATTTACTTGTCACTTTAGTATTTGCAGTTGAACTTAACAGTAGCAGCAGTTCGAATGTCAGAATTCAGCACATTCAAAATTCAGTACACAATGAGATGCTTTTAATTATTCCATGTTACTTAATGAAACTGTTTAAAATAGCATGGGAAATATTTTTCAGCTTCCTTGGTCTTTTAGTTAACCCAAAACACTGAAGTGCTATTTTTCAAATTGGTGAACTATCGTGAACTACCAAAAAACATCCCAGTGAGAAGTTCACGAGTGCAAATTCCACTGAAATAAAGTAGTGTAAAAACAGTTACAAAGTTGTATAAACCAGTTTGAGAGCCAGTTTGGTCTAGTGCCATGGTAGTGGACCTATGGCACGTGTGCCACAGGTGGCACACAGAGCCCTCTCTGTGGGCACGTGCGCTGTCGCCCCAGTCCTAGGCTTTCAGCTAGGATTTATAAAACCTTTTCGCTTTAGGCCTCCGCTGCCATGTGCAAAAAAAAAAAAGTTCAATTAATCAACCAATTTCAACTTCTCGCTGGAAAAAAAAAAGATCTCGCAAAGTTGAAATTGATTGATTGAATTTTTTAGTCCCACCCAGTCTGCCGTTACCACTGCAGCCATCCCCACCCAATGGGCCACGCCCACCCAATGGGCCACACCCACCCGGCACATTCATAAGTGGGTTCTGGGTTGCAGTTTGGGCACTCGGTCTCTAAAAGGTTCGCCATCACTGGTCAAGTGATTAAAGCACCAGACTAGAAAGCTGGATATTGTGAGTTCTAGTCCTACCTTATTCATGAAAGCAAGCTGGGTGACCTTGGGCCAGTCACTTTCTATCAATCCATCTTACCTCACAGGGTGGTGGTTGTGAGGAAAATCGGAGGAGAAAGGTTGCATTGGATATGTTTGCTCCTCGAGTTCTTTATAAAAATAATAAAGGCAGGATATACATGAATAGAAATAAATAAACTTTGAGAAAATACACGTTATTTTTTAAGGGGCAATGAGATGTTTAGTGTTTCTGCCACAAACATTGAATGTGACCTCTCTTTTGGAAGCTTCCTTTTGAGATACAGGAAAATGCTGGTTGCCTGAGCAGGGGGTTGGATTAGATGACCCCCAAGGTCCCTTCCAACTTTATTATTATTATTGTAGTTGTTGTTGTATTAAATCTTTGCAAAAGAACTATGACTATAGTTCTATTAGAACAGCTTGACATTACCAGTCATAGTATCCTATTGACATGGATTTTTCACCCAAATAGTAAATGTTCACACACTATTTGAAAATTACAAATATTAATACTGTATTATTTTGTTTTTGGACAATTTGATTATTCTACTGCAGATTTGAAGAATGTTTTCTTTGCAGCTGGTGAAAAAATGTATGTCAGTAGAACATATATAGTTTTTAAGGTGGAGCTGAATTAAAACAGGAAGTCCTGTGTTCAACTAATTCTGTAAACAGATCTATTTTGATACATGTTTTCTCAAAAGCTTGACACTTCAGCAGAACAGTGGTTGCTGTTTCAGAAAGTCATAATATTGATTCCTGCTATTTAGTAAGAATTATAATTTAAGAACAAAATAAAACAAGTATTCAATAAATATGTAGCTGACAAGGGCTCCCTTCCCCAAATAGATTGGAGGACCTTGATCAGAATAATTAAGGAAATACTATTCTTTCTGAATGGTAGTGAAAGTGATCAGTGAAAAGTTAGTTGTAGTTATTTGAGTTTGAATAAGTGTTCTTTGGAGCCTTGCATTGGCAATACTTTAAGGGTTGAAGATAAAACTAAATAATTTTCACATGAAAATTTACAGCATAAATGCATGTCTGTGTTCATGACCAGATGCATATTTGTATATATTTTATCCAACTTTTTGCATTGTAGAAGGCAACTATATTATAATTCCAAATTTTTGCAGAAAAAGTGTTAATTCTTAGTTCTATTAATATTAATATGATTGCAATGTAATAATATCCTAAGTATTTTTAATGGAATGAATTCCTTTGGGTTCAAGAATACCCATTTATATATATGTGTATGTGTGTGTGTGTGTTTATACTTATTAATTTGCATTTCAATGCTGATATTGGAGTGGCTAGTTTATTTGTGCATGATGTGTTTATTTATAGTTTTGTGTGCTACTTTGTATAAAGAGGGTCAGAATTGTAGCCATGCACTGAAAAAGTTTATGTTCTGATATGCTAAATGGAACAGATTTCATGCCTCACCCACACCCAGAGGGGTATTGCTGGCATAAAGTAGAACTGAACTTGGCAGCTGTAGTATCTGAACAACAATAACAAAACATCTTTTTCCTTTGAATATTTAGAAATGCGCATTTATACATCATTATTTATTTCTAATTGCAGAGTTTTGTATTGAAGAGGCTCTGATAATCTTTGAACTAAAATCTATGACTGTATTTCCTAATTCTATCAATGTCCTATTGCAGGAAAATATTAAAATTAAATATATTTCATAAGTACAAACATTATGATTTCAGGAAGACAAAGAATAATTGTTTACCGAGAAGCCATCTTTGTTTTAAAGAATCTAGTGACCTGTATGTCCAACAAATATTTCTTTGATTTTGATAAGAACTAACTAAAACATAGATGAGTGCTCAGAATTACAAAGTGAGAAATATCTCAACATCAGTGTAGTGGGGGTTTTCTGTGGATGTTTTACTTTCTCATGATTACTTTTTCATCCCATTTATGAAGAATAGCACTAGTATTTAGGTTCATATACAGCCCCATAGTGCTTTACAGTACTGTCTGAATGATTTACAAATGTCAGCATATTGCCCCCAACAATCTGGGTCCTCATTTTACCAATCTCGGAAGGATAGAAGGCTGAGTCAACCTTGAGCTGGTCAGGATCGAACTCCTGGCTGTTGGGCAGGGTTAGCCTGCAATACTACATTCTAACCACTGCATCACCATTGTTGTAATTTTGTTATTAAGAACAGGAAAAATGAAATTCTCATTGATCTCAAATTTAATAGATAAATTTATTTATTCAATTTGTGTAGCTATCTCTCTCAAAAGGGTCTTTGAGTGGCAATGAATTATTTTCCAATGTTGGAAATATTTACTGAATGTGCCATGTAGTTTTGAAAGATGAGAAGTCAGAAAATACATTGTATTAGAAATACAAGGCTAATCAAAGTTAAAATTGCATGCATTGAAACCAAGACTGAAGATCTAAGCACACATTTCATATAAAGATCTTAAGTTGATTTAATCAGAATCAGTTGCAAATCTTATTTGAAAAAACAAATAGATGTGAGTCCATCTGGAATTTAGATAGGAAGTGGATAGAGTTTTCTGCTTAATGAGTTCTGCCATCTCTGGACTGGATTTGGAAGGTAATTAATACATATGTGAGGAAACCATTTTTTGATCAGCTGTACTGGACAACATTTACGGTACTCTGCCTGCAATCCTTTTTAAGGAAGATTTTTGAATGTCTTCTAATCATGATTCAGGCTTGGGTGTGGGAGAGAAATAGTGTTAGTTTCTCTGGTGAATAATTTATGCAGGGACGTGGATGGAGAAAATGCTCCTCTCTGGTTGCATTAGACCTTTGAGTAGTAGTTAAAATGATTAATAATAGTATTCTTTATCTTTAACCCCTGCAATCCCTGTTGGAAATGGGGAACACCTTAACAGTGATTTTGCATCTTCCTGGATCAGGTCAGTCCAGTTGGTGTACATGGGAGAGGATGTTTTGAGCCCTTGTTTACATTATGAAGGTATCACAATACTTGGCTGTCTCCCCATGTTATTTAATATATACCAGAAGCTGAAACTGAATAAATACATTTCAATGAGATCCAATTTGCACATCCCTGAATTAAAGAATTCATGTATTTGTTTCTGTTATCTATTTCTCAGATGGATAAGCACTTCTGTCACAGCTACCTCTCATTCCATAAGTGTGATGGTTTGATCATTTCAGTAGCACAGATTTCATGTGTTCTGGATAACTTGTGAAACATGTGGATTGCCCACTACTAAAGACGGCAATGAATTATGCCACCCAAATATCTATAGGTATGCTTTTGGAATCTTTAATGACCAAATAGCCTCAATAAACACAGGAACACATCTATTTCTGGGGGGGAGGGGAAGGATTGTAGTGTGTTTTTCAAATATAGTTTTTTAGGAAAAAAAAATCCTGGTGGTGCAATGCTTAGAATGCAGATAGCAGGTTAATTTTAGGTTAATCTTGCCCACAGTCTGGCATTCGATTGTGACGGAGCTCGAGTTTGATTCAGCCTTCCATCCTTCTGAGATCAGTAAAATGACCCAAATTGTTGGGGGCAATAGGCTGATGTTGTAATATGGTCAGAGAGCGTGTAAAGCATTATGGAGTGGTATGTAAGTCTAAGTAGTATTGCTATTACTATTGGTATATATACATACAATAATTTAAATGCATGTCTTTGATAGGAAATGATAAATTATATTTGAGGTTTTATCTTTCATAAGAGTATATGAGATAGCCACCTTGATTTAATCACTGCAGAAGAAAGAGCTGTTGTCCCATTGATTTCTCTTAGAAAATTCATGCAGTATTTTTATCAAATGCTAATGACTAACCTGGCCTCGAGATCAGAGTTTTGGCTGGAATAATTTTCATTGTTGATAATCCCTGTTTTCTGTATTTATGAAACAATGATTAGTGATATTTATTTGGTATTACACAATATAATAAAAAGTACAGCATTTAATAGGATGCAAATTAAGAATTTTAATATTATGCCTTGGAAGTATTTCTTATTCTTTATTGAAGAGGAACCCTATTTATATTTACTTGTTGTATAACTTTTAGTTTCTATACTTAACTACTTCTAAAATTATGCATATGTGCTTTTACAATTCCTGGATTTGATAAATCCCTATGGATTGCAGACAAATCTAGAACTGAATTTCTCCAGTTTCCTTGTTTGGAAACTTAATATATAATTAAAATACACAAAAGAAAAAAAATCCCCCTTCTCTGAGTGGATCTTAGTAATTTAATGTTGTAATTGTTCCAGTCAAGATTAAAGTACTAAAGTTAGTAACTGAAGTGATTCCTTCTGTGAAAGATTGACTGTGAGTTTTTTTTAAAATCAAACTATATTTAAAAAATACAGTTCAATCCTACCCCCCATCCCCAGAAT
The DNA here is from genome assembly GCA_034064705.1 of Bothrops alternatus. Classification (NCBI taxonomy): domain Eukaryota; kingdom Metazoa; phylum Chordata; class Lepidosauria; order Squamata; family Viperidae; genus Bothrops; species Bothrops alternatus. The sequence continues at coordinate 19,153,569 of JARGCV010000589.1, forward strand.
TAGATAGATTACCTGTGTTCTTAAAAAAAAACTTGTTCAGTAGAGTACAATATTCTAAAATGAACTTGGTTACTGTCAGTTACCTCAGAGGTCCCCAACTTTTTGGGCACCAGGAACTGGTTCCATGGAGAGAGGTTTTTTCCGTGTGGTGTGGTTTTGTGTGCTGCCTGCATCCCATGGATGGAGCTTTGCTTGTTTGTGCAGACTGGTTGCTGGCATGTCGCGGCCTGGTGCCGGTCCATGGACCGGGGGGTTGGGGACCTCTGAGTTACATTATAAATATACTAATGCCAAAATCCCTATGACTTTTGACTGGACTGGCTGATATGCCAATATAAAATTACACATTATAAAATTACACATTACTGTTTCTTATTTAAATTTGGTGGCACTTGCATCACAGAAGTGAGAAAGTTTCATAGTTTCAAAGGCTAATTATAGACTGAGATCAAAGATGAAGTCTCCTTCAGTCAAATTCATATCTGGTGACTTCTTGGACTTCTTCATATTATTTTCTTAGAAATATAGGTAGTCCTTGACTCACAAACATTCATTTAGCAACTGTTCAAACTTACAGTGGCACTTAAAAAAGTAAGTTTCTTTTGCCTCCCTACTGTCACATGATCAAAATTCTGGTGCTTGGCAACTGGCATGTATTTATAATGTTTTCAGTTTCCTAGGTCATCTGATCACCATTTGTGATATTCCCAGTCAATTTCCAACCAACATAGTCAATGGGGCAAACTGGTTTTGTTTAACAACTACATGATTCAATTAACAACTTCAGTGATTTGCAATGAAATATCTTAAATCGGGTGCTGCTCGCTTAACAATTGTCTTTCTTAGCAATAGAAATTCTGGTCCCAGTTGTAGGTTGAAAGTTACCTGTAATATGGAAATCGTTAACCAATACATTCTTACAGATTTCCTTGATTTTCTTTTTGATTTTCATTATTTTATGTCCAACTATGCTTAGCTTTTCAAAACTAGTCAAAAAAGACTGTACTGCCTCATTGGGCAGATTACGAGGGCAAGAGTGGAGCATTTAGTTACAATCTACTTTAGTTTCCCTTTTGAGGTCACATTCCTGAGAAATGTTGGTTCCCATTTCACATGCTAGAGAAGGGTGGAAAAGCTACCGGTAGAAAAGAGTTCAAAGTGAGTGAGACTATACACTTTCACAGTCCTCTATTTCTATTTATTTTTCTTCGCACACCCTTTCTTTCTGTTTTATGCTATTGTATCTCTCTTTTCCACTCTTCTTTTCTTCCTTTATTCATTTTTGTTTCTTTTTCAGCCAGTACAAGTAGAACTTGTTATTTATGGGTGTTACATTCCAAAGTCAACCACATATGATGTAAACGTGGATACTGAGACCTTGAGCCTATGAGAATGAGGAGGGGAGTTAGTCTGAGAGTACTATAAAATGACTGAAATGTCCACAGAATTCTCTAAAAATACAAATAGAAGTTTTAAAAAAACCTTTCTGTATTAAGGTCATAGCACAACTTCTGCTTGTCTGCACTCTTTTATTATGAATAAAGGTTAGGCAAAAAACTAAAGAAATAACTCTTTTTGAACATTATAACTGTTTTAATTTTTAAATAGTCTTCATTTAGCGGCTGCCTTAGTGATTGCAATTACACTAATGATATTAGCTTTGCGACCAATTCTCACATTTATGACTTTCACAGGTCTGCAAAGCAAAGGAAAGCTGAAGTAAGTTCATAAGCACAGTTGTGGTTTCACCTAGCGACCACCTCATTTAACAAGTGGGTTGCTGTTCCCAATTGTGCTTGCTAAACGAAAATTATCTGTACAAAAGAAATAAACAATGGTGTTCTTTCTCTGCATTGCTGGAGACAGCTGCTTTCCCTCCATCATTTACAGTAGTATCATTTTTCTTGCTTGATCTAGTTTTGTAATTTTTCTCATTCCAGTGCTTTAAAACTACAGTAGTTATATTCCTTGAGTAGCACTTTAAAAGTGGCTGAGATTGCAACTTTTCTTCTGTGCTAGTAAGGAAGTGCTCAAAGTTTTTGAGACTCTGACACATCTTCTGTCAAGGCCTTTACTTCCTAAGTAGGCCTAGCACAGCAACAGCAAATGAAAAAAAAAAGAGGAAATTCAGCCATGAGAGGAAACATCCTGTGATATTAGTCATACAAAACTTTCAAGTATCTTACTTTGGATCCTTTAAAAAAAACATTATTCTACAGCTTCTAGATCTGACATGGTATGTTCTTTTGAGCTAAAATGAGTTCTAATCAGTATGTTAGCAATTCAGTTATTTTTTTTTCCCTCCAAAACCATTTGGTATATGGGTAGTTTCACTTTTGGCTTTAGCTTTAGCTTTATCAAATGGTCTAAAAAGCAAAGGACAAAGTATTCCATAAATGTATTTAATTCTCATAGTGCTGCCTCCTTGCATCATTTTAGCAATCATTTTTTTATGTTTTGTTATAATCTCTTTAACACAATTGAAGCCCTGGAGATTTTCATGCCACTGATGTTGACCAACCGGGCTATTTTGGGAACTCCTGCAATTTGGATTTGTGTGCATATCCAGAGAACCGAAGCAGGCAGACTGTTCCATATAAACAAAAAGGTACCAGTTCCCAAAATAATAACTTAGTACATAAAGAAAATGAAATGAATCTAAGGTCATTTTTTTATCATTCTTCAGAAAAAAAAGATTTGTAAGTTTTACAGTACTATATTTTTTATTCCATATTCCCTTTCTGCATATGCTCTCTAAGGAATGATTTTTAGACTAGATTCCAAATGTTTGCAAATTTTACAGAGACTATTTGTAGGCTATTCCTTTCTCCAGTAGCATTTAATAGATCTAGTTCTATGATGCAGTGTTTGGGGAAAGAGTGGAGCTTTTTATAATTTTACAAAGAAAGATTTGCTCTTTTGCGGTTCTCTTTTGATATGCTATCACGGATAACTAATGAACTGATTAATATTTTTGAAGTGATAATTCTGGTAAAGGATCTTGCATATCTACTAGTCCAAAGGTGTTAGTTTTATTATTATTTTTAATAAAAAAGACTGAACTTGTCTTTTATTTTTTCAGCTTTTCTCCTCATGTGATATTTCTGTAACTGAAGTGTTCAACATGCATCAGTGAAGCAGGGAAGGGTACTTGGAAGTCTATCATGTATGTTATTTGGATGGGATAAACCCATCTCTTCTAAAAGGGATACCGCACGATGGTAGCCCCAGAACCTGATCAGGACCTATAGTTCATTCAACAATCAGAAGATAAATTAGGTTTTTAATCAGCTTTGAAGGGTAACATAATCTTGTATTTCCTAGGTTTTCTTTCTTGAACTTTTGTTGAAGAGAAAAAATTAGATGCATTCATGGTGCTTCCTTTTTTAAAGATATACTTTTAACATAAATGTTTTTAATAACTTAATTACAATACTCAGCTGGCTTGATATTTTTAAATTTAAAATTAAATATAAAAAATATTTTTTCTTTTTATATACTTTTTGTTACAACCAGCAAGCATAGTAAGTACAGGGGAAGAATAAGATGCAGCCAGGATGAACCTCTGAGTACAATCGGGAAACTGGCTTTTTAACAAATGAAGTTGCATTATTTTCTATAGTGATTATTTAGGGCAGGGCTCTCCAACTCCAGCACCGGGTTGTGGATTGGCACTGGGCTATGGCATGCCAGAAATTGGGCTGTGCAAACAAGCAAAATCCCATCTCTCCACGGAACCAGTCATTAGTGCTCCAAAGGTTGAGGGCCACTGATTTAGGGGAATACACTGTATAATTATATTAATTCAATATATGTAATAACATTTTGGCAAATAAGGGCAGGAAAATGTAAATTCACAAAGTGTTGCAATCTGAATTTATAGAAACTAATAAAAATGATCTAGTTGTTTTGACAGATAGGACAGTGAAAACATTGCTTTAGCTGAAGTGACACTGAAATGTTAGGGAGCATTGCAGAATGAAAACTGCCTGTCTCATGATGCCTTTATCTGTAGTACCATGATATAGGAAGGATTGTGAACGGTTGAGCACACCACTACAATAAAGAATATCATGGAGATGGAAGCCGCGCGGAGAAAAGAAAGCATTTGAAGCATTTTGTCTGATGCATTAATTTTTTGAATATAAAAAAGGAGTTTATGTCAAGTTGAACTGCAGAACTTGCGTCCCCTAAAGACATTCCAAGGTTTTTTTTCTAAATTGTAATTTTTAATGTGATAGAAAAGGGGAAATTATGTGAGAAACATATTGTGTATTTAATTACATTTATTTTTATCACATGTAAATTAAATTTTGCTCTAGTTTTACCATGTTTCTTCTTGTCCTGGCTCACTCACTTTTTAAAATCTTATATTCGGCACATCATTCAAATCTAAGCCCCAAATCCTCTGACCTCAAAATTGTATTAAAAGTAGATGTTTATAGTAAGATGAATTGGAATGTTTTATATTTATTATTATATTTTTAATTCCACCTTTATTTTGATTAATTGAGCAATATTGCTAGTGTTCCTACCTCCAATTTTGTCTCCAACAGTAATTCTGTGAAATGGTTTGGGCTTAGAGAAAGAGACTGGCCCAGAGTCACCTAGCCGGCTTTCGTGCCTAAGGGAGGCCTGGATCTTACAGCTTCCCAACTGCTAGCCTAGCACTTAGCCTGTGCACCAAACTGGTTCCTCTTTTCTTTTTGTGCCTGGCTTTCTTTCTATCTTTTTTTCATAATGGAAAAAATCTGGTTCACACAATGAAATGTACTGGCAAGTGATTCATAATGGAAAAGAAAGGCCTTTTTCACAAAGCACATTCAGAGTTTTGTGGCTTCATTGTGATTTCCTCCCAATTTCTTGGTAGTTGCTGATCTGTGCTGATCTAAAAGCAGAATTTATGGGCCCGGTGTTGTATCTGTGGTGTATCGTTTCTTAATGTGAAATCTTGAAATACATATCCATTAACTCTATTTAAAATAACCTACTGTATGGCTCAGGATGCTTGGTAGTATTATTTTCATCAAGTTTACCCTTTTCTAAGTGTCAAAGTGTCAAAATGTTAACTAGCAAAGTCTTAGCAAGCTGTTTGAGCAAATCAATTAAACATGCCGTTAAGATTGCTTTATTAAATGAATATGTAATTTTAATTCATGTTTCTCTCAAGTGTATTTCAAGGCCATATTTTGTTTGCTTTTTTAATGTTTGGTTTCCCATGCAATCATATTCCGTGGTGATTTACAAAAAATGTAGAGCTAAATAACACACACAAAATATATGAATACTTGCTTGAGGCACTTATATATATTTATGCTGCTTTTTGCTGCTTAGTGTAATAGTATTTTTCTCACCTGTGCTGCTTTGATAATGTCTGATGTTTATACTTGAGGTAAGTGAGGTCTAAACTTAATTACCTACTCAAAATAATCTTACAATGCAAATTGTATAAATAAGTGAGGTGTCTGAATGCATTCATACATGTACACTGGGTTGATTTGGAACTCAGCAGAATTTAAATTCCCTTCACAAATATATTGATTTTAGTAACCTTTAGTACTCTTAGTAGAATATTTAGATAATAGAAATGTTTAAATTAAATTTTCAATATTATTCAAGAACCTTGATTTCTCAGAGATAAATACCATAGAAAAACATAATAAATCATGTGTGTTATTTTTTTGAAAAAGATATTTAAGGCATATTTAGGGCAGATTGGATTCTGCAGAGTTTCAACACATTATGCAAACAGTAATTTGTGACTAGAACTTTTGAAAGTTCATTCATCGTATTAAATCATAATGTGATTCATTTGACTTAGGTTCACTAACAGCTATTAGGACTTAATGTTATATAGGAATTGAGAATTATCATTTATTCTGTAAACTAAGGTTAAACAAACTATACTATAACTGCAATAGGTTTTCTTTACTAACCTCATATCAGGTTATTTAAAAAAAATATTTTGTACTAAATTGAAAGCTTTATTTCATAATCTTTTTAAACTGTTCCTAACAACAGCTGCTAGAGATACATTGTTTTGTTATTAACATTTATTATTCCTCTTGCTTAGAATAACATCGGTTGCCTGATGATGTTAAATGTTAAAGTTAGACAAACACTGGAAGCTAGGAAATATAATTTAAGAGAGGGATATTTTTTATATATGTACCATAATGACTTTTAAAGAAAGGGAAAATTCTAAAGTAAAATATCTTGACATTTTGTTTTAAATTAGTCATGTAAATAAATTCAAGAAATTGCTAGTTTATAGGTCTTCACCTGTAGGTTTTCAGGCTAATGCTTAAATACAAGACTGGTTATAGCTGTGTAACAGGCTGCAATATTTAGCATTAGATAATTGCAGTTCAGTATTCTGATTCCAATCGCTTGCAAGTAGGAAACTTGCCTAACTTAATTGACTTGAATAGTGCTGTCTCTTATAACTTACCGAAAAAAATTTCTTGACTATGCATTAATATAAGGATATAACAAGTAGGTAACTTACCAGTCTTGCTGATTTGCAGTAGGAATACAAGCAGGAGGCCTTAAGATCTTTCTGGAAGAGCAAAAGAACGGCCAAGTATGAAATTTCAGAGGTTACCTCATTTTAAGATGAAAATTTCCAGGTGATTGATCATTAAGCTCTAAACTAAAGAGAGGTAATGGAAATCTGGGTTGCTGAACAGAATCTCTAGAGCAGTGTTTCTCAACCTTGACAATTTTAAGGCATGTGGACTTCAACTCCCAGAATTCCACAGCTGTGGAATTCTGGGAGTTGAAGTCCACATGCCTTAAAATTGTCAAGGTTGAGAAACACTGCTCTAGAGAAATATTTTAAAGTAGTGGTGATGTGGCTGTCCAATTGTTTTGACTTTTTAAGAATCAGTAATACAGGAATTTCTATTACTGTAAACTAGTACTAGTTTTGGGGGGAAAAACCCTGGTGCCCCATATTTTATCTATCTTGTAACTTTAACATGACACGTACTCCAATTTTTTACTTTCATTCCTGTAGGACAGTGGTGGCAAACCTATGGCACGTGTGCCAGAGGTGGCACTTAGAGCCCTCTCTGTGGGCACGCATGCTGTCACCCCAGCCCCACCTCCCCCTGCAGCGCCCTCCTCACCAGCACCCCCCTTGGAGGAAAGTTGCCCCTGGGTGCGGACCACATGGAGCAGCACAGCCAAGCACATGGTAGCCAGGCAGCGGGGACAAGACTCCACCCTCACACCCCGTCGCACACAGATGATGCGCGGAGTGCAGAGGGCGTGGCCACCATGGCGCTGCTGGGCTGCCTGGGCGATCTGCGGTGGCTATGGAGGTGGTGAATGGCCCTGTGGGCGGGGTGGTGGGTGGGGCAGTTTTGGGGCACTTGGTCTCTAAAAGGTTCACTATCACTGTGATAGGATATATATAAAGGATGTGGAAAACTAATTGTGTATTGTCTGATCATAAAACATGCATCCATCTAGTCTTAAGTGTTATATAACAAAATATGCTCGTTGTTTTGCAGTCTCAAATAATTTGCTGAAGGTAAACAAATAATTTTAGGGCATGGAAGAGAAGTTGGCATGATTTTAAATTAACGATTATATGTATCTTCTATCTTTATTTGAATCTTCTTTAGTATATCTTTAAGTCTCATAAGAAAGCAAAGCTATATGTCAGGCTTTATATTCCTAGTACTGTACCTGGTTGGTATCAGATGAAGCTAAACAATAGAAACTGCAGAGCAAACAAAAGAATGTACTATTTTATACATACTTGATAAAATATATGTTTTCTATTATGCAAGAAAATTAGACAATGGAGGAAAACTGAACTTAAGTTGCATGATTATTGTATTAGGTTAACATGAGGTAAAATCTTCATGTGTGCCATCTTGGCCCGTAAGGGAAAAGGCAGGCTAAATATATAATAATAATAATAATAAAAATAAAAAATCTCCCATTCACATGCCTGAAGGACACTAAGGAAGACTGAGTTTTAAGTATCCTTATCCTTCATTACACAACTTCTAATTTAGTAGGGAAATTGCTTCTACCATCCTTAGATTGTTCCCCATTGGATAGTCATATATTATAGAATATTAACTTCATTTAAGTTCCTCCATTCTTTATTTCAGTAATGTCATACTTGGCTATGGTAAAGTGTCACTATAGCTCTTTAGGTAATATCAACATAATTTATGAATTGATGATAGATAACTTGATTTATTCTTCATTATTCTCCTAAATTCTCAATTCCTGAAACTACATGATAATTTGGAAGTGTAGTGAGGTGACCCAGGGCTCTGTTCTGGGCCCAGTGCTCAACATCTTCATCAACGATCTGGACGAGGGGATAGATGGGGAACTCATCAAATTTGCAGACGACACCAAGCTGGCAGGAATAGCCAACACTCCAGAAGACAGGCTTAGGATACAGGAGGATCTGGACAGACTTGAATACTGGGCGCTATCTAACAAAATGAAATTCAATGGTGAAAAAAGTAGGGTTCTACATTTAGGCAAGAAAAACCAAATGTACAGGTATAGTATAGGGGATACCTTGCTCAATAGTAGTAACTGTGAGAGGGATTTCGGAGTTCTAGTGGACAATCATTTAAATATGAGCCAGCAGTGTGCTGCAGCTGCCAAAAAAGCCAACACAGTGCTAGGCTGCATTAACAGAGGGATAGAATCAAGATCACGTGAAGTATTAATACCACTTTACAATGCCTTGGTAAGGCCATACTTGGAATACTGCATCCAGTTTTGGTCACCACAATGTAAAAAAGATGTTGAGATTTTAGAAAGAGTACAGAAAAGAGCAACAAAGATGATTAGGGGACTGGAGGCTAAAACATATAAGGAACGGTTGCTGGAATTGGGTATGTCTAGTTTAACAAAGAGAAGGACAAGGGGGGACATGATAGCGGTGTTCCAATATCTCAGGGGCTGCCACAAAGAAGAGGGAGTCAAGCTATTTTCCAAAGCGCCTGAAGGCAGGACAAGAAGCAACAGTTAGAACAATTAATCAGTGGAACAACCTGCCTCCAGAAGCGGTGAATGAGCCAACACTGGAAGTTTTTAAGAAGAAACTGGACAGCCAGGGGGTTGAACTAGATGACCTCCAAAGTCCCTTCCAACTATCATCATCATCATCATCATCATCATTATTATTATTATTATTATTATTATTATTATTAAGTCCTAAACATTAGGTAATTATGGTGTCTGTAACATTATGGTTAAAATCCTGCTGCTAGAAGATGATAAATATGGCCTTATTTTTCTTTTGTTTTTATAATACTTTTCTAAAAATTAAAGAGGTGTTTTGAAGCAGGCATGTTTGAAATTCTTTTCATTTTAAATTTTTGGAATTGTGGAGAGAATTATGCTGGAAAATACCAACTGATTTTTATAAATATAAAATCTAATTACTGCAGTTGCATGCACCCAATTTCTATTTATTTCAACCCAGCCTATTTCATATTTCTGTCTTAGATAGAATTAAACTTTACAAAGTGTGTAATGTGTCTGTTCCCAGTGAGATTTAAATTGGAAGGGAAATGAGGGAGCTCACTTTATAGAGATGGCTAGAAGTTTGGAAAACAAATGTCAGATCATTTTAGTAAGCTAATTAAAACGCATGTTATATTATTTTGTGTATCTTATCTGTATATGATCTTGCATACATCTAACACTCAGCCATGGATATGTTAGCATTTTTTTTGTTTATATGTTCAAAATCAAGATGATGGCTGACAGTGCACAATTCTGCAATATTTTGATATATTCATATTCAAAAAAACGAAACAACTTCTTTTTTTTTGATATCTTCCTCTATGTTCATTGGCCAGTTTAGTTTAGGCTATCATTGTTGAGGAAGATATAAATACTAGTATTTCATATATAATTAAAAAAAAAAGTGCCGGAACTCACACATGTCACACAACCCGCCTTGCCTACCCTACAAGGTTCCATCCGAAAAAGGCGCCGGAACTCCATTCTGGGCGTTCTCCAGCATGAAGATGGAGAATCCACAAATGGGTTAACTCTGTCTTCCTGCCCAATTAGACTAAGTCTGTCAAACTTGTCACGCCTCTCCTGGGCTAGAATACCACCCAGTCACGACTTAGTCTGATGCCTAGAAGGACGTAAAAAATTTGACTCCAGTTTCTAAGACTTAGTCTTCATTGTTCAGGTTGTATGGTTCTCACCCATTCATGAATCCTCTATTTTTATTGCAGTCCTGGGATCAGCGCTGCGACAAACCGCTCAGTGGTTTTTCCCCTTTCTCCCATTCAGCTGCAACCTTGGCTTTTAGCTCCTTAATTTGGCTAAATCGCTGAAATCAAAATTCCCTTTATTTTTTCAGTCGCTGGGACCAGCGCAGTGCACAGCCGGTTTATCAGTCTTGCCGACTGGGCTGCAGGCTCAGGAAAGCCCCTGGCAACCATCCTGTTCTTCGGCACGCTCATCGTGGCCATTTTGAAAACCGCATGGGGAGCCGTTTTTCCCTAAAAAATCTTTTTAGTGTCTTCCCAGCTGCCACTTGCAACACCTAACGGCCTGGATTGCTACCTTCAGCCAGAAACCAACTGGCAAAAGGGGTGCATTCCTTTGTTGCTCCTGGTTCTCCTGATCGGCGCTCATTCTCCTGAGGCAATTTTATGTAGCAGCCACCATTCTGGGCGTTCTATGAGAAAAAAAGCCCTGGTATTACATACACATATGTAAAATATTCAAATAGGAAGAGTTGGATATGATTGCATTTCTTTTTTTCTAGATTAGCAATGAGGAACTTATGCCTTTTTCAAATGTTACTAAACTACAGCTTCAAGCATCTCTTTCAACTGGCAATTGATGGAATGTGCAGCAAAATCTGGAGGACCAAAATGTCCCCATAATGCATTAAATACATTGTTCTTAGCCAGGGTGCCTGAGAGTAAAGGAACAATATGAGAGAACTGAAGATAGTGATATTTTGTGTTTGAACAAATTATCTTAAAGTATTGTGCTGGATCAAATCAAGTGCCTATTTAGTTTAACATTCTCTTTCCACAATGAACAATCCAATATCAAAATAAGTAAATAAGCATGAGGAAATGAATAAGCATGAATAAGAATACATTCCTGTCTAAACAGTGCCTCTAATATTGGCTACTTCTTGTGTGTTCTAGTCTTTTAAAACTGCCCAAGTTAGAGGCCATTATTACAAGCCAGGTTTTATTTGTGAATGAGCAGCATGCTAGGGTACATTGCTTAGAGATTATCGCACCATTCCTTCCATTATGAGATACAAATAAGAAACAATGGGTGGTTTCACCCATTGTTTATTTATCATACATTGTGAGAGTCAACTGATTGAAGTACTTAGAAGAAAAAGATTGCCTCAGGGTACCCAAGTCAGTTTGAGGTAAAGGTGCTTCAAGATTGAATCGTATTTCCTATTGTTTTATTTAAAGTATCCTTTAGGAATCTTCTAATATTGCTTGGTTGCCATGAAGGTATTTACTGTAATGCCTATGTGAGGCTAGATTGCAGACAAGAACACAACTTTTTGTTTCCTAAGGTGACTGTTCTTCTAAATATGCATATATGACTTGTTTATACTTTTTAAATAGGGAAACATAAATGCTAAAAATAATTCAGTGGTTTTAGAAAGTAATTTCTTTAACCATATATGGGCAAAGTTTTTATTTCTACACTTGCTGGTTTTGAGTTAGTTAGATAGTTTGTTTTCTGATATGGGTCGTTCTTACAAATATTTATTTGTGCTTTGGTTTAAATCTCTCTCTCTCTCTCTCTCTCTCTCTCTCTCTCTCTCTCTCTCTCTCTCTCTCTCTCTCTCCCCCTCCCTCCCTCCCTCCCTCCCTCCCTCCCTCTCTCTCTCTCTCTCTCTCTCTCTCTCTCTCTCCTCTCCCCCCCCAGACAAATAGATTCCAAACATTTCTCAGGGTTTCCCCAACTTGTGTGAAGGTTATAATGGCCTGACATTGGCTAGCTTCACACATCAGACTAAGCTACAGTGCAGTTTCTTTCAATTTAATTTAGCATTATGTATAAGCACAATAATTGTAGGTTGTAAACATGTGAGCTAAGCTATCTTGGCTAATTCAGATAAATATAATTAAAATAGGCACAGAGTGTGTGAACACTTTGGATGGTACATGATGCCTAAGGGCACTAACAGATCCAGATTATCTCCTTACTCTACTTCAGGCTAAGGCTATTGGAGCAAGTAGAATGATAGTTTGAAAATAACGTACAGAAATGCTTTTGCCACAGTAATGAAATGCAGATTCAAACTCATTATTTGTACAGGAACATTCTCCAGCATGATGACTGAAGAATCCACCAATGGGTTATTTCAGTCCTCCTGCCCAATCACACTAAGTTGTCAAGTTGTCACGCCTCCTCATTATCTGGTAGTTCCAGTTTCATCTTAGTCTTTTGCCTATGAGGACGCGAGAACTCACTCTCTCTCTACTTGGATGCAGGTTGGACTAGATGATTCATATTTTTTTGGTGGATTCTTCTGTTCATTAGGGGAATCAGCCATTTGCTACTCTTGGGATAGTAGTTTCCCTCTTTCTTACTCCTTTTCCTTTCCCTGTAGGGACAGAGTAGATTCCCATTAGAATAATAGTATTTCCCCACCCCCCACCCCTTTGTATTTGAGGCTTGCAGCCTTTTCTCCTTTTCCCTTCTTGGGACAGGGAGGGGGTGCATATACTTTAGACTCAGCAGACTGCTGGGGTGGGGTGTTTACTGTTTTCTGGTTTTTTGTGTGGGAGGAGGGATTTTTCGTTCGTGCCTTCGCGGCTGCCATTTTTAAGCCACGTGGCTTCTTTTACGGCTGGGATCAGCTGAGAGGAGGGAGTTGCGGCCGCCATTTTGGCTCCGCAGTTGTGCCGTTTGGATTAAGTGCCTTTTTGAGCTATTTCTCTCAAGTGCTCTGGAGTAAAAATCAGCAATTATTCCTCTCTTGTCTTCGGTGCCTTGCTACTGTAACGGACAGGGCACGCTGCTCCGTAGGCGCGATTTTAAAGCAGCAAGTTTTAAAGCCTGTGCTCTTCCTCACTCCCCCTTTCACAGTCAATTTTACCAGCGTTTCTTTATTTACTCCTTTCCCAGTTATACCTAGGCTATTTTCAGCCATCCCTACCCCCCCTGTTAATTCTGACAGCTGCCATTTTGACAGCCTGAATTCCCTTGGGAAACGCCCAGGTCTGTCTGGCCACCATTTTGGGTTCTCTCAAAGGCACCTAGGCCTAATTTAGGGACTCAGTAATTGGGTTATATAGTTAAGCTTGGGGTATTTACAAAGATATTCTTTTGACCTTGTGCTATGGTAAAAGTTTTTTCACATTTGCCTTGATCTGCGATTGCTTGTGAGATTTAGTTTCAGATTGGCTGCTCCAATTAAAGACATCAGTTTAAGTGGACAAACACTGCTGAAGTGACAGTCTTCAGGCCTCTACTCACCGCAGCTTGCCTGGTTCTAGCCTTTCTGCATCTGGTGGTTGCAAGATCCTGACCATAGCCACCAACGTGAGACACGTGTGACTTCGTCACCTTGACATCAGGCCAAGCGGACGGATTCCTTGGGCCTAGGTGACGAGCGCTCCAAGTGCGCAGCGTGAGTCTGATTGGCCAGTGATCCAGACAACGCTGATCCACGTGCAGTCGTCCCCCGCGTGGGGTCTACTGAATCTCTTACAGAATGAGTCAGTCTCGGAGTCTCATCCGGGACCATCCTCAAAACTATGGCAGAACCCACCGAGCCTCAGCCTTTGGAAACTGGTGATATTGCTGCACAAGCTGTTCAAGTTCCTGAAGCACCCGGAGGTAAGGCCAAGGTCAAATCTAAATATGGCAGAAAGGCTGGCAAGGCAAGCGATAGACAGGCCGACTGGATGCACAGAGCCTTAGAGAAGCAATTCTCACGGGCTCAGAGATCTTCAGCAGAACATGGTGCTACGCCCCTGGTCCATGGAACTCCTGAGTTGGAGGCTCATCTTCCTTCTACTTCGGGAGCTTGGTTAGCTTCTACGGTTCAACAGGTCCCAGCTCAGACCTGTGGTCAGGTAGGACCACCCATGTTTGGGGAGGACCTGGGGTTGCCCGGGCTGTCATCGGCGCCGGTGGTTACTTTCACACCTACGGCTGCAGGGTCACGGCCTCCGCTAGAGCCGTCCTTTTCAGACCAACTCCAGAACTGGATTTCTAAGGCGGTGTTACAGGCCATGGCTTCTACAGGTCAGCAGCAGGCGTCTCCTATTCCGGGACCTTCTACGCCGGCCATCTCCATAAGGCCTTACGTTGGATCGTTCAGGTATGATCTCCCCGTCCCATTCCCCAGATTCTGAGTCTTCAATTGGCTCAGACTGTGACGAGGGTGGGGACTGTTGGTCTGATTGTGAGGAGCCTACTCATGATTCTCAGCCAATGGCGGAGCTTTTCAATCCGTCTGTCTTCCCTTCCCTGTTATACAGGGCCTGTTCAGCGGTTAAGATCAAATATGATGCGGGCCCTGTCCCCCAGCCCTCCTCAGATCAGGACACGGATCTGTTATTTGCGGAACCGGTGGTGAAATATCTCCAGATTCCATGTCCCCCATTGTTCATGAAAAACATACAGGGACAATGGGAATCACCGGCAGCTCAGCCTTCTCAGGCGGCGTCGGAACGGAAAATTGTGGATATGGCAAAGAACTTATCGGATCTGCTGGAGGTGCCCAAAGTAGACGAGTTATTGGCTCCGCTTTTCTCTACAGCGAGCCTCCCAGCCGATGTTTCTGATGCCCTTAAGGCGGAGGACAAAAAATCTGACTTTTCCTTGCGCAAGGTCCACTTGGCATTGGCTTGGGCTGCAAAAGCAGCTACGGCAACCTCCTTTTTCGCCAGGATCTCTATCAGTTGACTTAGGCAATTACAGGACAGGGTTCCCCTAGAAGAGGTAAGGATTCACCAGGATCTGACTAAACTCATAGCCATATCTGAATACATGGCAGATGTTTCCCTCTTCTCAGCCAAACATTCTGCCCGAGCCATTGCTTCCAATGTAGTCACTAGGAGGTTGCTCTGGCTCAAAAATTGGAGGGCTGAAAGCAAACATAAATGGCGTGCTGCCACGGCCCCTTTCATTAGTGGTAAACTATTCGGGGAAGCATTAACGCCCTTCCTTATCGAAAACAAACAAAAACAAAAGGTGATTTCTCACATCACCAGAAAATCAAACAGGCGTTTTACTCCCTATAGTCGCTGGCAGTTCTTTCAGGCCGGTTCCTCCACGGAACGGGCAGTCCTACCGGCCCTCAGTCCCCAAGACGGAGCATTCCTTTGATAGGCCAAGCTACAGGGACAAGCCCCAAAATAAGCCTTCCTTTCGCGGCAGAGGGGGTTGCCCCTTCTGTCGTGGTAAGTGACTCCTCACATTGGCGGAAGACTAGCTCTGTTCTTCCATCAATGGGAAAACACTACCTTGGACTCTTGGATTATGGCCACCATAAGACGAGGCCTGTCTCTGGAGTTCAGGTCCATTCCTCCAAACCATTTTGTGTCCTGTCCGACAATGAGAAACGCCGTAAAAAGACGACTCATGGAAGACGCCATTCAACACCTCCTCAGCATCAAAGCTATACAGGAGGTTCCCCTGAATCAGGTGGGACTGGGATACTACTCCATCCTATTTGTAGTCCCAAAAGCTTCGGGGGGATGGAGGGCTATCCTTGATCTCAAAGGACTGAACTTCCACCTACAATACAGGAAGTTCAATATGCAGACGCTGAACTCTATTCTGGGCAGCATCAGGAGAGGGGACTTCCTAACCTCGATAGACTTGAAGGAGGCATACCTTCACATTCCAATATGCCCGGAACATCGCAGATATCTGCGGTTCTGCTATCTAAACCGCCACTTCCAATACAGGGCAGTTTCATTTGGCCTTTCCTCAGCTCCCAGGGTCTTTACCAAGATCCTGGCGGTACTGGCAGCACATTTACGGCTAATTCCCATACGAGTCCAGTGCTATCTGGACGATATTCTTATACAGTCTCTGTCCCCCTCATTGGCCCAGTTGGATTTGGCCCTCATTCTCAGAGTCCTTCAGGAACACGGATTTCTGATTAACCTCAAGAAGAGTCAGACAACTCCTTCAACCCGCCTGTTACATCTAGGCGCAGTGATAGACACGGACTCCTGTCACGTGTATTTGTCAGATGACAGATGCAAGAGCATCAGGGATCTGGTGCTCAGGGTCTGCAAGAGCAGGAATGTGTCACTAGCCACACTGTCCCAGTTCCTGGGGAAATTGATCTCATATATAGCCATAGTCCCATGGGCCCCTTCTACATTCCTGAGCCCTTCAATGGTTCATGTTCCCATACCAGAGACAGCATTCCAGCACAGCCAACCAACTGGTGCGTGTCCCTCGTCAGGTGCATCTATCCCTGGGCTGGTGGGGATCCTCAGCCATTCGCAGGGGCACTCTGTTCAAGGAACCCAATTGCATTTGCGTGACCACAGATGCGAGTCTCTTCGATTGGAGAGCTCACTTCTTAAACTAGATGGCTCAGGGTCGGTGGTCACAATCCGATCTGACCCACAATATAAATTGGTTGGAGCTCAGAGCGATACACTTAGCTCTACGACATTTCTGTTCACTGGTCAAAGGGCGACATGTGCTAGTCCTAACGGACAATGTAGCCGCGAAAGCCCACGTGAACCGGCAAGGGGGCACCCGGTCCAAGTCCCTCATGACAGAGGCTTGAGCATTGAGCACCTGGGCAGAGAAATACCTGCTCTCCATCAAAGCCGAGCATATCTCGGGGGAGGCAAATCAGCAGGCGGATTCTCTCAGCAGGTCGACCGTGGACCACTCGGAGTGGATGTTACACCCAGATATCTTCGAGGAAATCTCAGTTCGGTTTGGTCGCCTGCTGGTGGACCTGTTCGCCTCACCGTGCAACACTCAGCTGCCCAGGTTCTTCTCTCGCTTCCCGTCACAGGGAGCGGAGGGGGCGGATGCCTTACGCAGCAGGTGGCCGCGAGGCCTTTTGTATGCCTTTCCCTGTTGCCTCTACTTCCCGCAGTTATCCAAAGATCTTCATCGCTCCCCATTGGCCAAGGAGACCATGGTTTGCGGCCCTGGTAAGTCTATCTGCCTCCACTCCGTGGAGGATTCCAGACGACAAGGTACGATTGACGCAGGGGGCCTTCTACACCCGGATCCCCAATGGCTTCAATTGACCGCCTGACACTTGAATGCCGCATCCTGACCAGGAAGTCATATTCGGCAGAGGTGATCGATATGATGCAGGCGGCCAGGCGGCCATTGACTAACCGCATCTACGACCACACGTGGAGGAATTTCTGTCGCTGGTGTGTCTATCAAGGGTAACCATTCCCATTGTACTTGATTATTTAATGCAGGGTGTTACGAAAGGGTTGGCTCCCAACACTATCCGCAGGCAGCTAGCGGCCCTTTCTTCAGTATTGTCCTGGGATTCCTCGGATTCCTTGTCCAGTTACCCTGCCATCCGATCTTTCATCAAGGGAGTCTCCAACAGCAGGTAGGAGGTACCCTTCTTGGGACCTTCCCCGGGTTCTTTAGGCACTAACCTCAGCCCCGTTTGAACCACTCAGGACCTGTTCATTATGGCACCTCTCCCTCAAGGTCTCCTTCCTGATTGCGGTTACCTCGGCCAGGCGCATTTCGGAACTGGCAGCCTTGTCGGTCAGGAAGGACCTGTGTACCTTTCATGAGGACAGAGTTGTCCTCAGATTGGACCCTTCCTTTATTCAAAAGGTTAATACAGTATTCCATAGGGCACAGGAGGTCATTCTACCGGACTTCTGCCCACGCCCGTCACATGACCTGGAACGGCAGTGGCACTGTTTGGACGTGAGGAGAGCCTTACGATGCTATATGAAGTGCACATTGTCCTTCCGTAGGTCGGAAGCTCTGTTTGTCTCCTTTCAGCCTCCTTCAATGGGCCAAAAGGTGTCTGTTTCCACCATTGGCAGGTGGATCAGGGCCTGTATTGCAAGTGCTTACATCTCTCTCGGATTGCCAGCTCCGGCTCATGTGACGGCTCACTCTACCCGCAGTGCTGCCACCACTGCGGTGTGGGCTATCCAGGTGTCCATTGAGGACATTTGCAGGGCGTTGAGTTGGTCTTCGCCTACACCATTCATTCGACACTACCAATTGGACAAATTTGTGTCGGCCCAGGCTGCTTTTGGCAGACGCATTTTGCAACAAGTGGTCACTCCAACTGAACCCTGCCTGTAGGGACTCAGATAGCTTTGGTACATTCTTCAGTCATCATGCTGGAGAAAGAGCGTTGGCTTACCTGAACGCCTTTTCTCAGCATGATGATGAAGAATCCATGCCCTCCCTTATTTTCAAGGTCAGTTAGGGCCGAGTTGGACTTTTGTTTCTTTCCTATTTCTTAAAACCTGCTTGAGAGTCATCACGTCGATCTGTTATCATTGGCTACGCCGTCGATGAAACTGGAACTACCAGATAATGAGGAGGCGTGACAACTTGACAACTTAGTCTGATTGGGCAGGAGGACTGAAATAACCCATTGGTGGAGTCTTCATCATCATGCTGAGAAAAGGCGTTCAGGTAAGCCAACGCTCCTTCTAGCAGAATTGTTTCCCTGTTTAATTTAGAAAGAAATGTTTAGTGTGATGAAAGGCTTAATAGAACTTGACCCTGAAAGAGAATTGGACAAATCTATAAAATGTTACTATGAAAAAATTGGAAATACTGAAAAGGTAAAATTGCATGCAACCAGCATGCTTTAGACCACAGGTGTCAAACTTGATTGTGTCATGTGACGTATCATGACGTATTGTGACTTTTTTGCTTTTGCGGAGCCAGAGTGAGCATGCGCATCTGGCCCACAGCCTGCCAGTTTGACACCCCTGCTTTAGACTCACGATTCTGAGTTTCGAAGATGGAATCAACATGCAGATATTAAAGCTTGCATATTGAGACATAACCCTTAGATAAATGCTAGCAGTTATTTATATGCTTGATCCCATCCTAGGATTGTTGCATGTAATAAGCAATAATGGTAACATAGATTCAAGAGATTTTAAATTCTTTTTTGAAAGATATGGAGTAATATAAAACTTTTGTAAAGAGGCATTAGGTCACTTACCAGGCCATTTCTGGAAAAAGCAAGGAAGCAAGGAAAATCAACATACCAGCACATATCTCTTGTTGGGCAAGATGTTTCAATTAATGAGTGCCAGGATGTAGCAAACCTAACTTGTAGCCAGATGCTAGAGATTTATAGACTCTTCTAGTATTATCGAAATAGTCTTCTGCCAAAATAACAGTAATGAAGAAAGGACTTATATCAGTTCACTTGTAGCTTGGCGACAGTGTCAAAGATGCTATGAGTCAACTTTAAACTTTATGTTTGACTTTAGTCCAAATCTTTAAATCTATGTGGAGGAATTACCCTGTATGTCTCAGCAACTTCATTATTATCAGCCATAATATCCTCCTGGATTAGTTGTCAGAACTGGTAGTTAATAGAACTATTTCCAGAATGTAGCGCCATGGAATTACTTTGCTCCATGGCAAATATGCAGTGTTTGTAAAGGCACTTAATTTATGCTGCCCTTTTTTTTTAATGGAACGTCTGGAAGAGATTATGAATAGGATAATGTATTGGTTGAAGAGCTGGTAAAGCTTAGTCCAAATAAGGCAACTTTACTATTTGTAGGAAGGTTTGTTGTTTTATTGATTTTACTTTAATAGTATTTTGTCTGTTCTGCAGAGAAATGAAATCACCTAAAGGATCAAATATACAATGTCAAGCTGTTCTTAGACCTGTTATTGTTATTGGTAACTAAGATAGCCTTATCTTTTGGAAGTTATGTCATGTCATGTCCATATACTAACAGTGGTCTTACCTGGATACAGATAGTCTGGTATTGAAAGTGATAAACTTTTAATTGGATTACAGCAATTTATTATAACTATTTTTAATAATAGTTCAGACTTCAGCTAGTTTAAAATAATACTGTTGAAATTAATTAGGCTAGCTTAATAACTCATGTAATGTTATGCTTGCTTGCATATGTGACATCAAATTAATGATGTCACATAACTTGGAGTCCTAGTGGATGATCACTTAAACATGAGCCAGCAGTGTGCGGCAGCAGCCAAAAAGGCTAATACAATCCTTGGTTGTATAAACAGAGGCATAGAATCAAAATCACATGAAGTATTAGTACTGCTTTATAAAGCCTTAATGTAGAAACATGTATTAAAGAACATTATCCTTATTATATCTCCAACAAAGTATTGTTTTTAACAGTCTTTTTCTGTACAAACATAAAGGAGTTATTTTTGTTATATAAGTTGTAATTTGAGGTCCATACTCTTGCTATAGATGACATTGCTGGTCATCTTTTCTCTGTATCTCCACTTTTCTCAACATTAAAGCCTTCTCAGCAGAACTAGAAGACCTCCAAGGTCCATTCTATTCTATTCTATTCTATTCTATTCTATTCTATTCTATTCTATTCTATTCTATTCTATTCTATTCTATTCTATTCTATTCTATTCTATTCTATTCTATTCTAATAATATGTCTCAAATAAGAATTATGAGTTGATTTTTTTGATGATCCATTTCTTTTTTTTCTTGGCTGTCCATGATATTCTCTTATAATTTTCTCTAATGGCAAATTTCAGAAGTGTTAATGTAGGCAGTCCTCAATTTATGACTGTAATTGAAGTTGGAATTACAGTTGTAAGTTATGGAAATCACCAGGTGACAATGCCTGATGTTACAACCTTTTTGCAGTTGTTAAGTGAACACTGCAGTTAAATAAGTGAACACCACAGCCATTGCATGAGTCTGTTTTCCCCCAATGGGTTCTTTTTGCAGGAAACCAGAAGTAAATGCAGGAACCTGGCAAAAAATCATGATCACATGGACTGGGTTGCGGCAAATGATCATATATGTAAACTACTTGCAAAATGCAATCATGTGATCATAGGTAATAGTAATAATAATAATGATGATGATGATGTTGGAAGGGATACCTTGGAGGTCATCGGGTCCAACCCCCTGCTCAGGCAGGAAACCCTACACCATTTCGGACAAATGGTTGTCCTGTCTTAAAAACTTCCAGTGTTGGAGCATTCACCGCTTCTGGAGGCAGGTGTGGGTGCCGCTGTCAGAACTTTGAAAATGGGGCACAAGTAGCTCTGATGACTTACCTTATAACTTTGAACAGTTGCTAAGCGACCAGTCATTAAGCGAGGACTACCTATATAGTCTTTTTATCCTGCTTATTTATTTTTCTATGCCTATTTCCTTTTTTTAAAAAATCTTCATTATATTGCATATTAGGTGTTTGTTTAAGTGTGTGTATTCTTGGAAGGATGTAATTGAAGAAGGAAAAAAGAATACTTGTTCTGTTTCAAGAGATGGTTTCTATAGCAAATATTGTCCCACAGTATATGTTAAGTAGTAGACAAAATATTTAAGCAAATAAATAGTTTCATTCATTCTAGTTATATTACAGGTATAGTTGTGCTCATCGTCTTGTGGAATGTCTATTAAATCACTTAAAAAGTTTTACTGAAATATGAATGATGCTAATTGTGGATTATAGAATCTGAAAACTAAGGAACATTTATCAATTTTTTTAAAGATACTATATTCAGTATACTCGCAGATAAGATGACAATTTTAGCTTCCAAAACCCACTGCCAGAATTGAGATCAACCAGTTTGCAGATGGGCTGATCTGTGAGTTTATATGATGTAAAGTACTACATGAGGCGTGTTCACTTATACCAGTGGTGGTGAACCTATGGCACGCATACCAGAGGTGGCACTCAGAGCCTTCTCTGTGGGCACACATGCTGTTGCCCCAGCCCTGCCTCCCCCTGCAACCGCCTCATCAGCAGCCTGCCCGGAGAGGCTCCCCCAAGCGTGACCCATGTGGAGCAATGCAGCCAAGCACAAAGCAGCTGGGCAGCAGGGGCAAGACTCCGCCCTCACCCCCCATGACGTGCAGATGATGCTGCGGGGTGTGGGTGGAGGACGTAGCCGCCATGGCACTGCAAGGCTGCCTGGACAATCTGTGGTGAGTGGCCCTGCAGGTGGGCGGAGCGGAGGCGGGCCAGTGGGCAGGCCAGTTTTTGGGCACTCAGTCTCTAAAAGGTTCGCCATCACTGCCTTATACTCTAGCAATTAGAATTGAAATGGTTGTCAAAGGAAATTGGTTGGATAATATTTATATTCTTTTAAATCCAGTGTTTTATTTTTATTGGAAGGACTGTGGCCAAACTCATGTTTGTTTTGAAGGTACGGAAAATGAAAGATACGTGACCCTCCTTTATCTGCTACAAATAGAAGAGAAAAAGCCAATTGGGATTTTTTCCACCTTGGAATATGCATCCTGTGCTGAAAATGCTCTGCAGTGCTATGCTATGAGGGGCCCTATGCTAACTATGTGTTTTGGCAGCTGAGAATGACATTTAATCTTGTGATTGTTGAAATCAAACACACACACACTTTCTGGTAGTTTTCAGTTTTCATAGCATTAATATACAATTGGTTCTGTGTGTCAACATACTTTTATTATATCTTTTTAATCAGCATAAGAATAGTACCTACCATCCTTATTTGCAAAAACAAAACAAAATATTACCCAGCTTAGATAGATTACTATCCTTCCTGTCCTACAGACACATTCAGTGCTGTGAAATTCGTGCCAGTACGGAAGTTCATTTTGGAAGACTGCTGCCAATAAAATCATATTTTATTCTAAGTAAAGGTTGTGACATGCTATTTTCAAGCTCTGCCACCAGCTTTCCTTTTGTTTGCTTTGCATACTCCTTTAAAGTTCCTGCAAATATCAATTAGCCAGATTAAAACTAAAGTTTCCCAATGGAATGATAAAAGTCTTGGGTCGTATGTGTGTGTGTGTGTGTGTGTGTGTGTGTGTGTGTGTGTGTGTGAGAGAGAGAGAGAGAGAGAGAGAGAGAGAGAGAGAACTAAAAATTAAAAGTAAAAAGTAAACATGATTTACAAGGGAATCTGCTTGGTTTGTTTTGATTTTTGTTAAGGAGTTCATGGAATTTAAAATTTGAACCTTTCAAGGTGATGGCTTTGGAAAAAGTAAATCATAAAGTAGCACAAATTTAGCAGTTTTGAAAGATAAATGGTGTATATTGAGAGTAGTAAATAGTACCCCACCCATACCCAATCTGACCAAAGAGTCATGGATAACAAATGGAAGGACCTATGAGAAATGGCTGCTTTTCCTTCTAATTTATGCATCAAATGAAGGGAAGTTATTTAACACAAAGATTTTAGATTTTGGGGGAAGGCTAAAATAATCTTGATTTTTTATTATTTTATTTTATTATTTTCCAAAGTGCCTGAAGGCAGGACAAGAAGCAACGGATGGAAACTAATCAAGGAGAGAAGCAACCTAGAACTAAGGAGAAACTTCCTGACAGTGAGAACAATTAATCAATGGAACAACCTGCCTCCAGAAGCGGTAAATGCTCCAACACTGGAAGTTTTTAAGAAGAGACTGGACAGCCATTTGTCCGAAATGGTATAGGGTTTCCTGCCTGAGCAGGGGGTTGGACTAGATGACCTCCAAGACCCCTTCCAACTTTACTATTATTATTATTATTATTATTATTATTATTATTATTATTATTATTATTATTATATTTTATTATTATTATTATTTTATTATTATTATCATCTCAGATGGGTGAGATACCAGATTTAATGGCCTGAAATATTATCTGCCAATGTTCTTCTGAGAGAATGGCACAGCTCTATGAGAGATATCATGGAAATTCAGTCCCCCTACTCTGTTAATCTGTATAGTACAAGGGTAGGCAACCCCAAACACTCAAAGAGCCACTTGGACCCGTCATAAACAAAAATGTTTAATCTACAAAACCAAACTTTCGTCGGTCACACTACCGACATGCTGCATCCGGGAGTCCGTTTTTATGTGGCTGGCTGCCTCTGCGCTCTAACCCTAGATCGGGTCATTGGTCCGTTCATTAGCATTGGCTGTGTAGTTCTTAAAGTGGCTGTTTCTAAAGTTGTCCTCCCCTCTCCAATTGCTATTGTTTTCTTTGTGCATGTGCGGGTGCCTGGAGATCCATTGTTCATCTGCTCTCAGTCGTCTGTCCCCACCCCCTCATTTGTCTTAGCTTACCACTGTATTGCTGCCCTGTCTCGCGTGCGTGCTTCAAGCTCCGTTCTTCTATTTGCCAGCCCTGCCATCTTCCTTGCCCGTGTGTAAACTCCTGGGGGTTGGTCGTCTCGTTCCTGTTTCTTATCCCCCCCTTCTCTCGCTAACGGGTGAGCTGTGTGTGCTAATGGGTTGCTAACTGGGCGTGTCTTTGGAATTGCTCTACTACTTGTTACCCTCATTACCCCCTCGGTACATATATGGGAGCACAGGAGATAACCATCCTGTTTGCGCTCGCTATTACTTTATTATATATATATATATGTTGCTAATTTCATTAAAAACACGAATCCTGGGTAGAGTCATACTGTAAAAAACAAATAAACACAAATACCAGGAAAAAATTTTAAACTAAAAACGTTTAATCTAATGCCAAGCTTTTGTCGGCCAAATGCCGACATCATCAGGGCTTAAAATAGGTCAATGGGAGTCTCCTTTATAGTGTTAGTAAGTTTTGAGCACGGCTCCTGGACCTCGTCACCGGTCCACTTAATAGTCCTAATTGGTTAAACTGTGTATTGGCTGTTTTCTTGATGTTATTTGGGGCTGCTGCTCTGTTACTTGCTTTCCTTCCTCCACTCTCTCCCTCTGTGCGTGTGTTGTTATCTATCCCCCCATTGCAGGTTCCTAGAGTCCGCGTATTTTTCCCCCCCCTTTTTTGGCTGTTCGTTTCTTCCGTATCTGTCCAGTTGTTCCCTCTCGCCCTATTGGGCTGTGGGCTTGATGTTCTTCCCTCGTCTTTTCCTCCCGTCATCTTTCCCATGCGTCCATGGCCATGCCCTGCACATATACCACCTTCTACAGTCACCCCCCTTCTTTCTCTTCGATGTTCATTTCATTCGCGTCGCCCCGATCAACGCATTGCAACCCTTGTCTTGGTCTTTTTCTTTTGTCTAATGTGGATCGTACACGTTCTCTCCTCACAGGGGTGTTACTGCATTGTGTGTTTGAGCCTGCCCCCCTCTTTCTCATGTTTCTGTAGTTGGTCTCAGGGTTGGTTGCTGAAGTAGCCGTTCGTTCCTCCCCCCCTTTGTCTGTGTTAGTTGTATATATGTCGTTGCGATCTTCATATTGCCTATTGCATTCTGGGTTACCCTCTCTTCTCGGTCGCAATCGAGTTTTAATCCTGGGGTTGTCAACATGCTGTCTGTTTGGTTCCACTCCGCTGTTTTTATGCTTTGTTGTTACGATGCATGTGTGAGTTTTTTCGATGTCATTCGTTGGGCAAACTCGGATCTCTGATGTAAGGGCTTTCTGCCGGTGTGTTCTTACCCTCGCTCTTTCGCTGGGGGGTGTTGTACCCCCTGAGTGTCCTAAAGAATCCCGGGGGGGGACCTCCTGCTGTGTTGGATTTCGCTCCCCCGTTTGACAGCTCTTGTGCTCTTTTTGAATGTGTACATACCCCCAGGAAGGAGCTTCTGTTAGTTGTTTATTGGCAACCACTATCTCATTGTCCATGGGTTGCGATGGTACTTTCACTTCCCTTGCTGTCCTATCTCCTTGATCTTGTGGCACATAACTGGATTGTCTTTGTTGGGATTCCTGATTTTGTTTATCCCACGCTCTCAGTGCCTGATGCGCCAGGCAGAGTTCTATATTTATCGAGTCTTCATTGGAGAGCCAAGCCTCTTTAAGTAGGTGGCCTCCTTTGGTGGTGTTGCTGGTCCCATCTACCTGTTTTAAGCCCTGATGATGTCGGCAGTTGGCCAACGAAAGCTTGGCATTAGATTAAACGTTTTTAGTTTAAAAATTTTCTGGTGTTTGTGTTTATTTGTTTTTTATAGTATATATATACATATACATATACGCATATATACATATATACATTATACATACATATATACATACATACATATATCATAAAGGTAAAAAAGATATATGCAGTGCTAGCTTCATTTTAGATATCAAAAGGGTGTCTCTGTCTCTCCTCTCCCTCTCTCTCTCCCCCTCCCTCTCTCCGATCTGCTCACCTGGCAAGCTGGCTTCAAACTGTTCTCCAACAAGCTCAGGGGTAGGCAACCTTGGCTCTTTTATGACTCATGGACTTCAACTCCCAGAATTCCTGAGTCAGCATAGCTGGGCTAGCTAGCTCTCTCCTGCCCTTCCTGCTTCCTGCAGAGACACAGCAAAGGGAGGAGCTCCACCCAGTAAGCTTTTCAGCTCGTCAGAGAACACCGTGAGTCCACTCTCTTTTTTACACACACACGCACACACACACACACGCACACACACGCACACACACACACACACACACAGAGAGAGAGAGAGAGAGAGAGAGAGAGAGAGAGAGAGAGAGAGAGAAGGGAAGGCAAGTGTCTCTCTCTGTCTCTGTCTCTCTCTGCAAATGGCAGAGGAGGCTGGGAGCCGCAGGGGAAGGCTCAAAGAGCCACATGCGGCTCCGGAGTCGCAGGTTACTGACCTGTGGTATAGTATAACCTGTATAGTAAGGATTTACTTACAGCGACTTCCTTGACTTAGCTCTACGATGACCCATTTACAGTTTGTTGAGGACATGTCTTCATGACAGAGCCTCCATCTTGTTGCTAGCTTGGTGTTCAAGCAGGTTGAAGTTCAATCAAGATAATCCAGAAGGAATTTTCTGTGGGAAAATGGAAGAAGACATCCTATGAGAGCATTCTGTGTTGCATGAATGAGGAGCCTTCAGAAGATCGACAACCTGCTGGTTTATAATAGGAATGATAAGGCCCCTTCCAATCCAATTATGGGCTCCATGCCTCTGGGACCATTTCTATTCTGCTACAGAGATCCAACACTTCTCTTGTGCAGCTGTCCCCTTTTTATATTTGCTGAGGGGAATTTCAAGCTTGTGGAAAATGAAAATTTAGATCTTCACAAGGTTAGTATTCCAATTGGGATGCAAAGAGCTGAATCTCTTCAGAAACTTCCTTCACCTAAAGTTTAATGGCTTATTATGTCAATACTAGCAACTTGCTTAGGATTTCATTTCTCTCTTGGTTTCATCCACATACAAATAAAAAAATAAACATACCTACATTAACTATAAGAAAAATCCCTGAATCTATATTAGAACACAAAATTTTATTAAGCAAATTAATAAAATCATTAAGCAACTTTAAGAGAGAGCAGTCCAATATCAAAACTCATTCAAAAATCAGAAGAATTTGAGGGGCTGACATGAAATTCCCCTCTTCACTGTCTGGCATGGATAGAAAATGAAAAGAAACCATTGGAAACTGTATCATACATGGGGAAAAAAACCTGGGTTTGGCAAGCAGAACTGAAGAGGAACTGAGAGAATTCTTTTCCATACTGCTCTTATTGTAGCAATGACTCAAACACAGAGTTCTAGTTGAATCAGTACCATCATCACTTCCTCTTTTGTTCCTCACCCTAGTGGGGTGAGGGATAGAGGTGGGTCATCACCTCTATCCCTGACAGCAGCAGCAAATGCCAATCTTTTGTGCAACTCTGCCTTCCTGAACCTTGTAGAAAGTTCATTGTGGGGCAGTGCTTTTCAAACAGCATACATTTCTCTCCTGTCAATAATAGGAAAAATACATCAATGGAACCGTGTCAATGTCCGCTAAGGTGCCTAGTGGAGATGCAACCATTGGCTTTAATGTCGCCTCATATGACTAATATATAATTTAATACAAGTACCAGGGCTTTTATATGATGGAAGTTTGTTAGTAAATTGGGTTGCACAATATTTCAATTTTACTTTTTAGTTATCAATAGTACTTTATACTGCCATTGCAAGGTAATGTGTAAATTGATAAAAAAATCATTTTGGATTTTGTGAATACTTATCAATTTAAAAGTAACATGGGACTGTTCTGTGGGTTGTTTAGTTTTCTATCTTGTATAACCTTCTCAAACAGATCTCACTTGGTGGGTTGAATATAAATAATTCAAGCATATTTTTTTGTGTCAAGCCAGAGAGATACTGAACCTTAAAATGATTTTTGTTGAATTATTATCTGTTTGTGGCAGTTTTTCAACCATTTAGGAAGTCTCCAACTTGAAAAAATTATACTTAAGAATGGAAAATGTGTTGGACATACTGTATAAAAAACATTCTTAGATAAACTGCTCTGGTGTTGATTTCTATCTTTCTTGTTCACAAGTTTTTGCTGAGTCATTAAATTCTGGTTTTGGCTTCTGGTAATCTTCGGATTTGGTAAACAGTTTTCTGTGCAGTTCATTATATCTGTTGACTGAATTTTGATAGCTAAGTAACGCTAACAAGCTTCTATGGCAATCAATATATGTCTGTTGGATTGTTTTCTGGCCAAAGAGCACTGCTTATTTGTTATTTGAAAAATTCAGCAGTTAAAACTAATTATAGAAATGGAATTGCAATGTGCCAGTTATAAAGCTTGCATCATGCTAGTTCAGTTAGCAAAGAGACAAGAGTGTGAGAGAAATGGGTACATATTAACCTATCTAGCACATTACGTAATATCTCAAGCACTTCACAGGCAGCTTTTAACTATTTGTTATTTGTTATTTTCTGTTATACCTTCCCCATGGACCTTGACTTACAGTTACTTGATTTCAGGTCAAAACTTTTTTAATATTGGTCTTTTTATTGATCAATGTACTTATTTATTATTACTTATTATTTCTTATTGTATTCACTCTATCTTACTGCTGGTTTATGATTGTGCTTTTATTGGTTTTCCTGACTACCTATGTGTTTATGTTGGTGTAAATATAATATGGGAAATGATATATTAATAAGTATAATAGTATAGTATAATATGCAAACATGCATTAAATATCATTGTTTTACTAATCATTTTAAATAGTGCTAGTGTTCATTCTTAGTCTGCCATGCTTTTTAATGTAGAGTTTTATTTCATTGCCAGAAGAATATAATTTGTTAATTAAATATATATCCATACTGCAGAGCTCATTGATTAGCCAAGGTTTGAAAAGGAATTTTCTTTTAGCTCAGTACTGCACAAAAATACCAATTATAATAATAGTGTTTCCTTAATTGACTATATATTTGACTAGGCATTAATTAGTTTAATCCATCAGCAGTTAATTATATTTTTCAAAATAATTAACAAAGTTATTTGTTAATGAATTTGAACTTGTAATTGCAATACTACATTCACAATTAAATAGACAATTTTAAAAACTTTCCCTTAAGTTCTGATGGGAAGAGACAAAACAGCCTGTTTATTAATAAAACAAGAATTCATAAAGTTGATAAGCTACAGTGGTTTTAAATAATGTTCATGAGCTTGATGGTACTTCACAATTTAATTTGTCCAGCATAAGCAGTTGCTAAACACCCTAGGACGAATATAGCATGTTTCCCTGATAGCTACTTTGAGCTTAAATTCATTACATGTGTTTGGGTAATTAACCCAGCATGAATTTTAGAATCTGTCCATTTCCTGATGAAAATAAAAATACAAATATCAAATTGTTGCCAGAGCTTATTTGTTGACATTTCAAATCATGACAGAAATCAACTGAACTATTATTGTATTCGTGGCTGCAAAGGATAAAGATGCTGTCAAGGGGGGAATCTGAAGCCAGAGGTTCTATACCACCTTATCCAAGAGCCTGCTAGACTCCAGTTGGCAGGGTGAATAGTAGCATTTTTACTCTTTCTGGCCTCTTCTTTATTTCCTTCTCTCTCTTTGATTTCAGACACAATTGTTTAGAACTAGCTTGGAGGAGGTGTAGATCCACTGTCTCGCCTGGCACATCACATAAATGACTCCTTTCCCCCAGCAACATTGGCTTCCTAGTGGATAGATAGGAGCATAAGGAAGTTTCAGGGAACCAAGATTTCTGCTCTTGGGGAATGGGAGGGGGGAAAGGAGGGAATGGGGGATGGAGACATCGTGTACAATACCCAGCATCATGATGCCCAAGTCTCTCAGTTTAGATGGTGTGTGCGTGTGCGTGTGCATGTGTGTGTGTGTGTGTGTATCTCCAAGCTGAAAATGTCCAAAAGCTAAAAGGAGAAGCCATAATGCAGTGGAAAATTCATACTTTACATGTAGAATAGTCCACTGCATCTCCCTGTAAAGTTTGCAAACAAGAGCATAAAAAAATACAACCTTTCTATCTAACCTGGGTTAGATAGTTCAATGGTTATCTGACCAAGACAATGCATATTACATTATTTTAAATATAACTGGACTGAGGATTTGTGTTTATGTGTCATGCTTTGATTAAATTGTTTAAGAGGAACGTTGCTCAATACTGGTGCCAGTTCTTGATTTAAATGATATTAAGGAAATACGGATATTAATTTCCTTTTGTGCAGCTGTCAATCTGCTTCTCCCTTCACTGATAATTTTAAGCTATGCTTAATTTTTTTTCTACTTTTCATGACAGCTTTACTACCACCCTCATCTACCTTTCTGCTGTATTTTCGGGCATATTACAACACCTTAACTCAGCCTTCCCCAGCCTAGGTGCCCTCCAGATACATAGATTCCAGTATTTTCCAGCTTATATAACTATTGCTGAGAATTTTGGGAGTTGAAGTCCACACAAACTCCCTGGTTAGGGAAGGCCAAGGAAATGATGTTTTAATTTTTCCATACATGCTGACTCTGTTGCCAATATTTCCACATTTCCATTACTCCAGTTGAAGTCTGGCTCTTGGTGCCAACGGTTCTTTTGCTGTTCCAGTTGCAATTGCTCTGTCTATCTGCCATTGGTCTTGCACTTCCCATGCCCTTAAGGGCAGGCAAAGGGCCACATTGCTAAAATGTATATAGATTAAAATAGTGGATAATTATCTATGCAACATCTACATTAAAAAAGATTTGTATGTTATCATTATTGGGGTTGATCAGTTGTTATGGCATTCAGTTGTAACCCATTTTTTGAAGCCTAGAAGCAATAACAGCTGAAAATAAAAGTTAATGATAGCTTGAGGTCAGTAGCTAATGTCCCTTCTGATCATAATTTTTTAACCGAGCGGGGATGGTAATGGTTGCCTAATGTGACCTCTTACATAGCAGCATGGACTATCAAAACGGACAGTGCTCACTGTCGAATCTTCAGTTCCAGTAATTGAAATGCAGCCTTTTATCCAGAGCAGTCAGTCATGTGCCAGTTTCTGTCTCTTCACCCAGGACTTACTTTTGATCCTTGAATCTCAATGGGTATAGAATGAACCTGAAATCTTTTAATCCTCAATACAGTCTGTTCCTCTTTATGGCTTTACTCTCAGCTCATCTGTGCATAAGCCAGTGTTACAGGAAGTTACTGATTCTAGAACAGTTGCATGTCTTATCTTAGCAATGTCAATCTTTTTCTTTCTTCCTTTAAAAAAAAAAAGACTGCAGGTCGTGATTTCACTTTTGGTCAGTTGAATATGTGTGGCTTCTAAGGACAGTATGTTTAAATATATTGAAAAGTAATGCTTATTCTCCAGCATGGTGGATGTAGAATCCACTGGAATGGGTTATTTCAGCCCTCCTGCTCAGAGAGACTAGGAAAAAAGCTTTAGCCACGCCTTCCCCTGGGCGTGTCTCCCAGTTTTTTCCTAGTCTCGGCTCAGAGCAGACACCTTTTTCCTGGCTCCATTGGAATTGATTCCAACCTTAATTTAAATCAGTTTCTAATTGAATTTTTTCCAAATTGCTTTCAAAGGGGCAACTGGTTGTCCTTTAGACCAGGCTCTGGGGCAGGGACTTCGTCCCTTCCAGAGCTGGGTACTTTGATTCAAAGAGACTCCATTCCCCCCTTGGAGCTCGGATCCACTCCAGGATTTGCAGGCAGCCTTGCCTGCGCTCCCAGACGCTCCGACAGGGCAAGCTTGCAGCAATCGAAGCCGGAGGACATCGGATCCAGGCACGGGGCTCCGTCGTCACTGGAAACGCTCTGGACAAACCGCAAGTGCCTGATTGGGGGGGGATAGCGGGGAGCACAGATTCACCCCCGTATGGCATTTTAGAGCTGTTTCTTCGGCTGAGGGATTTCCCCTCACAAACGGCCAAAATGCGGCCGCCATTTTGGCCGCATGGTTTACAGAGGCCGCCTTCTGCATAAATCCCGAAGGCCGGTACTGGTAATGCCGGCGCGCGTAGCAGAAGCGCAGGAACCTGCGGTGGTCCTGGGAGATTGGAATGTGAAGATAGGCCTCTGTGAGGTCTATGGAGGAGAGGAGACCCCCCTTCCTGATGTTGGCCAGTATGGACCTTAGGGTCTGCATTTTGAACCGTCGGTACACTAGGAACCGGTTCAGGCCCTTTAGGTCCAGAATCGCCCTCCACCCTCCTGATGCCTTGGGGACCACGAACAGGATGGAGTAGAAACCTGTCCCAGTCTGGTCCCCCGGTACGGGCTCTATGGCCCTGATGTCCAGGAGGTGTTTGATGGCGGAGGATACCAACTGTGCCTTGGAGGGGTTTCGCGACACCGGGCACTGGAGGAAGCGATCGTGTGGGATTGCCTCGAATTCGCGTGCTAGACTTCGCCTGACTGTGTCCCTGACCCAGGAGTTGGTGGTGGTCTGCTCCCAGACCTGATAAAAGCGCTCTAGGCGCCCCCTATTGGGATCTCCTCGAGGGAGTCACTTGGGTCGCCGGAAAGGGCGGCCCCCCAACCCCCTGAAGGGGTGTTTAGTCTGAGTCTGGCCCCTGGGTCCTGTGTTTTGGCGGTCCTGCTGATGGTCCTGCCTCTGGGGGAAGGAACGTGAACCTCTGGGCCCATCCCAGGACTGCCCTGTTCGAAAGGGCTGCCGCCACTCCCAAGGGCCCGAGGGACGTGAGGACTGCCTGCGGGAGTCCGGCTGCTGCCGTCTGTTAGACTTCCTAGAGGGGTGGGCAATGACTTTACATTTGTCCCTACCCTCGACCACATGTGGGTCAAGGATGGAGCCAAACAGGTCCTTGCCTGTGTACTTGGCTGAGGAGAGGCGGCACTTTGCCTTTAAGTCCGCCCTCCAGTGTTTCAGCCACAGGAGCCTGCGGGAGGCCACTGTGGCGCCTATTGAGCGGGCCGAACACTTGGCCGAGTGGAGGGAGGCATCGGCCATATACTGAGAGGCATCCAGCTTGACGAGTGTCTGGTGCACTTTGACCTGCTCCGGAGGGATCGTGGCCTGAAGTTCCCAGAGCCACATGATGGATGCCCTAGTGAAGAAGGAGGCTCCTGTAGCTGCCTTGATGGCCTGACCAGAGGTCAGGTGCGCTTTTCTGCAGTTGGCCTCGAACTTCTTGTCCTCCGCTGTGAGGAACTCTGTCATGTCTCCTGAGGCGGCAGAATTTGAAAACAAGGAAGTTAGAGGGGAATCCACTGAAGGGACGTCTAGCAGGGAAGCGAAAGATGGGGCCACATTATAGAGCTTCTTTTCCAGGGTGCTTTCCCTGGGGATGGTGGACAGGGAGGCCCACTGGGCCTCCACCGCATCCTGGAACAATGGATTGGACTCCTTGTCTGCTGAGGTGGAGGGTTTCTCCTCCTGCATGGAGGTTAAACTGGTAGTGGCGCATGCCTTTGACAATAAGGATGTGAAGATGGAGTGATCAAGGAGGCAGGATGCAGAGGCCTGATCGGGCTCTGCCTCCTCCTCGTCTGACATGGGGGTATCCGCTATGTCCGAGTCCTCGGACTCCCCCTCTCCCACCTGGGATGAGGCTTCCGAGATAACAGATTCCGGAGCTGAGGTGTAGTGCTGCTGAGGGGGAAGATCGGTGGGGGAGGGTGGGACCTGAGGAGGAACCTGTGGCATCCTCGGTGGGGCCATGAATTGCACAAAGGCGTGCTGCATGAAGGCCTGGAATTGGGCCTGGGACCATGCGGGCCCCTGGCCCCCAAGGGTAGCCCCTACCAACGCTGGGGCAATAGCCACTTGGGGACCCTGCTGGGGAGGAGGGGAGGAGTGAGAGGGACCTGCCTGATCGGTTTCCCCAGAGGAGTGGCAATCCAGGTGGCATTCAGCACAGGTGCCTGGGTTGGCTCTGAGATATTGATATCCAGTGGGGCAGGGGGAACCGGATCGGCTCCACAGGATAGGAGCCGCTGTGCCTTGGAGAATTCCCTCTCCAGTGCCTGGTGCCTCCTCGAGGCCTCTCGCTCGGCTGCCCTAGAGGTCTTTTTGGAAGTAAGGTGCTTCGTCTTAGCTTTTTTCTTACCCCCTGTATCCAATTCTGTGGGTCTGCGCTTTGATTGCGCGGGGGGAGCACCTGAGACCAAGGGAGCCATTGGCGAGGCACTGTCTGCCATTGTTACTAACCAAGCCTGCAAGAGGGTGGCTAGTGGAAAAGAATTTGGAATTGCGGTCGTAGGATGGTAGTCAGGTCAGAGCGCAGCCGCCCCTCACAGTGACTACAGAGTATAAGGCAGAGCAGTCGGGCAGGCTATAAACCTGTCCGGTAGGCCTAGTGGCTAAAGGCCACGGCTAGGGATAGCAGGCGGCCTGTTAAATCCTTCACTCCTGCCGGGGCCTAGGGAACCAGGGCCCACGGGGTACTGCCTCCTCTCCCAGCTCTAGAAGGGACAATGAATTGCAGTCAGGCAATAGTCAACCACGCTGGTGGATAGGGCCCTTAGATCCGGGATCCTCCTTGTGGCCTATGCTGCCCCGAAGGGAGGCCTAGGGTCCGGCAGGGCCGGCCAGGAGACGCGGCCTGCTCGGAGGACGGCCGTTGATGAGCCTCCAGGCGCTGGAAGCGCGTTGGGAGGCTATCCCTGCTCGGGCCTGGCACCCCAGGCCAAGGCAGGTATAGTGACCGGTGAGGCCTAGTAGGCCCTAATCCAAGATGGTGGCCTTCGGGATTTATGCAGAAGGCGGCCTCTGTAAACCATGCGGCCAAAATGGCGGCCGCACTTTGGCCGTTTGCGAGGGAAAATCCCTCAGCCGAAGAAACAGCTCTAAAATGCCGTACGGGGGTGAATCTGTGCTCCCCGCTACCCCCCCTCCGATCGGGCACTTGCGGTTTGTCCGGAGAGTTTCCAGCGACGACAGAGCCCCGTGCCTGGATCCGATGTCCTCCGGCTTTGATTGCTGCAAGCTTGCCCTGTCGGAGCGTCTGGGAGTGCAGGCAAGGCTGCCTGCAAATCCTGGAGCGGATCCAAGCTCCAAGGGGGGAATGGAGTCTCTTTGAATCAAAGTACCCAGCTCTGGAAGGGACGAAGTCCCTGCCCCAGAGCCTGGTCTAAAGGACAACCAGTTGCCCCTTTGAAAGCAATTTGGAAGCAATTTGGAAAAAATTCAATTAGAAACTGATTTAAATTAAGGTTGGAATCAATTCCAACGGAGCCAGGAAAAAGGTGTCTGCTCTGAGCCGAGACTAGGAAAAAACTGGGAGACACGCCCAGGGGAAGGCGTGGCTAAAGCTTTTTTCCTAGTCTCTCTGAGCAGGAGGGCTGAAATAACCCATTCCAGTGGATTCTACACCACCAAGCTGAGAAAAGGCGTTCAGGTAAGACAACGCCCCTTCTCATTTCTGTTTCTTAAATCTGGAGGAGTCTAGCAAAAATGAAACAGCTTTCCATTCTGTTTCTGAATATTGTCAGATTTCAGTTGGGGGTTTTGGTAGATAATAGTTCAAGAAGAATATAGGTTTTTTTTAAAAAAAAAAAGCTAAATAGAACAATTGAGAGCTTTGTGTTTCTCTGACTGATTAGGTATGCAATCTGATGCCTATGAAGCACTGATGTATGTGTAAGCACTTACCTTACTTCCTGTTAGATTCTCTGTATCACCTGACTTAATTTTTACTGTACTAGTTTAATGAAAAATTTAAAATTGACATGTTAGCCCCAAAACACGGCTGATACATTCTATGTTTACCTACATCCCAGACATATGCTACACATATGATTTTTTTTTCTCATTTTTGTGGCAAATATTATCCAGCATGCTCCATATTAATTGAATGATTCTGACTGATATCATTTATTTCTTTATCTCTAATACTGTACATTCAGGCCTGGGGAAGTGTTCTGTGGTCTCCTGAGAGTCACTGTTTGTTCTGTGTGGATTATCTTATCTGGATAATACTGAGAAAAATTGAAAAGGCTCATTCATGAGTTCTGGTATGAGCCATTTCTTCTGACTCTTGTTGATTCTTGTTGTTTTTGCACTTTTAAAAATTTGCTTCTTTTGTATTTGCATATGACTTACTGTTACTGGATATAATCTTGCTGACTAGACCTTTTGCAGTTCTACTTTGGGATCAGGGGTTTCTGTGAACAGAAAGAGAAGAGGTCATTACTGAGGTATCTTTACTACATTTACACTCTTCAGTTATACATCACAATATCAGACTGGGGTGGAGATGCTGGCTAGGTTGAGTCCTCTCATATTCAAGAATGCAGTAAAATAAAATAAGAAAATTAATTAAAATGCTTTCTCAAAATGTTGCCATGCTGACAAAATAAATTAAAATAGTTGGGTCAGTGCTCATTTCATTTTTGTATATCAGTTATGCCTATACTTTTCATGTAACTTTTCCATATTGGAGACTGTTAAGTATCTTGACATAATATTGCAGTTGAATATATGCATAATGCTAGGCTAAGGATTTTGTAGCCATGATCTGTTAAATAGGCTCTAGTGGCTTAATTAACTCATAAAACTATAACATAATGCCGAGTTCATATATCATAATAGATTGGAAAGAGATAAGCTATATTATGACTTAGATCAGGGATCCCCAATCTGGGGTCGTGGCCTGCATATGCGCGCACACCTCCTCACTTGCACTAACGCCGCGGGCATGGGGCACAAAAACACGCCACAGA
Organism: Bothrops alternatus; assembly: GCA_034064705.1. Lineage (NCBI taxonomy): Eukaryota > Metazoa > Chordata > Lepidosauria > Squamata > Viperidae > Bothrops > Bothrops alternatus. Next base: position 19,190,550 of record JARGCV010000589.1, read on the forward strand.
GCGCAAAAACGGGCCACCACTGCACCTCAGGTGTGAAAATGGAATGCCCCCATGCCTCGGGGTGTGAAAACAGGGCTCCGCCACGGGGTGCAAAAACGGTGCCGCCAACTGCAGGGCATAAAAGAGCCACTGTCGCGGTGCAAGGCAGGGCACAGAAACGCAAGTTATGAGTTAATTAAGCCACTAGAGCCTATTTAACAGATCATGGCTACAAAATCCTTAGCCTAGCATTATGCATATATTCGTGCCACGCAAGAATGGGGCAAGGCTAGTGAGTATCACATGGGCTCTAGGCCCATCCTGTTTGCAACACACATGTTCGTGGCCCTGTGCACAAATGCGCGCATGCACATATGTAAAATGCATCCCCCTCCCTTTTCTTCTGGTCCGCCAACCAACAAAGGTTGGTGACCTCTGACTTAGATTGTCTATAAATCAGGCCAATGAGGCCTTCAGAGTTACAGAGTAAGCATACTTTATGTTCTTGTTTATAATTTGTCCAGCAGCATTCATATATCCACTCCGTGTGTTTATCAAAATTGGAAGGATGGTAGTTGCAGCAGTGGATTGAAGCCCTGACCCTTTTGTACGTGCATGGATGTCACATGCACGTACAAAGGGGAGGGGTTTGATTTTGCAAATTCCCTCTTGTCTGTTTTGACCCCTCTTCCTGTGGACATTGGTGACTTGGTGAGTAATATTACCTATTTTGATGCATTCCTAGTATGCAAAACACTACCTCCCAAGATCTGAAGGACTGTTATGTAAAAGACCGGGTAGAATGGTTCAGAGTTTTTCCAGAAAACAGGTTAAAAAACAATGGATTTATATTACAAGGAAGCAGATTTTGTATGGATACCAGTATAGCAGTATAGTGCGGAGTAGTGGACTCCCCTTCAGTGGAAGTGTTTAAATAGAGGTTAACTTTCATCAAACAATGCTGTAGTGGACTCCTGCCACTGATAGAGATGATGTCTTTGGACTTGTTCAGAGTCTTATGCTTATGCTTCTGTCCCTGACCAGATAATGTCAGCACAGTCTAACGCTAGCCAACAAAGGATATATTATTGGCTTCTTCAAGTTTTAATCTTATGTACCTAAAATGAGCAAAATTTATTTCTAGTTTTAAAACTCCTTTGAGGGTTTTTTTTTTTTGATAGGCATACAATAAATAGCCTTTATTGAAGCAGACATTTTATAAAGGGGCTCTTTGGAAGTATTTAACTCTAAATCAGGAAGATGATAAAATACTGCCAGGGTTTTTTTTTCTGACTCACCCTAATAATTACTGGGTACTGGGGGCTGGCTGTTACAAGAGTACTTGTTTTGCCTTATCTTGGGTACATTTGGGAACTAATTGTGGAAGTAGCTTTCTATTCAACCTTCAGCTATTCTGGTTGATTGCTTAAACATTTATATATAACCTGGAACGATAAATCAAACAAAGTTTCTACAAGGTTTCTACGTTGACCTGTCCTTAATAACTAATGAGTATCCATTTTTGGATAATAACTTCTTGTGCCATTAATCCTAGGTGTTTAGCAGGCCGGTGAACACAGCCACCCACATCTGGCTTCTTCCAAATAGAGTGAACTGAAACTTCTGTTTCTTTCTTTTAACATGTTTTCTGGAAATGAGTGTCCCTGTGTTTTCTTGTGTCCTTTCTAATAAGAATAATGCAATTCAGAGAGTTCTTCCCTCTTTTTTTGCATTCTGCTTGCTGAATTGGTTTCATGGCAGCTAATTTTTTATTTTTTTAAAAAAGACCCTATATTATAAAACCTACGTGAAGAGCTGTAGTGTGTTTTACAGATCTGAGAAATATATAAATGGAATAATTGCTATCTGGAATAGCTGAACTATTAAACTGGAAGAACTGATAGGTTTTGTAATTGTTGGAGAGTTTCGTTTTAAAAGATCAAATAGCTGGATAATATAGACTGATCTCAGCCAAGCTTTGTTTTTTCTCTTGATAGAGTTAGGGAGGGGCATTCTCATTTTTTGCCTTGCACTGAGTACAGCATGACCTCATGCTTGCACATATGTTAACTGATTTTGCCACTGCCCCTTTCTTGTTTGTGTTTCTGCATAATTAGCCTGAATCTCAGGGCCTGATTTCTGAGAATCTCTTTTCTTGCACAAGTGTTGATCATCACTGACTGATTAATCTTTTTTTACTTACTCCATCCACGATCACTGCCTTGTTGATCTACAAGTCCTAATCCTACTCCTAACAGATAGATATACATATGCATGCACCCTACACCTTCTTTGTTGTTTTCTGTTTATGAGAACATTGAAGTTGTCACTGTCATCACAGGATGCCTTTACTTCCTTTCATCTTTGCTCCCTTTCTTTTTTTAAAATAATCTTTTAAAATAATGCCATAAAGAACTCAAAGCCCTGTGAAACATAGAACTGCATAAAGCAAAGTGACAGGATAGCAGAAGAGAACGGAAGCTGGTTATAAAAGCACTGCTTATAAAAGCACGATTCACGAAGGCCTCTAGTTACCCTTGAGCTGAGCAAATTCCTCTAAACTAAGACCTTTTGAAATGAGGACATTTTAAAGTACAATTGATAATTGAGTGGGCTCTTTAACTTACCCACTTGTGCATTGTTTTTGCTAACTGATCATAATTAACCTTGAAATTTGAACTCCAATTTAACAGCCATACAATTTCCTTTGTTTGTTTGTTTGTTTGGATAAGAAGTGTGAGTAGCATTTTTCTTAATGAAAAGTATCTTATTGGCCAGCTATCTGAGCGTACTTTTCCCTTATCCCTTCCAAGTGTTCTGTACTACTTGAGGCTGGCCAAGTTCTTTAAATTTGGGACTGACCATTTCCTTTGCACTAAACATTCTGTATCCGGGAAATCCCTATTCAGAAGATCAGCCTGCAGGCAGGAATACAACACAGTGTGTAGAAGGACAGGGCTACATGTGCTAACCCACCCCTTGACCTTGGGCATTTGTTATGACTATCTGAATTTTTTAGTGCATTTAGCAGACAGTATTTAGATTAACAGGGGTTCTCAACCTTGGCAACTTTAAGACTTGTGGACTTCAACTCCCAGAATTCCTCAGCCAGCTTTGCTGGCTGAGGAATTCTGGGAGTTGAAGTCCACAAGTCTTAAAGTTGCCAAGGTTGAGAACCCATGATTTAGAATCTTCCCTGAAATGTGGAATTCTGTATTAGCAGAGGTTGCAGTTGAGAGGTATTTTCTACTCATGTTAAATTACTCTTTCCCCTCCTTCCACACACACACAGAAACACAAACCTCTAATATTTCTCACTAAACAAAATTCTCAGAAAATAATCTAAATTTATGGGGTTTTGTTTGCATCTCTGCCTCCAGTTTGAGGGCCTCATGCACTCAGTTTGAATACCTAAGTAAGATTAGTGGCCATAAGGTCATTAAGTGGGAATTATTTAGTGATGATAATATTTAAAAACAAATTTGCAAACAGTGGAACTGGCTAAAATCTTTGTGATGCTTTAGACATCTTCTCTAGAAATAGATGCTGCTGCAATTGTGAATAGGATCCCTGAGGTAGTTTTGAATATGTTTCTTTTGATTTTAAAACACAGACGCTTTTTAAAATAAAAATATGTGGGTGAGGTTCATAAACAGAAGGGAGTGCTGGTTTTTTTAAGTCATGTCCATAATTTTTGAAAAAAAATCTGTTTTTACATCTCAACAAAACACATCCTAATGAAATTTTCTAGTTGGATCAAGAAAACTCTAATTATTAGATGATGTTTATAAATTGCTGAGTTCAAGATTATATAAATGCATGACTTATTATTTTAATGTGATGGTAAATCCAGATTTAAGGTTCAACCCATACAAAGTTATATATGAATTATTTCTGCATTGCACATTGTACATTGTTCAAGTACTCACAGTTTTCTGATTTAATTCTCACTTTAATTTTAACCATTAAAGGATAGAAAATAATTGCACTTTATATAACAACCAGAAAGAGCAATATATAACAAAACTCTGAATTTCATGTAGACAAATGTCTTGAACCAAATAAAGTAAACTGTACCCTACTCTTCTCATTGCCAACATACATTTATGAAAGTTTACAAATTTGTTGTTGTTAATGTTTCTATAAACATTACTCAACAAATGAAAATCCTAGCCTTATTTTACCAGCAGCAGAGTAGATGCATCTGAAACTTTTGGAGATTATGTTGATCTGATATATATGTCTTTGCACAAATTACAGTTTATTAAAGCTTATAACTTGTGCTATTATTCCATCCACATTTACTTAGAAGTAAATCTTACTGAATTAAATTGGGACTTGCGGTGATTCTCACTTGAAAAATGTATGTAAACAGTAGGAAAGCTGGTAAAACCTGAATATCAACCTGCAAAAGAGAGCTGGCAAAATTGGAAACAAATTCTGCATCACTTAGAAAGGCTTGGGATAATGGCCCTGCACAGACAGAAAACTTGGACTGAACAGGGGATTATTTAAAGATCACCAGTTATAGGTTTCCCAAAACAAAGTGTACTTAAACTAAGGAACTGATCCAACAATTTTGTTAGTGGAAATAAAGAAATATCATAAACAATTAATATTCTAAGTTAGGGTCTATTTTGACCTCACCCTTTTTTCATTTGTGGCACAATTACAAAGAATTAACAACATAGTTTCTCACAAAGTTGAGGTAGAAATTACACAAAGACTTAACTTTCTGCATTCAAATAGGCAGAGCATATTGTAAAATGTATGTATTAAAATAATAAGAGCCCTAGCATAATTCGCTTGGTTAGTGAAAGGAGTGGCATTGCTTATACCAGGGGTAGGCAACCTCGGGCCCTTTTATGACTCATGGACTTCAACTCTGACTCAGGAATTCTGGGAGTTGAAGTCCATGAGTCATAAAAGAGCTGAGGTTGCCTACCCCTGGCTTATACCATCCAGCTCACGTTGGTTTCTCTGCTTCATGTTGCTCTTTTATAGCCTTCGTGAAAGGTGCTTTCGGTTTCTCTACTGGAAACTAATACTACTCACAAACAGCTTCAATGGATTTTTGGAATAGCCTTGATTTTGGTGTAGGGTAGAAAAAATAGTTTCTTAAATTTTCTATAAGAAATCTCTTGAGGTAACTGTAGAAAATTTACCTGTAGAAGAATCCACAAACAATATTCTTGCACAGTCCTTTGTAGATAATATTCAGATAAATATTTGCAGGCTAATCTTGTTTAGTAAATTTTCTGCAGTTTTGCAGAGTTGTTCCTAGATAATACAAGAAACAGAGAATTTTATTATATTTAAAGGCGTGAGAATATTTTTTTTGAAAAACCACACAAAATCAAGTTGGTCCTTTCTGGAAATCAAGGAAAGATTAAAGAAATGATGCTTCCGGTGGAAGGAGATGAAGGAAGTTGAGGGCTTTTTATCAAGAGCTGTTTGATTAGAAGAAAAAGTTAAGTATCAGCAAGTAGAGGCATCCCCCACTTTAGGCCCAGAATAACTGAATAGCAGAGGAGGAGCTGGCAATCTATTTAGGCATTAATCTTGGAATGATGCGTAGGCAGAAAGAATAGTAGCTGTTTCCCCTTAATTCTCAATTCTTTTACTAACTATTGTTTGCCAGTGTCTTTAAAGGGAAAGCTGATCTGCTATACTTTTACTATGACAAAATAGCAACATAAAAAGGGTGTACCTTTACAAAGTGACATTAATAGTTAAACTACTAAATGTACCTGTGTTTCATTTTTTCCCAAGCATAATGAAATGTTTAGGAAGCAATATTGAAAAACAATATGCATGTTGGTTAGGAAAGTCTGGCAGTTGAAGTCTACACATCTTAAAGTGGTGGTGGTTGAAAAACACTGATCTAGACCAGGCCTGCATAAAATGTGAACAATGGAGTGTATGCATTCTCTTTCCAGGCAGTCTTCTGCAGCATGCATGCATATATTTTTTTTAAAAAAATCACTTATTCACTACCATTAAATATTGGAGGGATGATACTCTGGACTTCAAGTTCACCAGTTTTGCTTTCAGAAAGTTCACAATCTGATACTTTACACAGATCAAGTCTTTGTCTTCAGGGAAAAGAAAAATTGCCAAGTGACCAACAAACCTAATATCTGGCCATGAATTCGGGTCGGGGTAGGTAGGTGGGTGGGAAATAAATTGGTTTAGCATGAGTTAATCAGATGAACTGCATCTCCTTTGCTGTTATCAGTGACTTACACTTCAAAGTTGTGGGTTCTGCAAGAAAACACAATTGAAAAAAAGTATTTTTTTTAAAAAAAACTTTGCATGCTGCACAATGCTAGTGCTTGTATGCTGGAAATTCTTATATGCTATATTTCAGCTGGCAGCCTGCTGCTTTGTTGTTATAAATGTTGTAAAACGTGAGAAGTATGGGTTAAAAATACATTTTATTATAAAGTTTTCTTATTCTTTTGCAGATTTTATGAGGATTTTCCTGAGATTATTTCAAGGGTTCCTCCAGGATAAAAGTTGGGAAAGCTTGGTCTACACCACTAAGTAGAGTTCCAGTATTTCCTGTGGTGTCTGTTGCCTGGCTTGGCCTATGTCAAAAAGAGCGTTGTCTTACCTGAACGCTTCTTCTCAGCATGGGGATGGAGAATCCACAAGAGGATGGGTTCATATCCAGCTTCTCTGCCCGTAGACTAGGACCAAATTGTTAGCTCCGCCTCCAACCGGGACTTCCTGTCCTCCCAACCGGGCTTCCTGTCTCCCAGTTTTTTCACCGGCGAAGCTCCTTCAACGTAGTTTGGTCCTCGTGGCTCCTGTTCATATTCCTGTAACTCAAATCTGCCTAGACTGTTAGTGGAGGGTGTGTGGATTCTCCATCCCCATGCTGAGAAGAAGCGTTCAGGTAAGACAACGCTCTTTCTCCAGCATGTGGATTACGAATCCACAAGAGGATGGGACATACCCAAGCCCTCCCATGTCCCCTGGGTGGGAGTCTAGGCTGAGGTCTCATTTGAGGCAATGATCTGCTGTAGCGATCGTCTCCCGAAGGAGGCCCCTGCCGCAGCAAACCGGTCTATCCTGTAACTTCTGATGAAGGAAACCGGGGACGCCCATGTTGCCGCCCTACAAATCTCCTCCACCGGTGCCTGCGTGTGCCAGGCCGCTGATGTGGCCGCACTCCTGGTGGAGTGTGCCGTTATTCCTGTCGGAACCTGCAATGACTGTGCCCCGTAGGCTTCTGCTATGCATGCCCTGATCCACCTGCCAATGGTTGAGGAAGAAACCCTGTGACCCATGGTCGCTGGTTGGAAGGAAACAAATAGCGACTCCGATTTCCGGAAGGCAGATGTCCTTTTGGTATAAATGAGTAAGGCCCTGCGCACATCTAAATTGTGCCATCGCCGTTCCCGTGGGTCAGAGGGATTTGGGCAGAAACTTGGTAATGATATCTCCTGGGCTCTGTGAAACCAGGAGTTGACCTTTGGGATGAAGGCTGGGTCTAGGCGTAATGTGACAGTGTCCTCTGAAATGATCATCAGGTCCGCTCGGACCGAGAGAGCTCCCAACTCCGAGATCCGCCTAGCTGATGTGATGGCCACCAGGAAGGCTACCTTCCATGTCAGATGACGGAGTGAGCAGAGTCTCAGAGGTTCGAACGGAACAGATGTTAGGGCCTGGAGTACCTTGGGCAGATCCCAAGACGGGTAACGGTGCACCACCGGAGGTCGTACTGTGGCCACCCCTTTCATGAAGGATTTTACAGCCGGATGCTGTGATAATGACTCCCTGCTGTCGCAGGAGATCACGGTTTGTATGGCTGCCACCTGTCTGCGAATAGTGTTAAGAGCTAGGCCCTTCTTAACCCCTTCTACCAGAAAATCTATGACGATGGGAATGGTCGCCGTTAAGGGGTCTATCTGTTGCTTGCCGCACCAGTTAACAAAGCTCTTCCACGTTGCCTCATACACTCTGTTAGTGGAAGGCCGGCGGGCAGCCTGGATGATCTCTATGGCGTCCTTTGAAAAGGACTGTCTTGCTAGTCCCTCCCTCTCAAGTGCCAAGCGGCTAGCTGTAGCCATTGTGGGTCTGGGTGTTGCAGCTTCCCCTGGCTGAGCGACACCTGGTGGGGAGGTATTATCCAGGCTGGTGAAATTGACAGGTCCACCAGGTCTGCGAACCAAGGCCGGCGTGGCCAATGAGGGGCGATCAGGAGCACCTCCGCTCCTTCTAGGATGATCTTGCGGATGACTGCCTGTATCAGCGGAGGAGGCGGGAATGCGTACATCAGCCCCGGGGGCCACCTGCACCTGAGGGCATCCGTTCCCTCTGCTCCCCAGGTCGGAAACCTGGACATGAAGCGAGGGAGCTGCTTGTTCATGTGAGACGCGAACAGATCTACTAGTGGCCTCCCGAACCTGTTCGAGATGGCCTCGAACAGGCTCGGGTCCAGTTTCCACTCCGCTTGATTCACCGTGGCTCTGCTCAGTGAATCTGCTTGGCTGTTCGCCTCCCCCGATATGTGCTCTGCCTTTATCGACCCTAGATGCGCCTCTGCCCAAAGTCCCAGTTCTCGTGCTTCCTTCATGAGAACTGAGGATTTGGTCCCTCCTTGCTTGTTCACATGTGCTTTGGCAGTCACGTTGTCCGTTAGGACCAGCACGTGCCTCCCCTCCAGGTAAGGAGCGAATTGTAGGAGGGCTAAGTGGATTGCTCTTAGTTCGAGCCAGTTGATGTTGTGACCCAGGTCCCTGGGAGTCCATCTGCCCTGAGCTATCTGGTCCTGTAAGTGGGCTCCCCAGCCGAACTGGCTGGCGTCGGTGGTGACTGTTATTCTGTCTGGTTCCTTGATTAGCGTTCCCTTGGCCGTGGCAGCTGAGGTCCACCATCGGAGGGATGTTAGGACCTGAGGAGGAAGAATGACCCTTCTGAGGGATGCTGCCTGCCTTTTCCTTTGGTAGGGGAGAAGGAACCATTGGAGCTCTCTGGAATGGAGTCTGGCCCACGGAACGATGCCCAGACAGGATATCATTTTCCCCAGGAGTTGGGATAGTTGCACTATTGTGGCTGACCCCTTCTCCTGGACGGTGCGTGCGAGCTTTCGAACGCTGTCCTTTCTGTCCTGTGAGAGGTGAACTAACCCCGCCTCTGAATCTATGACCGCCCCTAGATGTTGTAGACATGTGGAAGGTGTTAGATGGCTCTTCTTGTAGTTTACAGAGAACCCGTGTTCTTGTAGTGTGTCTAGTGTGACTCTCAAGTCTGCGTGAGCTGCGTGTAAGGACCTTGACAGGATCAGAATGTCGTCCAGGTAACACAGGACCCGCACCGGTAGGCTGCGCAGTCGTGCTGCTAACACCGCCAACACCTTTGTGAATACCCTGGGTGCCGACGAGAGGCCGAAGGGTAAGGCCCTGTATTGAAAGTGTCTGTTCTTGTGGCAGAAACGCAGGAATTGGCGATCTTCCTGCCTTATTGGAATGTGTAAGTATGCCTCTGTGAGGTCTATGGATGATAACAGATCTCCCTTTCGAATGCTGGCCAAGATGGATTTGAGGGACTGCATCTTGAACTTTTTGTATGTTATGAAGTAGTTTAGTCTCTTGAGATCTAGGATTGCCCTCCATCCCCCCGATGTCTTGGGTACTACGAACAGGATGGAGTAGAACCCCTGTCTTTCCTGTTCTTGCGGAACCGGTTCTATGGCTCTTATCTCTATCAAATGTTCTATGGCCCTTCTCAGAAGTTTTGCTTTTGAGGGGTTTCTTGACTCTGGGCAACGTCTGAACTGGTTCGGGGGGGGAGCGTAGAACTCTAAGGCTAGGCCGTGAGTTACAGTGTCCCTTACCCAGGCGTCTGTTGTGGTGGCCTGCCACGCCTCCTTGAACAGCGCCAGGCGACCCCCTATGGGGCTGTCCCAGGCGTCACTTGGAGCGCCTGTAGGGTCGCCCCGCCCCGCCTCTGGCATTGCGTTTTGGGAACTGGCCCCTGCCTGCAGTCGGGCGGTCCTGGAAGCGCTCCTGACTTGATGAGGAGGGGCGCTGATTTCTGGGCCAATCCCAGGACTGCCCTCCGCGAAAGGGCTGCCTCCCATCGCCGGTCCCCTCTGGCGGAACCCCTGCCTGCGGAACTCCTGTCTCCTATCCGTCCCTTTGGACGGGTGGGCGAGGATCTTTCTCTTATTCTTGTCCTCGATTACATACGGGTCGAGGATGGACCCAAACAGTTTGGATCCCGAGTATTTATCGGTGGCTAGGCGCCACTTAGACTTAAGGTCCGTCTTCCATGTCTTGAGCCAGAGGAGCCTTCTAGAAGCTACTGTGGAACCTATGGCCCTGGCCGAATACTTGGAAGAGGACAGGGTGGTGTCAGCCATGTACTCTGCTGCCATCAGCAGCTTGTTTAGTGTTTGGTGCTCACGTACCTGGTCTGGTGTTAGACTTGCCTGCAGATCCTGAAGCCACAAGATTGAGGCCCTGGCTGCCAGCGAGGCTGAGAGCGCGGATCTGATTGCCCAGGCTGATGAGCTGTGCGTCCTGCGAAGTGCAAACTCGAATTTCTTATCCTCGGCCTTCATGGATTCCGCCATATCTCCTGGAATGGCGGATGAAGCAAAGAGAGATATTAGTGGCTCATCCACCTTGGGTACCTCTATGAGGGAAGCTAAGGCATTGCACACATTTAGTATCTTTTTGTCTGTGCTACTCGGGGATGGTGTGGTAGCCAATGAGGCCCATTGTGCTTCCAGGGCAGTGCGGAACACTAATGGACACGGTACTTTTATCTCCTCCGGTGCTGGTGGGTGTAGCACCGGATGGACCTTACCTTCCTCCTCCTCCTCGGGAGACGAGGGTTTTGGCACCTTTGGCCTGGCTGACAGGCACAGGGTGGAACAGATCTTGATCATAAGTGAACGGAAATCAGCTGAGTTAAACAGCCCTGAGGCTGGGACCTGTTCTGGGGTCTCATCTTCGTCCTCTGACAGCTGGCGTCCCGATGCTTCCCAGTCCTCCGGTTCCTCCTCCGTAAGCTGTGAGGATGCCTCAGATTCCTCGGAGGCTGGAGTGGGCACGCCTCCTCTGTGAGGCGGGGGTGCTGGTTGTTTGCTGTGCTCCTGAGGAGAAGAGGAAAGTTTAGTAGCCATAAACTTATCAAAGGCCTGCTGCATAAATGTCTGCAATTGTTCAGACCACCCTCTAGGTAGCTCTGTGTTTTCCAGTTCCGTCTGCGTGTCTGCATGGTCAGCATGCTCTGGTGTGGAAGGCATGGATTGGGAAAAATCAGCCTGTTCGTTCTCTCTGGCCTGAAGTCTCTGGGCCTTGGCACACTCTCTCTCTAGCACCTGGTGCCGTCTTAAGGCCTGTCGCTCGGCTGCCTTCGATGGCTCCTTGTTTAGATGCTTAGTTTTGGCCTTCTTCTTGCCCCCCCCCCAGTTCCGGATCCATGGTCTTGCGTTTTGGGGAGGGAGGGGGGGGGCTTGAGCCTTGGTACACCTGAGGCGACGCACTGTCTGCCATCGTGCGTCTGGGAGACTAAGGATTGCTCCAGACAAGCGGGAGTAAGAGGGAGGCTTAGCTCCGCAGGCAGGTGGAGTCAGACCCTCTTCTGCACTGGGCACAGGCAAGACAGGCAGGCAGACTCTCTCTGGGCAGGTCTGCGAGGCTGATTATCCCTAGGGTTTAACCCCTTCAAGATCACACGCCCTCCGAGACTCCCTTGTCGGCCTGACTCAGCAGGCACAGAGGTGGCAGGGCCTACAGTTGCCTATGGCAGCAGATGCTGCCTCTGCTGGCCTCCCGTGAACCGCGAGTACTCAGGTTCAAAAGTCCCCCCACCTTGGTCGGCGTTCCGGCTTTATTCCGGAGATTGGGCCTGCAAAAAGATGGCCGCTACTGCCGCCCTTTGGGGCCCCGCCCCCTTTCCAAGATGGCCCCTCGCGCCAAAAACCTCGAGGAGGCCTGCTCAAGATGGCTTCCGCCTCTTCCACGCGGTCCTCGATGGCCGCCGGAGCCCTCGACTCGCTTTCGCTGTCGATCGGTCTCCGCGCCGCTTGCCGATTAACAGCTCAGCGGCGCCTTCCTCCCCCCTACTGCACCCCCCACTTGCGGTTTGATGCGCCGTCCGTCGCCGCTTCTGCCGCTTGCTCCTCGCCTCTCCGGGTCCTGGGGTGCCTTTCGGGGGAGAATCCTCGTCCAGAAAGGGGATTCAAGCCGCGTTGCGTTGTGTTGCTCCTTCCCGCGTGGTCCGAGCGATCCGGGGAGGCCCCCTGGATCGCCTGTCCCCGAATCCTCCTTCTGGTGTAGATTAAGAAAAACCTCCTTCTGCTGGAAAGTCTAAAGGAGGTCTAATCCAACCTATCTGCTCAATTAAAGTAAAAAAAGAAAACAACTTAAACCTAAATTGAATCTAAAAAAGAAACCTATTCTGGAGCCTGCTAAATTAGCTGTTGACGGGCTGAAGACTAGGAAAAAACTGGGAGACAGGAAGCCCGGTTGGGAGGACAGGAAGTCCCGGTTGGAGGCGGAGCTAACAATTTGGTCCTAGTCTACGGGCAGAGAAGCTGGATATGAACCCATCCTCTTGTGGATTCGTAATCCACATGCTGGAGAAGGTTGATATTACTGGGTTGAGTAGGTTGGATGTTTTGTGCTCAAGTGGATTGCTTCTTTGCAGGAAGTGAGTTAGATACAGTAGGTGCCCTCTTGAGCCACTTCCAATACTGTTCTAGAGGATTTCCCAAATTTTCACAGTAGATTTTCATGGATGAAGAATAAATAAATAGTTAAATCCAGAACTGTTAATGAAGTAGATCTTTGTGAACTGGAGAGTTTGGAAGACAAAGCAAACTGATAACTTAATTTTGTTAATTATTAGATTTATTTATTTATTTAGATATGGCATTATTAGATAGCTAGATTATTACTCTGACCTTGATGGCAACTGTTAAAATACTATGAGCCAAACTAGATGCAATAACAGCAGGGTCCATATTGTGATTATGAATTCAAATAAAGGAGATGCCAGTTAGGATGTATGCAAGATCATCCTGGAAGAAAAGTATTTTTTGGGATGTCCTCTCCCTCTACACCAAATTTGCTCCATCTGTTACTTTATCAGAAGCACACTTTTTACCAGTCTTTATCATATTTCTATGCAAGTATTTTGGAGCATTGGGGGAAAACATTACAATATATATTTTCTATAAATGCAGAACTGGAGAATTGAGATATAAAAGGAGTTCTTAGCATATATCTGCCAGCACTGCCAATATTGGCAAACATTAGTTTCAAGCAAACTATTTTTTTGCTGCATTTCTATTATAACCTAGTATTGATGCAGTGAGCACCTTTGTTAGTTTCAGTGCTTTTGAGCATGGTTCCAAATGGCATTTTGTTTATATACAGTATACCATTTGACTATAGCTGTGTATATGAATGCAGTTCTTTTTCACAACAGTCCTTGAAAAAATGCCCAAGAAGGATCCATTAAATTTCATTTATTTTGCCATTCATTTGTCTAGTTAAAATGTTCTTTTCTACACTGATATCTGAAATCTATAAGAAAAAGAATACATGGATGTTTAATAGTTTTAAACTGAAGGCTGCTTTATTTCAGCTGTAAAAAAGCTGGATTGAATTTGGTCTTTAACTTGGTTGCATGTCTATCTGTGATGCAGAATAAGCCAGCTTGCTTCCCTCCCACATTTCTACTTTTGTAGAGAAGTTAGAGGCTTGCTGATGATGTGGTATGCAGCTGTTTCATACCTTAATAAATTTCTAGGACAAACATTTGTTACATATTACCGGTATATACCTGAAGTAAATGAATGGTTCATTGTGCTAAACTGGTATGCACTGCTGGAATAATTTAGCAGATTGAAAGCAAAGTATTTAAGTGAGGTGTCTTGCTTTTATGAAGCACTTGTTTTACCAAATAAAGGATAAGGAGACTGAATGGAACAGGGAGTGGACACCATCCTTGCTCCCTAAGTTGCTTGCTTACTCAAGTGTTTATGACAATAAACACTCCAGGTGTTTGATCTTGTATTAGCTTTGTGATCCCAGCTGGAAAAGATTATAACTATGCTTGTCATAGTGTTACCCTTTCCCTATTCAAAGTTTGTCTTAATACCACTTATGTTGAAGGAAAGCATAATCTCTCCATCATTTTTCATTGTCCTTCTCTAATCCAGATCAAAAGAATGGTATACTTTGTAAATCAAAAAATGCATAACCAGAGTTTTGCACAGATTTTGTGCCTAAACATTCAGATAATCTGCATTCCCAGGCAGTACCTTTTTGAAGTGCCATATTCAATCCTTGGAATAGCCCAATGAAGAATCCAAACAATATGTTCTAAGGAACGATTTCTAGCCTTGCCGATTGCCCAAGGTCAAGCCAGCTGGTCTGTGGCTACTTAAGACAAAGTCTATTCAAGATGAACTCTCTCCTCAGTAACCTTGTCCTTGAACGACTCCTTTGGGCCTGGAGCCAGGTCTCTCACAGTTCCTCTAATGGGCTGTCATCTCTCAATGGAGACATTCTGTTCTGCTTTTCAGGCTGTGAGTAAAACTTGCTAATTTTAGCTCATAAGCATTTCTGTGATATTGTGGAGTAAAGAACGCTGAAATATTAGTTGTCTCACAAGTTGGCACAGCAAAGTAGAATGTGTGGCGTTTGAAATGAGGAGAATCTCTTTGGAAATAAGGCAGAAGGGGATATCTTTGCCTAAATTCAGTGTGCAGGTCTTCAGAACTAAAATAGAAGACTGAAGGGTAAAAGTATTTAAAAGGAGATCTCCTTATATGGGAAGCAATGTAAGTGTATATTTGTGTTACTAACATCTCTTAACTAGTGTTTAGTATTGCCAAAAAAATGAGATATAGAGGATTCATTTTAAGAACTTATGATCAAGCTTCCTTTTTTTGTTTATGATGAAATGCTAATCTGGACAGAGTTGATCCAGTTACACTGGCAAGATCTCAAGTTAATGTGCATCTATTCTAATTAACTCCAGTAACATTACTAGCAGTTTTATGTCTGTTGTGTCCATTACTAAGATATGTTTTCTGTGGTTTCCCACTGAAAATCTTCTGCCACCTTGTGCCTGAGGAGAAAAACGGTAGAACTGCTAGCAAATTACAGGGAGTTTGTTAGGGCTTCACATATATTTTGTAATAAGTTCTTCAAATCATCAGGAATATTTATGAAAATGTCAAAGGATCGTCAGTCGGAACCTTGACAATCAAAGCAGCTGCATTTTTGTCAGATTCCTGTGTCTGTTTCAGAAGTTGCCCCAGTTGTGTCCATTTGTGTCCCAACTAAGCAACCGTGTATGAACATGCATGTGGAAATAGCCAGTTGCATTTTCCAAAGTAATCCTGTAAAAATAATGTGGTTGCTTTAATAATTTGCTCTGATTATGCATTGCATGCTTTTGAAAAATCTGTTTTATAGGGAAAAGTTTTGAAGAGAGAATTTGCATAATAGGAACACTTCAACAGAAAAACTGAGTAGTTTGTATTTTGTGTAAAAAGCATACTTCTGTTTGAATTGCAATTTAAATGTAAATTACTGGTGGTGGTATGGATGTGGTCTTTTAAGAAAGTACTTTAAAGGTAGATTTCTTAGAAAATTTATACAAACATGCCAAACAATTCATGCATAGATTTTACCTGTTTTTGGCATTAAGTATCCAGTAGAATGTTATGGTTATATGACATGATGTCCTGTTTAGCAACCAGCTTAATATAAGAATGCAATAGTGGGAAGAGAGAGGATTCTGTAGATGGGATCAAATTGTTTAGGCTGATTTTGCCATTACTTTGCCTCATAATTCAGAGAACTGTAATGCATTTGGAGGAAGCAAAACAAAACTTTTCATTCTGGAATTTGTGTACCATTTTATTGGCTGGTATAATATCAAATATGTGGCTATTCTAAGAGTAGTAATTTATGTTCAGGTGTACTTTTTATTCAAGTTACACAATCATATTGCTCTTTTAAATCTTACTTCAATAATATGATTTTCAGTTTCCAAATAGTTGTTTTGGGTCAACTCCCAGTGACTACATGGGAGACTCCTCTAATGTACATTCATGTAATTTTCTTGGCAACAATTTGAAAGTGGTTTGCTGTTGCTCTACCTGTTCTGTTCACAAGTTCTCTATCTAGCGTTCAACTCTGATAATTCCTGGTGGTCTCCCATTCAAGTACTAACCAAGTCCGAGCTTCTTTTATTTTTCAGAATTACCCATGATCCACTAGATGCTCCCATCTAGTGAAGCACTAAATGTGTGATCATTTTTAATTTTCTGTTGCCTAAATTCAGTTACCTGAGATTGTGTATATTTTGTATTGTGACATATACTGTATCTTTATTGGTCCATAGAATGGGAAGGCTAAAGGGTGTGAAGGTTTTTTTGAATGAGTATCTGTAGTCACAATCCTTAAAGCAACCATTCAAATTTCTTGAAATGTGCACTTTTCAGTATATGTAAATGTAAATTTTATGTTAATATTTACATTTTTGAAAATAATTCCATTTTTTTTCTTTTCAGTCCCTTAACGGGAGTTTGGGAAGGCCTCTAACAGGTGCTGTTCATACGGATGAGAGATCTTATATGCCAAGGTTTGAACCATTTGTTATATTTGCATTTTTTTTGCTTATACTGAGGCAGACTCTTGATTCATCTACACATGTCACAGTAGTTCTGTCCATCATCTTATTCTTAATTGTGATAGGCTTTCAGACATTCCCCCCCCTTAATCTATCTAAGGAAATACCAGGAATGAACTAGGACTATTTGCATTCAAATATATGCTGTCCCCTAGTGTAATGTTCCCTCTCTAGTCCAGTAGTGTCAGTTGTGACTGGCAGTAGCCCTGGTTGGGTCAGCCAAAGATCTTTCTTGACCCTAGTCTAACTATAAATGTTTAGGCTTTGATCTGGATGTCTTCTGTGTATATATGAAACTGTCCTTGAACTCTTATCACTTCTGAGGAATTGGCAAATATTCTTTGATTAAAATTTCAGAATTAAACAAACTGAATTTTGTTTGCAGAATAAGTCTTACTCATATCCCATTCCATTGCTTCTTGCCTTAAATGAATATATCTTGTTGGTAATAAAAAGGCTTTACTAGCTCTATGCAAGTTGTTGCAACTTGGGATACTTTAGCAGACTATTATATTTTACTAAAATGCTATCTGTCAAGCTCCAGAGAAAACAAGAGATCCAGGCAGTCCAAATGGATATAAAGATTTATTGCAAGCTTAAGCTCTCTACAAGAATCTGAACTACTAACTGCCAAAGGAAATTGGCGGTAGTTAAGGGCAGAAGAAATTCAAGGTGGGCTGGTCTTAGATGTCTTGTGGGCGCGGGAAGGGACTCATGACTGACAACATATTTGATCCCTTCGTCAGGCTCAACCTGGTCATCTCCTACACTATACAGAGTTACTGAGAAATAAGACCATAGATAAAACCATCTGATCAGAGTACTGTTATTTATAAACCTATATTCTTTAAACAAAAATATCTGAACATTTTGTTTCACTACTGGAACTTTTCTGAGTTGCTTTTGAATGTTCCACCATAGAAGTAATTTAGGTCAAAGGAACTAGTATTATTGCTTTAGCAGAGCCTAATTAATGGAATTCCTTCTAAAGAAAAATAGATTAAATCTGCTTCTGATAACTTGTAGCTGTCCAACAAAACATTTTGATTCCACCTGGATTTTCGTGGTTCAGGTTTTCAAATTAAATCTGCTTGGAGATGGTGGTGGCATATTTTGTTTTGCAGTTTATTTTGGGGGGCCCTGAGGATGACAGTATCTATAAGTCAATAGATTATCTTCCTACTGTAAATATGAAATATTCATGCATTCATGAATTCCCCAATAAAGGCAGTCCTTGACTTACAACCATTTGTTTATTGACCATTCAAAGTTACAGTGGCACTGTAAAAAGGGACAATTGATCCTTGCACTTACGTCTGTCACATGATCAGAGTTTTGGTGCTTGATAACTGGCATGTATTTATGATGGTTGCAGCATCCCAGGTTCAAGGGATCAAAACTGAAACCTTCCTAGCCAACTTCCAACAAGCAAAGTCAATAGGGGGAGCTGGGTTCATTCAGTGACAGCATGATTCACTTAGCGGCAGTGATTTGCTTAACTGTTGCAAAAAATATTGTAAAATCATGCATGACTCATTTAACAACTGCCTTACTTAGCAATGGAAATTTTGGTCCCAATTGTAAGTCAAGGGCTACCTCTATCAATTTGTGTTATTATATTTTACAAGCAAAGAATAGTTCACTAGAGGAAAGATGCTGATTTGGATGGATTGTTCATATAAGAGAGAACTACATTACATGGAAAGCAAAGAACAGCCTAAGTTCCTGCCAGTTTTGTAGGATAAAGACAGTTTTTTTACATAGTCGAATATGTGCAGCATTAAAATAAGCAGCATGAGCTGTAGAGCATTTCTGTTGTGTAAGATGTTCTGTCAGTCATTCAATAGCAATATGCAAAATCAGCAGCATATTTTAACAAGTTAGCAATATAGAGGAAGCATTAAGTGAATGTATCTGAGTATGATGGACTGAAATGTTAATATTTTCAAAAAAATAAGCTCTTTCTCATTTATCTTAAAAACAAACCCTACTTTTTCTTTTTTCTTTTGTTCTTGGCTTGAATCATGCAGTATACTAATTAAAGTTTACAGAGCATTTTGCAAACTAACTTCATTTATAGCTTCTAAACTGGGCATGTAGCTGAATTTTGTAAAGCCACAATTATACAAAATTTATTCTTCAGAAGGATTTTCATGCAAATCTGTCTGATCAGTGAAATGATCAGTCTTAAAGGACTTTATAGTGATGATGACCTGGCCTAACATCTTCCAAATGAACTTTTCTAGCCTCCAAATTTTGTATTTTAATGACTATAGAACTATATAGAACTGACAGTTGAAACAATTAATCAGTGGAACAACCTGCCTCCAGAAGTTGTGAATGGTCCAACATTGGAAGTATTTAAGAAGAGACTGGACAGCCATCTGTCTGAAATGGTATAGGGCAGACATGTCAAACACAAGGCCCAGGGGCCAGATGCGGCCTGCAAAGTGGTTTCATGTGGCCCGCACAGCCATCCTGGAAACAGTGAGGGAATGGCCCCCGCTGCCTTGGCCCTGGCCCAGGCCAGCCGGGAACCAATGTACAATTTTGTGGTGGCCATCTTGGCACTTGCCCCAGTGGACCATGCCTTGGCACTTGCCCCAGTCTCACCTCCTTCTGTCAGAGACCCTCAGATCTGTCCCACTCCTGCAGGCTCCACAGGCACCCTTGACACGAATGATGTAAAACTGGCCACACCCACCATGTAGGCCACACCCATTCCATCCACACCCACCCAGTAGGCTGCACCCACTCTGGCCACACCCACCCGGCCCCCCAAGGGCAACCGCAGTGCTGATGCAGACCTCAGTGAAATTGAGTTTGACACCCCTGGTATAGGGTTTCCTGCCTGAGCAGGGGTTGGACTAAGACTTGCAAGGTCCCTTCCAATTACTATTACTACTACTACTACTACTACTACTACTACTACTACTACTACTACTACTACTACTACTACTACTACTTTCATTGAAATGTTAAAATCTTTAAAATTTTCTAGACTGCTGTACATTCCCCATGCTCACTTCTGCATGTATAGTAATATTGATCATATTTATAATCTGATTACTCCCAGTTCTTGTTTTTTATTTAATTTGAATGGACAGCTTCAATGTGGTTGTAAATGTAAATTACATGTAAATGTAAATTATCAATAAAATAAAGCAATTATTCACAAAACATAACGTAAATCCTTAATTAACAGTAATCAGACAATACATGATTGTATATTGTGTTACTGACCATATTAATTTTTTAAGCCCTAAATTAAACAATATAGTAATAAAATACAAATCAAGCTTCCTTTTGATTAATATACAGTGTACCTGAAACTTCAGTATAAGCTTTAGTACAGAGGTTCCCAATCTTTTGGGCACCAGGGACCAGTTCCATGGAGAGAGGTTTTTCCGTGGACCAGAGGGTGCGTGGTTTTATGTGCTACCTGCATCTCATGGATGGGGCTCTGCTTGTTTGTGCGGACCGGTTGCTGGAATGCCGTGGACCAATACTGGTCCATGGACCGGGGGTTGGGGAACCCCTGCTCTAGTAGTATGCCTGTAAATAGCCACTTAAACAATCACTTCTTGTGCATTTATTTATTTGATAAAAAACAAGCACCTTATAGCCCAAATAGATAATTCAGTGAACTTTCTAAAGACACATGGAGTTAACATGATTGTGTTGAAACTGAATATGGAGATTTTGTTATATCAAAATGAGTTTTACTATAATAACGTGTTATACTTTTACTGGTCTTTCTATCTTGAACATTCATGTTGCATGTTGCTGCATTTAGCAATAGTATTAAATCCATTTGTTGATCTTCATCAGAAAGTATAACATTATTTAAGCTAAGCAGTAAATCATCTTCTACTTGAAGGGTCCTTGGTGCTCTCTGAGCTTGGTTGTTTTCTTGCAGACATTTCATTACCCAAACTAGGTAACGTTATCAGTGCTACATTTGCAAGAAAATAAGCAAGCTCAAAGAGCACCAAGGACCCCTCATTCCAACCCTGAGCTACAAATATTCTTCTTTATTGATATCATCTTCTGTTTATTAGGACTTTTGAGTTGTAAATAGTATTGTTTTATGGGTTGTATAGTTCATCCAAAATAAGTCTGTTCAAAACTGATATATACACTGAAACTGACATCTGCCTTCCAATCAAAATTTATTGTACACAAGACAACCTGTGACCCATTAGGCCATCATTTCAGAGATATTTCCTAACCTAAACAAACAGAATAACTATGGGTGGCAAAAAAATTTGTGGGAGTGGGAACAACTTCATGTCAAGTTCCCCATTGAGTTTCATTGTGGGAAGCTGGCAGGGAGCATCGGAAATTAATTCCTTCCTTCCTTCCTTCCTTCCTTCCTTCCTTCCTTCCTTCCTTCCTTCCTTCCTTCCTTCCTTCCTTCCTTCCTTCCTTCCTTCCTTCCTTCCTTCCAAATAATGTAATCCTTTTATATGCATATTGGTTGCAATGTAGAACAAGTCTCCAAAAAAGCTGCTATTTAGAATGTTTTTATGCCATTGCTTCAGTTTCAGAAAAGGCACTTCGTTGTTTTGCTATTCTTGCTTACTTTTTTCTGTCTTTCAGTTGCCAAGCCCTTTCACCCTTTGTTCACATAACTGTAGTATTTCCTGTTTAGATAGATATATATATACAGATTTTTATGGGAAGTATTCTGAACTTTATGAGAGATAACGAGGTGCAGATTCGGTAGCATGGCTTTTCCCAAATGTGCTGTTTTCAAGTATATGATGTTATCAAGGAAAGGAAATCCCAAACGTGCTCTGTTCAAATCAAGCAACAACTGGGTTTTATTGCCTCCTCATAATCCCATCTAAGAACCCACAGGCAAAGTGACATTGTTTTTGTTTTGTTTTCCTATCAGACTTGGTACAAGTTATTGGGTGTTCTGGCTTTGTAGGACAAAGCAATGTGCATTCATTCACTAGATGCTTTTTCATTAATCTGACTAGCTCTGCTAGGGTTGGGTGGATGAAAAAGCCTTTGCATTCTTCTTTAAAGTAAAATAATGAAGAAAGCCAAGCTTATAGAACTTAAGAACACTTCCAAAATAAGTAAGTTCATGCTGTGAAATTCTTCTGGCAGGCTCCTGGCAGTTCTGCTAAAATGTTGTTGGGATGGGGGAGAGCTTGATCATTTTGCACCTGCTCTTTTAATTATGTTTGTCATGTCTGCCAAAAGCGTTATAGCAATTACCTAATTAAGCTTCCCAACGTGACTGTGAGGAAATGAGACCAGGTGGAATTATTCCACTTATACGGAAACCTGAATCAAGAACTGCAAGTCAATGATAAAAAGGTATCTCTCAGATCAAAGGAAAGTTTAATGTTTGGGGGAAGAATTTATGTAGGATCTACCTTGGTATTTTGTTGTTTCTTTTATACTCCAATCCCTCTTAAATAAAAGGGATTATAAAATACTATTTTTAATTGTAAATTGCTATGCCACCGATTCCGATAGACTCTGGGCAGCTTACAGAATATAAATAAGCAGTTAAATAGTTACAAACACAAAATGCTGATTTTATAGTTGATCCTGCGTTAACAGCTTAGTGGGCAAGACACATATATTGAATATCCAGCTCAAATCTATGCTGACATTTAATTTTTTTTAGCAAGTCTCAGGTTAAGATAGAGTTGTGATAAGAGACTTCTGTCCTGTACTGTATAACCACCAGCTGTTGAAATTCTTCCTAAGTTTCAAAAACATTTTTTTGTCCAATGTAGAGTTTATGGAGGATGGCTGTTTGAATTCTATATTTGACTTCATTTCATCATTAACTCTCAGCAATATTATGTCTGGAAATGCCTTTAGGGAAAAAGGTTTTTTTAAGTGTTTGTCACTTCTTATTTCCATAAATAGGTTTTGTTGCATAATAATAAAACTTGGATTTAAACTCTATTCATGGATTTTTTTAAGGCTTGCAAAGCAATAAAATCATACCTAATAGCCGAACAGGTTTCAATTTGCTTCGGCATTATCTTTTTAAAAAAAACTTAGGGTCAGATTCCATTAATAACTGCATGACACACTTTCACCCAAGTTATTTTACTGGCTAGGAATGGGCTTCCTAATGTCCTGGTACACCACAATGTCATATTAGACAGACAGCTATTCAGAAGATTCTTTTGCAAGCCATTCTTTCAAAAAGAACCAATGTAGTCATTGTTCAGAACTTCGGTGCTCTTTCCATAGCTGCCAGCCAGCAGAATAATAGGCAGAACAGTTGACTTGATGCCTGCACAAGCAAAGAATTGTTATCTTCTGTATGACCCACTAAATGACACAAATACACAAAAACCAGTGAAACATTTAAAGACTTGCATTTTCTGGCCATTATCCGTCTATATGCCTCTATGTGCAATTCAAAGAATCTGCTACCACAAACAAATTAGTTTTGATCAATTACATAATGGTATTAAATTTGCCTCACTTTTCCCATGTGTGGAGATCTAATCCCTAACCCAGGGGTGTCAAACTCGCAACATCACGTGACGTGTCATGACGTATTGTGACTTTTTTGCCATTGCCGGCAATGGGGTGGGCACGGTTTTGCTATGATGCATCCAGCATCTGGGCCGGCAGTTTGACACCCCTGCCTAACCCCTTTCCTGTGGCATTCTTCAAGGTTCTGTTCTCCCCGCTCCTATTTAGCATCAACATGAAACTGCTGGTAAAGTTCTTTGTCAGGCCTCATCAATACACTAATGACACCTAGCTCTGTCCTAAGCAGATCAAGTGATTTATCCATGTTCTTACTAGTATCTGGAGGCTGTGGTAATCTGGGATGAACTGGCTTCAGCTCAACTGAAGCAAAACCAAGCGACTATCTTGTTTCTTTCAGTACTGATGATTCTCATCAGTTGTTGGAGCCCAAGTACATTTGACAATGACATTTATGCCATTTTTGTAGTCATTCTATTTTGTTGGCTTCCAAGGCTTTGCAATTCCTTTGAAAAAGGTACTTTGCATTGAACTTATAAAGCACTTCCTTTATAATTCAGTTCATTAAAACAGCTGTCTTTATTTAGACTTGGATGATTGTTTTGCAAGTTGTTCTTACAGAGGGCATAGGAATGGTCTTGAAGAATAAGAAGAGCTGCTACTAAGGCAATGGATCAGTCAAGTGGGACTTGAATTCTTTCCAAGAAACTAGTTTGAGAATTCAAATGAAGATCAAAGTGCAAGATTTTGTCACTATAGATGATTTTTTATTATTATTATTATTATTATTATTATTATTATTATTATTATTATTATTATTATTATTATTATTATTATTATTATTATTATTATTATTTATTTATTTATTTGATTTCTATGCCGCCCTATTCCGGAGAACTCAGGGCGGCTCACAACAAGTAGAAATCAACATATAAAAATACATGTAAATATAAAACCTCTTAATTTTTTTTAAAAAAACCAATCATTCAGCATACACACAGACATACACTGGCTTGGGGCAAGATGTTAACTACCCCAGGCCTGCCGGCAGATGTGTGTTTTGAGTAATTTACGAAAGGCGGAGAGGGTGGGGGCGACACGGATCTCCGGGGGAAGTTGGTTCCAGAGGGCTGGGGCCGCAACAGAGAAGGCTCTTCCCCTAGGCCCCGCCAGGCGACACTGTCTGGCTGACGGGACCTGGAGAAGGCCGACTCTGTGGGCCCTAACCGGCCGCTGGGATTCATGGGGCAGCAGATGGTCCCGTAAGTAACCTGGTCCGATGCCATGTAGGGCTTTATAGGTCATAACCAACACTTTGAATTGGGTTTGGAGACCAATTGGCAGCCAATGCAGCTCGCGGAGTGATGCCGAAATGTGGGCATTTCTGGGCAAGCCCAACACTGCTCGCGCGGCTGCATTCTGCATTACCTGAAGTCTCCGAACGTTTTTCAAAGGTAGCCCCATGTAGAGAGCATTGCAGTAGTCGAGCCTCGAGGTGATAAGGGCATGAGTGACTGTGAGAAGAGACTCCCGGTCCAAATAGGGCCGCAACTGGTGCACCAGGCGAACCTGGGCAAATGTCCTCCTCGCCACAGCCGAAAAATGATGTTCCAAATTTAGCTGTGGATCGAGGAGGACGCCCAAGTTGCGGACCTTCTCCGAGGGGGTCAAACCCCCCCCAGGCTGATGGACGGATAGATTGAATTATCCTTGGGAGGCAGAACCCATAGCCACTCCGTCTTGTCGGGGTTGAATTTGAGCCTGTTGGCACCCATCCAAACCCTAACAGCCTCCAGACATCGGCACATCACTTCTGCTGCTTCACTGAAATGACACGGGGTGGAGATGTAAAGCTGGGTATCATCAGCATACTGATGATATCTCACCCCGTGTTGTCGGATGATCTCACACAGAGGTTTCATGTAGATATTAAACAGCAGAGGGGAGAGGACCGATCCCTGAGGGACCCCACAAGGGAGGAACCTAGGGGTCGACCTCTGACCCCCCGCCAACACCGACTGCGACCGACCAGTTAGGTAGGAGGTGAACCACTGCAAAACAGTGCCTCCAACCCCCAACCCCTCCAGTCGATGCAGAAGGATACCATGGTCAATGGTATCGAAAGCCGCTGAGAGGTCAAGTAGCACCAGGATAGTGGAAAATCCCTTATCCCAGGCCCGCCAGAGATCATCATTCAGCGCGACCAAAGCAGTTTCCGTGGAGTAGCCGAGCCTGAATCCTGACTGTTGAGGGCCCAGATAATTGGCCTCATCCAAGGCCCGTTGGAGCTGGAGTGACACCACCTTCTCAACAACCTTCCCTATAAAGGGAAGATTGGAGACAGGACGGTAGTTGTTTAATACAGCTGGGTCCAGGGAAGGCTTCTTGAGGAGGGGGCGCATAATTGCCTCCTTGCAGGGAGCCGGAAAGGACCCCTCCCTCAAAGAAGCGTTGACAATCTCCTGAACCCAGCCCCGCGTCACCTCCCTGCTGGCTGAAACCAGCCAGGAGGGGCACGGGTCCAATAAACAGGTGGCGGAACTCACAGCTCCAATGGCCTTGTCCACTTCATCGGGTGCCACAGGGTCAAACTCCTCCCACACAACAGGATCAAGACGAGTCCCTGTCATCTCGACTGAATCATTATCAGCCGACACTGCATTCCAATTGGAGTCAAGGTCCATCCGAATCTGGGCGATTTTATCCGCGAAAAACTTATTAAAGTCCTCAGCACTACCCTGCAAGGGTGCATCAACCCCCCCTGATTAAGGAGGGAGCGAGTTACCCTAAACAGGGCGGCTGGGCGGGATTCCGCAGATGCAATCAAGGCGGAATGATACGCGCATCTTGCCGCCTTGAGCGCCACCTGATAAGTCTTGATATAAGATCTTAAAAGTGTTCGGTCAGATATGGATTTACTTTTCCTCCATCGCTTCTCTAGACGTCTCTTCTGGCGCTTCATCCCCCTGAGTTCCTCAGTGAACCAAGGAGATCTCCTGGGTCTGCTACCACAGAGAGGTCGCAGCGGCGCGATCCGGTCAAGAGCCCCCTTCGCAGCCATCTAATACAAGTTGTTAGACCTATAGGCATTGCTTTCTTAGTTTGGTCTCCTTCAGAGGACTGACAGTTCCTAGCTGATTCCACGTATGTATGTATGTATATATGTACATGAACTTTGTGCTTGCCCCAGCAGATGCATGCACAGCCAGCTAGGAGACGCCAATGAAGTAACTACATGAATGTGAAAAAAGACTGAACTGCTTTCATATTTCAAAAAGTGGTATTCAGATGTTCTCCCCTATGTTGGAAAGTACTTTACAGGATTTGCATAGTCCTATTAGATATTGTGGGACTAGAATGCTAGACTATATAGCTCTTTAGGTTGATCAGGAGAGTTTACTTTAGCCAGTGTTTTTAGCGAAGTTGGATTATGGTGTCTCTGATGAGGCTTTTGCTGTTTCTGAATCCTTACTTGGGAGGGCTGAAGAGATAATTAGTAAATGATGTCATGACTTGGCTGGGATCAGTTGGGGCAGCGAAGGCTGGTTTATAATATAAACACTTTTAAAATGTTTATCATAGGTTTTGCCATTTTCCATATTTGTCAAGTAATCTTGAAGAGAATGAAAGATTTTCTGGTACAGCATAGTAACTAGAGAGATTTCCATAAAAAGGCACAGAGAATGCTTTGAGGAACAGAAAGATTTCTGAGTTGGCAGTGGCAAATGAGGCTTGATCTTGTACAGAGAAAAAAAAAGTCTTAAATCATTCCCTGTTGGGGATATGAAAGCAATCCTAGTTGCTTGCAGCTTGCTACTATAATTGTATTGCTCAATGGCACATACTTCTGTGCAACTGAGGGTGAAAAACATAAATTATGTAAGTGAATATTAATGTATTTGAAAGTAAAATGTTACGGTCTTGGAGTTCTAGCCGTTTTACTCATTTCTACAACATTTTAATGTGCCATAGCTGTATTCATACTATTTGACTTCAAATACTAGAGAATATAATATCTCTGTATCAATGCCTAGAAATTTTAGGAAAAAAACAAATATATAATTGGTTTTTATCATAGTTACATATTGCTTTTTAATCTGAAGTCTGTTCAAATCTATAAGGACCTCCCCCTTGCTGCATGTACCTCTGATTTTTTTAATCCAACGTCTTTCAGGGTTCTTACATAGAAACCAGTGTCCAGGTAGGTTTTGACAAATGTCAACCCTGTACAGATGGGTAGCTGCTGAACAAGCAACATCATCAGAGATGTGAAGTTCATGGAGAATGGGATATAGTATATCCTGATGCCCTTTCATTGCTTGCATATTGCTTTATACTTGCCTTAAGACACTGATTAGGCCTGTTGCCAGACCTTTTACTAGTTATTTCTATCTTCCTCAGTTTTTTTTCTCCTCCCCCCCTTTTTTGAAACAGCCTATTTCAGGGGTGTCAAACTCGTGACGTCACGTGACGTTGCGCAACGTATCGGGCCGGTTTTGCCATTGCCGGCAATGGGGTGGGCGCAGCTTCAGTATGATGAAACCACCCTGCGGACCGGCAGTTTGACACCCCTGGTCTATTTCTTCATCAATATCGCCCTATTCAAATTTTAGAACCTGGAAGCAAAGAGATAGTTGAAAGTTGGACTCAGTAGTGATGATAGGGTGAGTTTACTTTGTTTTGTTCATTCTATTTCCATTACTTTGACTGTCTCTTATTTAACTGGAATAAAACAGCTGCATGTTTACAATCGGTCAAGTGCTATACAGCTGGAAAGCTCAGGAAAAAAGAACCACTTGAATTAGTTAAAAAAGATCTTTATTGCTAGAGTATTTAACAGAATCTTGAAAGCCTATCAAAGTGACTCTCCCATTCAGCTTATACCCATCATTAAGGCAGAATTGCTTTGCATCTCTTTGTCATATTTATTCATTTACAAATTTAAGGAATATTTTTTGAAATGATTTCAGCTGTCTTGTTTAACTGTTTATCTCCATCCACCATGCTCCTAGAGTCTGGCAGGCATTCCATAATTTAAACTTAACTGGCTGGACACCTAGTTTCTCCTGTGTTTTAATACTACTGTACCATTGTTATTTACATGAAAATCAATAATGGTTTGAAATAAAGATTCAGAGAATTTAATTTGCAACAAAACTATTCAAAATAAATAGAAATGTTGAATTTTTTCAATTTTTCAATCTATAACAGTTACATAATTAAACTCATTTTTTAATATATGTTTTTATTTTATTGAAAGTTAAAATACGTTGTCATATTTTATCCAGAACAATATATATCAAGAGAAAAAAGCAATTAGAGTACCTAGCAAGGGATTGAAATAAATTAGCATTCAACCGCTAATCAACTTTGTAAAATAAAACTCCTTTTTGAAGTAAATATATTAGTCAAAATATCTTGGTCTTTGTAGACTGTAACCAAATTCTTTATTCTATTGTGCATTTTAGAAGATTTGGATGAAAAGTAGAAATAGTGCTTTCTGTCAATTCAAATGTTTTATAAAGTCTTATTCTTTTTTATAACCAAACAAATGAATATATCCCAGTAACTGGCAGTCTTTGCAAAATATGCTGAATATGCTGAAATGTATAGCAAAAATTTGTTTTGTTAATTGCTAATTTCTCTTTTACAGCTTCTCAGTATTTGAATAGACCACATCATGCGTGAGTACAAGCTAGTGGTCCTTGGCTCAGGTGGTGTAGGCAAGTCTGCTTTGGTAAGTTTAATGCTCAGTAAAAAGCAAAGTTTCTCTCTTCACGATTTTGATTTTTCAAAAAGCATATTTGCAACCTTCCAGGTTTGACCCTTAATAAAATAGTTAATAGTCAAGATGTTTGCATTTAAAATATTCAGAAAAGAAATAAATATTTCTTAAATAGTTGTTTCTATAGTATGCATATGGCAAATTCTGAATTAACCTAAACTAGAAAACTTAGAATATTAATATCAAAGTTATCTGAGTTCCATTTTCATGGAAGCTCCATAATGCCTAGGAATTGAAATTTGCTTAGTGAACACATTGCCTTCATAAAGTTTGTGCTAATAACTGATTTCTAAATTATTATGTATGCATACTCAGCAGTAGCATTTTATATATGTAAAAATATTGTAATATGTGTAACGAATAGAACAAACATCTTTAAACGTATATGAATTTGATACATTTTTTTCTTGATAAATTAGCCTTGGACCAAACTTTTTAGTATATTTTGATTAAAACTTGGAAGGAATACCAGCAACCAAATAAGAGAAGTTATTTTATCTAAAAAAAATAGGTTAAGCCACCCTTAATTTAGGCCAATGGCATCTATCTGCATTTTGAGTGAAACAAGTGTTTTTCACAAAATGTTATGCTTGGGAATAAGGACAATATTGTAGGTTATAACTGGAAAGCCACAGAAAAGCTTGGGATCCATACTAGATGCTCCCTGAGCACTTAATTGCCTCTCTTGGACTACCTTTGATTTTTAATGTAATGCAAGGTAGATGATTAAATGCCAATCTCCAGCATTGTAAAGGATTTAAGAGCATTTTAAAAAGTTTACTGTATAATATAGTTAAAACCCTATATTGTACTTTTAGTTAACTGAAACTGAATTGATGGAACTGAATATTGTTAGAAGCTTAAAAATACCATCTTTTAGATGCTGATAAACACTGGTACTTACTTCAAATTCTAAGCCTTAAATTACTATGCCACCATGTTTATAATAATAATAATAAAGTTGAAAGGGACCTTGGATGTCATCTGGTCCAATCCCCTGCTCAGGCAGGAAACCCTATACCATTTCAGACAAATGACTGTCCAGTCTCTTCTTAAAAACTTCCAGTGTTGGAGCATTCACCACTTCTGGAGGCAGGTTGCTCCACTGGTTAATTGTTCTCACTGTCAGGAAGTTTCTCCTTAGTTCTAGGTTGCTTCTCTCCTTGATCAGTTTCCATCCGTTGCTTCTTGTCCTGTCTTCAGGCGCCTTGGAAAATAGCTTGACTCCCTCTTCTTTGTGGCAGCCCCTGAGATACTGGAACATTGCTATCATGATCCCCCTCGTTCTTCTCTTCATTAATCTAGACATACCCAATTCCAGCAGCCGTTTCTTATATGCTTTAGCCTGCAGTCCCCTACTCATCTTTGTTGCTCTTCTCTGTGCTCTTCTTTTAGAGTCTTTAATTTACTGCTGTTTTAAGTATCAAATATGTAGCCTTGAATAAAAAAATAATATGTTTGGGAGTGGCCTACTAAAGGGAGTGAATTAGATAGTGTAGACTTTTGTAACATTCTGTGACTAATGTTTTGTAATGCTGAAATAGATATGGAGACTAAAAACTGCACTGATAAACTTAAGGAATCACTTTTTAGTGGTCCTCATTACCTTTGAAAGTAATAGAATTAGAAAGAACTGATTCCCAAACAACCTTTTCCCTAAAAGATTGTGATCACAAAGCAAGTGAATTCAAATTATATATGTTATATAGTAGATAGATATGTTTAAATCAAATCAATTTGAATCATGATGGAAATCATTAATTAAGAAGACTGAGTTTAATTATATGGATCCTATTTATTCATTAGTTTGGAAGTTTCTAAAATTATTTCTAGTACTGAAATGTATTCTTCTTGATTGTGTGTGCTTGTGTTTTCAATAGCTTTCATATTTTCACTATATCCAGAAAAAAGATGTATATGACAAAATGCCTTTTAAAGATTCTTTTTATTAGAAATAACAATCACTGAACACAGAGTTCTCTTTTACAAACATGGGAAATTTATATGCAATACATTTTTTTATATTAAAATCTTACACTTTGGCCAGACAGATTTTTTTTGTTTCTCCTTGGCATTCTTCTTCATTGTTCTTTTTTTCTTAGCACTCAAAAAAGGTGCCTCTTTGATTGATCTATTTTTATTATATTTTATTTAGTGGTGACAAAGTCAGTATTAATATTGTTAGAGCTGGCCTTGCTAGATGACCCTGTGAAAAGAAGCTCTATTTCACTATTATGGAATAAGATTTGACTTATTTAATTCTGATAAGATGATAGACAGGAACTATCATTAACCCACAACTTTATTGGCTGCTCTACCAAAAGCTAGACTTGCTTGGTCTGAGTACTTTCCAGATGTGTATATTTCAAAAGTAGATTTCCCAACTCACACAATCATTGCTAAGACATGTGGCAGTTGAAGGTCATTATCTGGAGTATATCCTGATGGAAGAAGGCTGTTGAAAATAAAGATACTATAATCTATTGTTCTGATGTACTTAGCTTACTCTATGTAGTTTTGTTCAGTATTCAATACAGTCCTGGAAAAAAAAGTGGAATTTAGTATTCTAGCCTCACAAATGGTAATACTTATCTGGTTAACATTTTGTAAAGTTGTAAATTCAGTTCAGCTTTCTCACATGTTTAAGCAAACTCATCAGGCCAACAATATTTAAAGAGATAGCAAAAGAGAATCCAGAAATAAACCAAGCTAGACTTTATTGACCTCTGGTTGTTCCTTGTTTTCCAGTAGCCTTTGACTCCACCCAAACACAT
Organism: Bothrops alternatus; assembly: GCA_034064705.1. NCBI lineage: Eukaryota > Metazoa > Chordata > Lepidosauria > Squamata > Viperidae > Bothrops > Bothrops alternatus. The sequence continues at coordinate 19,222,242 of JARGCV010000589.1, forward strand.
TCACACTTAGAGGACTGCTTCTTATAGATTCCATTTTGGATTTTGAGATTATTCTTGAGGAATCACTTTTTAGTTGTTAAGTACAATAAAGTAATAACAAAAGGAGAAACTACTACGCTCCTATTTTGATTGTATCTTCTTTGAGAAGAGGATACTTATTGTATGTATTCTACCAATAATTATGACAAGCAGGATAAATAGGCAGGATTGAAACGGTGAACATGATATATCTTGGTTTCACCAAAACATTTAATAATGTATGTCATAGGGTTCTGTTTAGCAAATTAGTTAAATCGGGATTAGATACCCACAATTAAATGGATACATAAAGTATTCAGTATCCACCTGTGCAGTTTAAGAATTGTGTAACCTGAAAACAAACTGCTGGAGACAATTGGAGTTGAAAGTAAAGTTCACATTGATTTCTTACTACTCCAGTTTCCTACCGGTACATATGAACATTTGATGGCATGTACAGCTGAAATAAATAAGTTATTTCTATTGCTACTTTTACTTTTTGTTTCTTCCTCAAGTTTTAGATTACAATCTCCTCTGACACGAGATCAGATTTCTTATATTCTACATACCACTAAATGTGCTAATGGTGATAAATAATAATAAGCAGTTGCTTATAAAAATTATTCTACCATTGGCTAAATTTAAGCCACAGTACCATAAGTCTTTGCCTTTCCCATTGTGCAATTATCCCTTCAATAAAAATATAAAAATCTGATATCATTGATAAAATGCATGTTCTAAGTAATTAAAATAACACTGATGTGTACTCTTCTTTTGCTATTTGAAGGAAAGCTATTACAACATACGTATTTACAGAGTAGCTGCATTCCTGTATTTAGAACACTGGCTCTTTTGCAAATGGCTTAGGCAAGTGAGAATTTTCTATAATTCTGTGTTTCTTTGGCAATAAATAACTATGTTTAAATCATTTACCTAATGTCCACACTGTACTTTGATCTAATTATTTGGGTCATTTTCCCCAATGAAGTTTTTTTTTAACAAAATGAGTTACATAAAAAGAACTTGAACTGGTATTTCATTTTGATGATATATTGGGAGACCTTTTTACAGGAGCAAATGTAAGTTGAGCTAGACTGGCAGTATGTCTGTAGTCAACCCTTCCTAAACACAATTGCAAGAAAGCACCTATGAGCATGAAAGGTATAAAATTGGTTTCATGCTTGTTGGGAATTTTCTGAAGCATTCATTAGTCTCTTGAATACAATGATGTTTTCTGCAGATAACTAGACTTTCAAATCTGAAACCATTTATTAGGAGCAATAGCACTTGTATTCCTTGTTCTCCAGAAATTTTGCAACTAAACAAAATGGGTTGTTATTTAAGGATGTAGTAGAGGCTAGAAAAGCTTATTTTCAGTCACTGCAGAAAAGACTCATTATATATAAAGGCAAAACACCCAAATCCTATGCTTCTGAATTATTTTCGTTTTATTCTGGAAAGCAAAGGGTTTCATTTTAGAGTTAATGCTTGTTCAAAAGTGAGAGAGGCCTGTTTTGAAATCTTGCTGATAGGCCTTAAATGAATGTGTAAAATGGTGGTGGTGTTTATACTGTAGCTCATAGAGTAGTAAAACTGCTGAAAAATAGCAAGACTCTAACAAGTCTTGAGTTCATTGGAGCCTAATTCCAAATTTTTCATTGTTTAGATTTTTATTTATGGATCAGAAGCACATATTGCTTTGATAATGAACTCTAATTCCAATTACTTGGTTTATACATAACTATCAGAATCTAGCTTCATATAGTATCTTCTTTGACTGAAAGAATGAGAGAACAACATGATACTATAAATTTTGGTATGTTGATAAATAAACCCTGGTTTTATTTTTTTCATGCCCACTTATCTGTGAGCCATGATTGTCAACATAGTGCCTTGATTCTGATGTCTCATATCTTTAATATATTATCTAATATATATATTGTGTGTACACATACATAAAATAATTCCTATGACTCAGGCCTGGTTCAGATTATATGCTTTGTCTGTAATAAAGTACCTGGTTATAGATAAATTAGAGCATCCACAATGCTCTATGGAGGAAAGTCAAGGTAAAAGGGAGAGAGAATACATGGGCACTTAGTTAGAATGACAGTACATCCATATTGAACCATATTTCTCTGTCAGCATACATTTTATGAGTTGCATTCCGAATATGTGTCCTTTATTAGTAGAGCTATTTCTGGGTGTGTGTGTGTGTGTGTGTGTGTAAGGGAGAGAGGGGGGGATTGCATTTACATAGAAATATGGAGATGCGCTATGGAATTAATCCATGAGCAAGTCACAAGAAAACCTTGGACATTGGATATCAACTGCTGTCATTCCCAACCAATCCATGAAGGCTTTTGAATTAAAATAAAATATTCTAATTATCAGTATTGGAATAGTTTAGGAACCAGTGTAGGAGGAATGTAACATATGCTAAAGGAATTCGTGCTGGTTGCCATTTCTTACTTGAAAACAGGCTAGTTAAACTTTATAACTGGACTAGTGTCATACATGCTTGAAAAAATAAACCCATTCATAGATTTTGTTGAATTCATGAAAAGTTGACACTCAGTAAAGAACATGTTCTAAATCACATAGGTAAAAAACTAAATTTAAAACTGTGTTGTTACGTGTTGTAGATTTTTGGCTTCAGGCAACTAACTGAATATATGTTTCCCCCTTTCTTCTTTTCCAGACTGTGCAGTTTGTTCAGGGAATTTTTGTTGAAAAATATGACCCCACAATAGAAGACTCTTACAGAAAGGTAAAATTCGAGTTTTTCAAATGTTATGTCAAATCATACCCTTTATTTCAATCAACGAACTAATATAAATTTTATGCCTTATCTGAGATAAAATTACCTTACAATGACAAATAGTTTCCCTGCAAGAAAGATTCTGATTATAGGTCATTGGTTACTATACTGATACTGATACTATGAGCCATGGTGGTTCAGTGGTTAAAATGCAGTATTGCAGGTTACTTCTGCTGACTGCCGGCTGCCTGCATTTTGGCAGTTCGATTCTCACTGGCTCAAGGTTGACTCAGCCTTCCATCCCTCCGAGGTTGGTAAAATGAGGACTCAAATTGTTGGAGACAATATGCTAACTCTGTAAAACTGCTTAGAAAGGGCTTTAAAGCACTGTAAAGTGATATATAAGTCTAAGTGCTATCGCTAGTGCTAGTGCTATTGCTGTACTATACCATACTATGCTTATACTGTACATAGATAACCATGGGATTGTGTAGTTTAGATTTCTTTTTTTCTGTAAAATGATAAAGATATGATCTGAACTGGAATTATGACCCTCAGGGAAAAACCCTTGATTCTTCTCCAATTTCATTTCACTGCCAACAATTAAACAAAAACTGATATTTGCTTCAAAGTTGGTGTTCAAGCCAATTGTACTCATAAAATAAATTGTTCTGATCTGTTGGTAGAGAGTGAGGAGCTTAGCATAATCTTTCTTTGTAATTGGGAAGCTATGACTGAAAGTGTACTGTGCAAACCCTTGTATTCAGTAGAACATAGCTCAGCTATGTAAGTAAGTACAATTTGTTTAATTTATTTTTAAATATTTTAATTTTGTACATTTATATGTTTTTTAAATTTTAAGGCTGTAAACCGCCCCGAGTCCTTCGGGAGAGGGGCGGTATAGAAATTTAATAAATAATAATAATAATAATAATAATAAAGCAAGCTGGTTTAGAGTGATATGCAAAGCACTCTACTGAAAACTTTTCTAATATTGTACAAATTGGGTAGTTTTATATTGATTAATCTGTCTATTTGTAAACACTTGTGATCATGAATCGTCTCACCATAGTTGTGTGCTAAAGCAGGGGTCCCGAACCTATGGGGGGATGGCCCACTACCGGGCCACGGTCTCTTGGCCAGTGGGCTACAGCAATGGCTGGACAGTGCACACACATGTATGCACGCATTCCCCCACTCACGCTAGTGCCCATGGCCCTGTTTGTGCATGTACAGGGATGCATATGGGGCCACTAGCACCGGGTAGGTGTGCGTGGTCCATTTGCGCATGCACAAATGGGGGCACTAGCATCGGGCGAGTGCGCATGGCCTGTTTGCACAGTGTGTGCAGACCCATTTGTGTGCATGCACCAATTTGGAAGTTGCTCTCCTTCCCTCCAGGCTGCCAGAAAGGTTGGAGATCTCTGTGCTAAAGCACTGAATTTTTAATGCTTCAGTGGTGTGTCTTATCCCTTTCCTTTTCAGCAAGTGGAAGTAGACTGCCAACAATGTATGCTTGAAATCCTCGATACAGCAGGGACAGTAAGTACAATCTATAATACATTTTGAAATACTTTCATTTGAAGACAGAAGCAAGAACACAAGATCCAGTGTTTAGGAGAAGGAATCTATCTTTCTTGGTCTAATTTTTATTATGATATATTCAAGAGTAGCTCAAGTCATACAGTTACATATTTAAGATTGCTTTTATGAGAAGTAAATTTGAATTTCATGATCTTGGATTTGGATTCCAAGTAGAGAATTCCAATAATATTTTTTAAAATAGTTACACAATTTAGCTTTGCTTAACTATGACTTAACTGTTTCTTTCTTATTGGACTCTTACCAGATCAACTTGTTATGGTCATTAGCTAAGGCTAATGTCAATTGCAAAGCAGGTAAATATGGAGCTAATTTTCCATATTAATATTGACCTGCCTGTATTTTAATACTGCTTTGCTTTTTACAGCAGACGTTTCTGTTAATAGGTTTTATCTGAAATCATGTATTCCCATAACATATGGTCTGTCTGCAGTTTTCTAAAACTAACTGGTTACTTCAGCTCTGCTGTATAAGTACATATATGAGAGAAAAAACAAGAGTCTAGTTCAGTGGTGGTGAACCTATGGAACGCGTGCCAGAGGCGGCACTCAGAGCCCTCTCTGTGGGCACATGCGCCGTGCCCCGGAGATGGCAACTATCCCTCTTTAACCAGCCACCCGCTAACTCGCCGAGGTTCCACGTGGCCAGATGCATCCCAGCACCCATGTGCTTGCTGGTCTCTGTGTGTGGGGGCTGATGGTGTCAGGCAGCAGCTGCCCCGGCCCCTGCCTCGCCTTGTCCTGTGACAATGGCACCGCCGCCCTGCCTCACCTCATTCCGCAGGATGAACCTCCTGCCCACCACCCCACCTGCCAGAGACCCCCTGGATCTCCCCAACCCTGCCCGGCCTCCACAGGGGTCTCTCCCCACAAGCAACATCAAGGTGATCATGTCCACCTTGGCCACACCTACCCAGTCTGCCATGACCACCACAGCCATGCCCACCTAGAGGGCCATGCCCACCTGGTACCCGGCGATAAATAAGTAGGTTTGGGGTTGCAGTTTGGGCACTCGGTCTCTGAAAGGTTCGCCATCACTGGTCTAGTTTGAATATTATACAATTTTTTCACTGAAAAAAATGTAGGCACACTTCTGTTGTAAAATATAAGATAACTCCTAAATTAACACTGGAGAACATCATTGTTTGGGATACCTCTTTTCATTTCTAAATTTTCAAAAATTATATTGAAATAATTGATATCATTAAAATACATTCACATGCTTCATTGGGTTTCTGGAAGAGCAGAGTGAAAATTTCAACATTAACAATGGCACTTTTGTCTCTGGTTTAACATGAGCTAACTCTGTTGAATAGTGAATTTTTAAATATATGTATATATTGATTACAGGAGCAATTTACCGCAATGAGGGATCTGTATATGAAGAATGGTCAAGGATTTGCACTAGTTTATTCTATTACAGCACAGTCCACGTTCAATGACTTACAGGACCTGAGGGAACAGATCTTAAGGGTAAAGGACACTGAAGATGTAAGTAAATAGGGTTTTTGTCTTGTGAACCATTGCATTTTTAAACAAGGCAGCATCTGTTTTTGTGCAGTGTCTATGTGACTGAAAAAAACGTTCTAAATATTTTGTATGATGCAATAACATTCTCAATTGAGCAGCATAATGGAGATCTAAATTTCCTTTGTCTGAAATGAAACCATAATTTTGTTTTTATGAATATAGTCAGAATCTTCCCTGCTACAGAGATGAGTACAATTAATGAATGAGTGAAGTTTCCCTTCAAATCTTCTCTGTTAGGATAGGGAAATCAAAATGGAGAAATGGAACTGGATAACATATTCTAGTCTCGGTCTAACAAATTAGATCTGATAAGGCTGAAGATAGCTTTATTTTGAAATCAGAAAATACTGTATTTAAATTGTTATTCTTGAAGAATAACCTACTAAAATACATGAGGAGAGGGATTTTAGTTGTGTATTTCTACTTTTCTAATGTTACACCAATCATTGTTTCATTTTCTTTTCTATAAGCTTTTGCTCCCACTCTGGCTTAAGTAGATATATAAAAATATTTGTAAAATTAATCTTCCTTAAAACGTATTATTTTTCTTGCAGAGCCTTTGAAACCCAATTCTTTTCTAAGCATTTAAGTCAAAGCTGTATAGGTTGTGAAGCTATTTTCACCCATGAAGTGAGACTTTTATCAGATGATACATCAAATGAATTAGATTGAGGACTCGTTCTATAATTCTAATTGTTTTTGATTTTCCATTTGTACTAACACATTACATGTCAGGCTTTAATATTCTAAAATGTTCTCTTTTGCACTGTTGTGAAAGGCATTGTCAAGAGACATGAATGACTACCTCTAAAATATAGCATAACCTCTTTTAATCAAAATGTTTTCTATTTGAAATAGTATTTTAAAAACAATAAGTTAATAGTCAGCTTGAAATAAATTAAATGCTATCAGTGTGGAGTAGTTGAGAATATATAGCACCACAATGTTCATACTTACCTTAAATTCAGAACCTATTCAGTATTCATTATTAGGTTATAATTTGAAGCACAGGTATGCAAGTTAAAATGACAGATTTGCACAAAGCATAAAAAAGTTGCTGAAAGGTAGTATATTTCCCACTTGGCCTATTCATGTTCATCACTTATTTATCTGTCTCCTACAAAAAAGCAAATTTTGCCAATGTGTAAAAATTATCTCTATATCTGATAGTCACCCAGAGTTGGAAAGTCCATTATCATTCTCCATAGGTAAACATGTTTTTTCCCATATCCTGTCCAATTTTAACCAGGCTTAAAAATGCTGATAGGACCAAAATTTTAATCTCCTTTTTTTCTTTCCACTCTCCCATTCTGTGGATCAGGTTTTAATTGTGATAGTCAGGCCAGTCTCATGTACTGTATGTTGGCTCTCACCAAAAAATTCAGTGATAGTAGTTTTTGCATTTACTCTTGAATATAATGAAGAAAACAACTCCTTTAGATTTTCATTTTATAGACTTGCTAGCGAGTACATAATTGTGTTTGCTCACAGATTCATTGTTATTTACATTTTTGTTCAAGATGTTTACATTGTCTGAGCTCTTGCCAAATCTTAGAGATAATTTCTTTTGTGAGAAAGATAATTTCTTTAGCTTTTTACCTCAGTTCCCAGTTCTTTATGAAGTGCCATCCTTTTCCACAGTAAATAAATGTTTAGGGTATTGTACATTTAATAGATTGCATTCTCAACAAGCTATAGGAAATAATGTAGATTTGTAATTTCCTCCTTTTCCACTTCAAACATCCATAATTTGGCAGGGTCTTTATCAAGGGAAGCTCAATGTCTATTGTTCAAATATATGAATAACAGAATAACAAGAGTTGGGAGGGGCCTCTCAGGTCTTCTAGTCCAACCCCCTGCTCAGGAAGGAAACCCTATACCCGTGGTGGCAAACCTATGGCATGCATGCCACAGGTGGCATGCAGAGTCCTCTCTGTGGGCACGCATACCATCGCCCCAGTCCTAGGCCTTCAGCTGGGTTTTATAAAACCTTTTCACTTTAGGCCTTTGCCACCATGTACAAAAAAAAGGTTCAATCAATCAATCAATTTCAACTTCTCACGGGAAAAAAGAAGATGTCGCAAAGTTGGAATTGATTGATTGAACTTTTTAGTTCCGTCCAGTCTGCTGTTACCACTGCAGCCACGCCCACCCAATGGGCCATGCCCATCCAACTGGTCACACCGACCCAATGGGGCACACCCACCCGGCACCCGACGATACATAAGTGGGTTTTGGGTTGCAGTTTGGGCACTTGGTCTCTAAAAGGTTCACCATCACTGTCCTATACCATTTCAGACAAATAGTTGTCCAGTCTCTTCTTAAAAACTTCCAGTATTGGAGCATTCACAACTTCTGGAAGCAAGTTGTTCTACTGATTAATTTTCTAACAGTCAGGAAATTTCTTCTTAGTTTTAGGTTGCTTCTTTCCTTGGTTAGTTTCCATCCATTGCTTTTTGTCTTGCCTTCAGTTGCTTTGGAGAATAGCTTGACTCCCTCTTTCTTGTGGCAACTCCTGAGATATTAATTTATTGCTATCATGTCATCCCTAGTCCTTCTTTTCATAAACTAGACATACTCAATTCCAGCAATCGTTCTTTATATGTTTTAACCTCCAGTCCCCTAATCCTCTTTGTTGCTCTTCTCTGCACTCTTTTTAGAGTCTCAACATCTTTTTTATATCATAGTGACCAAAATGAATGTGCAATATTCCAAGTATAGTCATACCAAGGCATTATAAAGTGAGGGTAGAAGTTCAAAATTGATATCAAAGATTCTCTTCCTGAACTCATTGGAATTTAAACATCTCCTTTTGATGTTTGGATTGAACTGTGGAGCATGCAAATGTAATCTAATTAAAACAAAATGTAATTCAATTTTCAATTCAGTTCAATTTTAAATAGAGTATAAAATCAGAACATGTACTTTTTATTCTTTCTGTCTCTTCTCTGTTTCTAAGTTTAATTTGTATTAGATTTTACTGTTGTAATTAAAATTCTCGATAGAGATTATATATAGTTAAAAAAAAAAGATTCTTGGCCAGACTGCAAACTCTGACAGACTTCATCTCCTCAGAAAGTCATAATGTTCTTGCAAATTTCAGTCTATTATGTATTGTGTGTCTGTGGGATATTTGGGGATGGGGGGGGGGGAAGAGAGAAGCAATATTTGTTTCACTTTTTTAAAACTAATGGGCATTTGTAGATTGCCTACTATAATTAATATTTTCAGAATTGAGCTTTGAATTTTGTAGCCTCCAAAATAGCTTGATTTTGATTGGTCAATATTTCAGCACTTTCTTCTAAAATACATTGCTTCCTTGTGTAATATTTTCCTTTTAATCTTCGCTCGGAGAATGGTCAAATAGAAGAACAAAAGATCTCTATTGATGGAAAGAATTAATAGTAATGTATTTTAATGTATTCTGTTCCTTATTTTGTTTCTGTAAACATAACTTGTCAATAATGGTGATTCTATTATAGAATTTCAAAACAAATAGCTAGAGATGTATATCCATTATACAATCCTTTTTGGGAAAAGAGGGGTGTATTAATATCTATCTAACTTTTTCCCTGGGAGCTCAAAGCAGTGTGTGGGGCAGTCTTTTAATTTTATGCCCACAATAGCAATTCTGTGAGGTAAACTTGACTGAGAGAGCATGATTAGCCCCAATCACTTTGATGGGTTCAGAGGGAACTAGAATATTCCTTGTCACAATTTCAGCACCTCAATTAGTGTGCTACCAGACTTCACAAACTCCTTTGGGATGTTATATCTAAATTCAATGAAAGTTAAAACTGAGGGTCTTGTCTGTCTATCTGTCTACCTATCTTTTATGTTTTAATTGAATTTTTCACCTTAGGGTGGTGGGAGGGAAGCTTATGATAGTAATAATAATGTGTAGCTGAACAAACACAAAACCCCTGTATTTCTTAGAAATTAAATGAAGCAGATCTAATGAACTAAAGATGGGATTGTGCATTAAACACGAGCAAGAAAGTCAGCAAACAAAATCTTTTTATCTTTTGATATTATCCTGATTATATTGCCCTGATAATTATAAATTGTCTTGACAACTATCAAATAGAAGGTATGAACATTTGGAAAGTTCATTTTATATGCTTACTTTCTCTTGACAGGAGATTAGCCAGAAATTATTTTTTAGTCCAGACCAAAGTAAGGAACTTCAAGCATTTATCTCATTGTCAGTTACACATACATTTCTTTTCTCTTTGTACAGGTTCCTATGATTCTGGTTGGCAATAAATGTGATCTGGAAGATGAACGAGTAGTTGGCAAAGAGCAGGGACAGAATTTAGCAAGACAGTGGTGTAACTGTGCCTTTCTAGAGTCATCTGCAAAGTCTAAAATCAATGTTAATGAGGTAATATTGGTTGATTTTTCAGATGGCATTGTATTACCTGGTTTGTAAACATGAGCATGTGTATACACATATCTTCTATTTATATAGTTGTACTACATTTTGTCAGTAGAATCTCTCAGAAATGTTCCCTTAATGTGCCAGTCTGAAGAATGCTTTTCGGATAATCACCATTGATGCTTTTGTTCCAAAAATTCAATTAATTAAAAGTGAGAATTGCTCCATCAAAGCATATAAGCCTACATTGCTGCATATTAATGTTTTCTTCTCTAACGCATAAGTGATAATAAATTCTACTATTTCATTAACAAGATAAGTGTCTTAGGAGAAATATCTTGACTCCTGATAAGCAGATAGAGGTATTCTTAATAAATGATCAATTTCCAGATATTGTGAAAACAGTAGCATTTTTTTTTATTTATAGCTTTAGCTGATAGAAACTGTTTGGTGCCTTCACCAATGGTGAATTTTACAGGGTTTCTTCCTTTCATATATGTATCTATTGTTACATATGTATATATTAAATGGTATGCTGTATTTTTTACATTCTTTGACTTGGATTGTAAATGAACAAATTAATATCAATAGACTTGTGTAAATACATATGCTATGCAAATTTTTTTAATGAATTTATAATGCCACCCAATTCCACTGGCTCTAGATAACAAAATAATAATTTAACATGCCTACACCTACATCTCATGGACATTCATGAGCATAGTTTTAACATTTTTAAAATAGTTTTAAGATATATGGCACACCCTAGAAATACTGCTTGTCACCCATGCTGTTGCATTCTGGGCCAGCTGTGGTTTCTCATCCATCATTTATAGACATCCTGCAAGAGGAAAATTGTAGTAATCCAACTTTGAGATTATCATAGTCTGGGTTCACTCTCTTTATCAGCCAGATATGATAAATATACTGTCTAGCATTGATGCTATATCGAGGAGGACCCCTAAGTTGTGAACCTGATCCTTAAAGGTGAGTGCAGCTCTGTCCAAGTAAAGTGGGCACCATCACAACAGGATCAGCAAGATATTAAATAAATGTCTGAATCATAAGATATATGTGCCAGCTTTGCCTAAGTAGCAATGCTGGCTATAATAATGAAGTTGTAGTCCAGTGCAACTGGAAATTATCATGTTATGCAAGATTGGTAGTAATGTGTCTTGACAAGACTAGAAATGTAAGATTTAGGATCTCCAAAAGCACTCCAAAAGTTAACAAGGTATCCCAGGAGAGCATGAACTGTCTATTGGTTATTAAGTTCAGTATAGGCACTAATAAATTAAATAGACATTCTCATCTAGTGAATGAGCTTTTTAATGTATGTGTCTGATAGCATTTATTTTGAAGATGAAAATACAGTATGTACTCCCTCATTTTTCTTGTTGCTTTTCTCTTCCCCATCTCTTGCCCTGTATTATTTTCTTTTTGAGAAGACTACTCAAGTTTCTGTATTGACCTTTATATTGTTTGGATTCTGCCAAGAGTGTGGAACTGCGAAAGATTGCACTATTATTTTATGTTTTGCAAGCAAGAAGTGACTTCCTCTTGTAATTTCCATTTTTCAGAATCCAAAAGGGTTTTTATCCAAAAGAGCTGTTGTCATACTTGCTTGGATTTTCTTAAACAAGAGCTACTATGGAAAGTACACTTTGCCAATCCAGTTCTGAACAGTAGATTAAAAGAGGAGTCAGCCTTCCTTCCTTAGGAAAGGAAAATTGGACTTCCAGTTCCCATCCCTCACAAGTAGAATATTTAAAGAAAATTCAGATCTAACTGTGAATTATAAACTTAAAAGTCCAACGTATCTGGTGGATAGCACTTCTAAAAGAGAGCACATTTTTCTTGTTTTTGTTGTTGGAATCAATATTTTTTAACAAGTCTAAAGGATCTGCATGTCTTATTCTATCATTTGAGAATATAAAGTTAAGGCTTAAATATGCTGTCTGCTTTTACTTACAATATCAGAGCATTTCAACCTCTTAGGACTCATTGTTGGTGATCATTTTGGAAAAGTGAGACTTTAATAGTATCATTGAGTGAGAGATTATGGAAATCACGTATATCAAAAATTTCAGACAATCTTAAAAGGTGTCAACAAACCCAACTATTAACACATTGCAGTTGTTAATAGATAAGGTGTTTGTAATCTCTTTCACTTGTAAGCTAAGTCTGCATAACTAACCCATCTTCTCCCCCCACATCTCATTCTAATTTAAATCCTACATCATTTGCATTTAATGCATTTGAGGAAGTGAGCTGCAACTGATAAAAGTTTATAATTTTTAATAAAATGCATTAGTCCTTCTGATTCTTAGGGGAGGGTTTTTCTTTTTACTTTTTTTGGGGAGGGGGAAAATACTGGATTATATAGGGCTTTGGAATTTAGTATTTCTCTCATTTACTAGGAAAATGGATTGTGTTGCACAAACCATGAGGCAAATGATGATTTCAAAGGAACCTTTGAAATCTGAAGTTCATGTTACCAGATTCTACATTTTTGTAGAATGTGGATTTTTTTTCATAAAAATGAACTGGTGGAATGACTCAACTCTGAATGTTTAAAAAATAAATAATTCATTAATACACACATTGAAGTGCTAACAATTACATTAAAATAAAAATAATCATGGACTTCACATAATTAAATAAAAATTAAATAAATAAATTCATTATTAATACATTAAATAAATCCTCTAAAAGATGCAGTTGCTTTAAGGATCTTCGCAGGTTGTCCCTACTGAGGAGTAAAAGTGAAGGACATGGAAACAAAATAGGAGGATCCTTGAAACAGCCACTTTCAGAGGATGCAGCTACTTTGTATTAATTCACTTCCTTACACCTCGTTCATATGTTTTGAATAGTCTTAATAAATGATTAGTAGTAAGATGGAATCTCTTGGAGGCATCGCTATCAGAAAAGATGGTAGGTGCTGTCTGCCTATTCCTCTAAAATCTTTTTTCAAATCTGTTCATTGCAATCTGTGTCCTCTAAGCCTTATGAACTTTGAGCAAGAAGCAGTCAAGTCGACCTTATTAGAGTGCTGATATGTTTTGCTTGGCTGACAGCAGAAACTCATATAACTGTTTATAGACTGTTACCGTATTGAGTAAAAAAGATGCTGGTTTTATCACACTTTTAGAAAATGCTTGGCTATACTTCGGGGCTTTTTAACATAACATCAAGGAACTATTTTCTGGATTTTGCAGTTCACAAAATACTAAAGCTTGTTGGAATCTTCACATCATGCAGGGTTGGAAGATAAAAATGAGTTAAATTAGGTTTTAATAGAAGGGCTCAGGGTTAAACAATAGCACTCTTGGTGTTCTCTGAGCTTGGATTGCTTATACTGATGACATTACCTAATTGGCTAATGAAACATCTACAAGCAAACAGCCAAGTTCAGAGAGCACAAACAACTTCACCTTAAGGTTGCGTTACTACAGAGTTGGCTTATTAGCAACTGTGTCTGCAGTCTCTGAGAGAGGAAGTTGCCTTTATTCAGACTATGCCCACAGCAATAAAATATGATATTTGTGTTTATATAATAGTTGCACATATAAAATGATCTATCTCCAAGTGCAGTGCTTTGCAAGCGAAACACTTTGGCATTAATGATTTGATAAACTTTTCTCAAGTTTTTTTAGTACAGCTTTTGTTAGATTGATTATTCTCAGAAAGTGTTCATATGTCCTGCAAAAATTAACTTTCTTATAAGAGAGAGATAGAAAGGGAGGCAAATAATGTTTGGCATCATGGTGTTACATATACAGAATTTACATATAAACAGCATATAATGTTTACAATAGCCAGTAGAATGGTACTATTTTTATAAGGATTTTATAGGGTATGATACTGTCTTTGTTGAAGCAATACTCATTTAAAGTAATGGAAATATTTCTAAGAGCACACTTTTTGTTTTGTTTTGCATGTACATAGTTTCCATGGTTAGGAAAGTCCCAGTAGGAAATCAACAAAATCTCTGTTTTAACTGAATTGTCTTGTGCTTTTGTGACAAACTCTTCTTTCTGACATCAGATTCCTTTCCACTTCTTTCTCACTTGATACAGCACAAAGCTCATTAGATGAAATTTTATAAGAAGTTTCCATTCTATAAGACCCATTTCTCTAATTGTTCTTGATGGTTTTTTAAATGTCTTTCTTTTGTAGATCTTTTATGATCTTGTCAGACAGATAAATAGAAAAACACCAGTGGAAAAGAAGAAGCCTAAAAAGAAGTCATGTCTGCTGCTTTAGACCCACAGCATGCAGCAGCTCTGAGCCAGGTAAGCAAACACATTCCTTTAGGTTCAGCCTTGTCAAAACTTGGGGACTTCCAGATGGGTTAGACTTTCATTACCAAAGTTCTCTGTCAGCATGGATGAATAGTGAAATCTGATTGTTCTTTCTTGAGACATGTTTCTACTGACTTGACTTTACCCTGAAGCTACTCTGTTATCTAAGGGCAAACTACGGACTGTGGAACAGAAGTTGCAGTGGAACTAAAAGCTGTTTTCTGTAAAGTTTTGGCAAGCATTCTTTCTAATTCAGTACTTAACGTAAAGATCATTCTTTAGTTCAGGAGACCTGGATGCAAAACTTTTACACTGTAAACATGACATGTACTACATTTGGGGAAGTGTTTTCTTCTGATAAATCGTTCTTTTATATACTACCTTCTTTAGCCAGTATCCTGTCACAAATGCTTTTTTTTCTATTATAGATAAGTGTTTCATCATTACAGTATGTCCTAGGATGTTCTTTTCCTTCCCATTCCTTGTTTTATTTGCATTAGATTTCTATCTCACTTTTCTGTCCCTCTCTTCACACATTTGTTAGAACAGCGGTTCTCAACCTTTTCCGGGGCTTGACCGCGGCGCGCAAGCGCAGCGCGACCCCAGGGCGCATGCGCGGCGCTACGGGGCACGGTGCGACGGGGCGCATCGCAAAGGGGAAAAAATGGCCGACCAAAAAAAAAATGGTGGACCAAAATAAAAAAAAATGGCGGGCCCGCATTGCAAAGGGGAAAAAAATGGCCAACCAAAAAAAATGGCGGGCCCGCATCACGCATGTGCGGCGCGACGGCCTGCATCGCAAAGGGGAAAAAATGGCCAACCCAAAAAAAATGGCCGACAAAAAAAATGGCGGACTGCGGTGTTTGGCGACCCCCGTGAAATGGTCGTTCGACCCCAAATGGGGTCACGACCCACAGGTTGAGAACCGCTGTGTTAGAAGGCTTGATTGCAGCTTTAATCTACAAGCTCTAAAAGGATTAATATAGTATACAGATGACAGGCTAACAATTTGTAAACAGATTTAGTAGTTGAGTAGTTTAATGCTTTTGACCTGTTTTGTAAGGGGTGGGAAATTAATATTGTTATATTATATTAATCAACATTCAACTAGGGAGGCTGTAATGTTTATATGTGTTAGAATTTTTTTCCCTAAGATCACTTTTTTTTAAATGCCTTGTAATGTTTTTTTTCTTTTTTTTAATATTTGGTATTTTGTATTTTTTTCTTGAATAAACTAAATATTATTATACAAGCTCTAAAAGGAGTTTCTGTTCATGTGATTTATTTTTCCTTCTCAGTGCAAGAACTGAAACTTAGGGTGGGTAGGTCGGGGCATGCACAGTAAGATCAACATCTATTGTCCTAGTTCCTTATCTGTTTGGCACTCTTGTACATTTGGAGGAAAATGAGGTCTTTTGAGAAGTCAGAAGCTTGCATAATTATAACATTTTAGTTGATTCAGTGAAAAAATAGATTTATTGAATTAAAGTATTTATATTCCACCCTTCTGATGAAAAATGTTTTATGATGTGTATGTATTATTATTGGCAAAAGATGCAGTCAATAACACAAGGATAAAGCAGCAGCTGCAGAAATTATATACTCATCCTCTTCAAGCCATCTCTCAACTGCTGTCTCATATCCCACACCATTCCAGAAGGGCCCCTTGCCCCCCCAGGACTGACAGCTGTTGAAATAAAATGGGAATCCCCCTTGTTTGTATGTCTACTTGTATTCAGGTTTACTGTGATTCATCCATTAACAAATATGAGAAAATTAGAACTATTTTAATCAGTGCTAAATCTATACCTATGAAACATCTTTAGGGAGGAAGTTTTCCAGTTGGAATATTGATACAGAAAGGGCAGAGTTTGGATAAAAACTCCCAGAATTCCCTGCCACCGGTGCTGATTGAGGATGACTGGTAGAGGACTAAATGCTCTTTTATGATGCTAAGTGAATAAGACACTTGGTAGCTCACATTAAACTTTTATCCTAAAAAATCTATTTTGACTTGGATGCTAATTTTTCTCTTCGACTTCTTTACCTAGGATCACAGGAATGAAGAACTGTTGCCTAATTTGGAAAGTGCCAGCATTCCAGAAATTCAAAACAGCTATACCACAAATTGACATCATATCTGAAGAGGCTTCTGTTTTTATATATTATGTGAAGAAATTAGATCTTACAATGGTTTGCACAAAGGTCCCTGAGGAAAAAAAATAAGAAAATAAAATTGCTCTGTGTATATCTCTTGGAATTAAAGACAATAGTACTTCTCTTTTGCAATAGCAGTTAACAAATGTGATAATAAATATAATTGACTCTAGTTGTATGATTATACAAGAGCATGGATGCATTTCAAACGTTAGTTATTGCTACTATAATTTCATGTTGACCTCTTCCCATAATCCTGTGCCCATCAAGCACTAAAAATGATCAGTCATTAATACTTGATATCTATCATGATAGATACAGCTATACAAATTTTACTGTTCATATTCACTGCAGTGATACCTTTCCAAGTCATTGACTTCATTTTATATTTAAAAAGTTATGGACTATCATTATTTTCATTCTGCCCTATATTCTAATTAAAATTGTGCATTATGCTTTGGAAACAAATGGGTCTTTTATAGGAAAATAAACTGGGATAACTGATTTCTATGGCTTTGAAAGCTAAAATATATAATATACTAAACCAATTCTAATATTGCTTCTTGTGTTTTACTGTCACAGATTAAATTACAGCTTTTATGATTGATTAAATTTTAGTACATTTCCACTTTGTTTGTGTGTTACTCTTTTGGATTGCAAGTCTCGGTTTTTAATTGAAAAGGTGAAAAACATTTGTAATAGTAAATACAAGTACACTAGTAACTCTCACTTTGGTTGTACCAGAAAATCTCTTACTGGATATGGGTGCAAGCAGAAGTGATTTGAAAATGCAGTTAAGAATTTTTGTATAAGTAAACAATCTTTAAAGAATGCCCACCATTGTATTAGATAAACACAGTGAGTAAAAAGTAATAGATTCAGATAAATATGATGGATAGGTAAATTATAGTTACAAATATAGGTACCTTTTCAGTTTAATTCTGGAAACTAGTATTAATCTGTTGTCTAGTTTGCTTATATGTTGGATCCTATAATACAAATCTCTTGAAAAACTGTGGTTTGGAATGATGGCTACAATTCAGTGGGAACGGGAAGAGCATTTAACATCAGACTTGCATTTTTGCTTACAATTCAGATTCATATGTATCCTCCATAAGAGTTGTATGAATAAATAGTATTCATGTGCCACCTAGTGGACATAAAAACAGACTAAGCTGTTCCCCATTAGAGAAATTTTGATTGTAATATTGAAAAATACTTGAAATTCATTGAAAGGTTCAAAATATTTCCTATTATTGTTGGAGAGGGGTAGGTTCTAGTTGCTGATCAGGAATCTTAGTAATTACATTAAACATGCTAATTCAGTAAAATAATGGTTTTTCTAATCATATCTCTTGTTTGATTACATAATTTCTAAGATGAGAACTAAGCCACCTTCTGCTAATGGATAAAAACATGATATAGGTAATAAATGTGATATGATCATTAATTATCTATTGTGAGGCTTCACTCTTTCCTCTGCTAAGCTGAGAATGGAGATATCTAGGCCAGGAGCAGTCAAAGAAGTTATAACACTTATAAAAAAAGTGTCATGGATACTGTTGCAACTGTTCTGAACTTCTTGCAGAAACTCCTGATGTTGGCTCTCTTGTAAGCAGAGAAATTGGATGTAGCAGACAAAAATTATCCAGAAAGCTTAGTTCTAGGAGGCCACTTGCCTGTAATTTGACAGGCAAATGGTGGGCTGTCATATCAGCCAAAGCCATTAGCACAACAGTAGCTCTTCTCTTGATATGGGCCTTGGTATTCAACAACAACAAAATTTAAAAAGTCCAAGCTTTTACCAAGCTACCAGATCAGATGAGATGATTTCCCTAGTAGCTGTGAGTAAAAAATGCCAACATTTCATGAGAGCTAGTAATGATGTAATCCATTTTCATTTTTATTGTGGCACCCAGGATATACATTACTTGCAATATTCTCACAACTTGTTGCCATGTTCTTTTTTTAAAGACTGAACTCGTTTTAGCTGCTGCTAAAAGCAGAATTCCAGGATCTACAGTAAAGGCCAAAATTGTGGAAACTTTTTGGGAAAAGTGTATTTTTGAGGTTTGATGGCTAATAACACCACTTATTTTGAACTAGTACCATAAAATTATATATCAATGGAAAGATAATTTAATCAAGAATGTAATGCAACATCGTTCGTTCAATTATCTGTACTGTATTCTATGAAACATTATAGACAAATAACCAGAAAAAGGAAGCACAACTTGCTTAGGTTGATGTCAGGTAGCTTTCCATCTGATTATAGCCAATGAGCATGAGTGTTTACAGAACCAATCAGGTGTCATCTTGTTTTGGCAATGAGCCAATCAATCACAGTAGGATTCAGTTATTGATGTCATGTATTGAAGCAGAGAGGAGGACATTTGTCAGCGTGTTATGTGATCACTAACAAGTTGGTTGGTGGTTTTTTTTCTTTCATTTAGTGAGTTTGTAAAATGTAATAAAATTAATGGTGCAAAGAATTGACTGGTTGCCCAGAAAGTGATGTAAAATAGTATTAAGTGAACAAGGCTACAGTTATAAAGAAATTAGAAGAAAAATTGGTGGAAACTTAACCAAAGTTGGCATTTCTACTGTACACTTTTCCCAAAAGGTTTCCACAATTTTGGCCACTATTGTATCTGCCATTCTTTCCCTTCTGAGGCAGCTCTAAGTTTAGCTTTGGGCCTGCTTTCCTCACAAAGCTACTCCTGGGTAAGTTTGGGTGAAGGGAGGCAAACAAGATATAAGGGTCAGCAAGCATGCAATCAAATACTGTAATGGCATCATGCAGCCTGTAAAACAAGCCCCAAATGACACAATTCTCAGTTTACATTAAATAAGCTGTTTCATCAACTGCCAACACAACCTGGTTTCAAATTGTGGCTGGTTTGTGGAAAATGTGTCAAACTCCTTCCCATCCCCCCAAAAAACTCGCTTTGTGCATAACTCAGAGTAGTGTAAGTAAGTTTAGAGAGATTCAGAGAAAGAAAAAGAGATGTATATGCTCTTTAAGGATAACTTTAAAAGATAGCAGTGTCAGATGTAAGAGATTGTGTATGTATTTTCTTCCTATTAAGATCATTGTTTTAAAAATTCTTTAAAAGTTATCTAAGCATTAGATGTTTTACTGTGAGGTAGATATTTTTGTTGGAGCCAGGAAATGGAGCTGAAATGAGTATACTTGTCTTCTAGTCTCACTGGTTTTGATGTGTTTTTTTTTGCCTAGTTTTTGTGATTTTGTCAACCTATGGCAGCCATTAGATTTTTTTTTGTCAAGAATTCACAGGCCTCCTAAATTTGGAGACTTCCTAATCTAACCCTAAATTCAATCGATTTCCCTGGATGGTTGAAGTGGAGTTTTCTTTTTTACTTTGACACAATTCTGTTGCACAGCGGAGAGTATTTTCATTAACTGGAAAGGCAGATTGGAAGTTATGATTTTTTTTCCATTTAAACCAAAACATTTCGAACTTATCTCAGAGCAAATTGGGCTTTGTAGTAACTACTGGTAACTATTGGCAGTGTCTTCCACATCTCAGAACTAAGTAGAACAAATAGATTTAGAAGGTTAACTAAAAGGGCTACAGTGAATTGAAGAATAGGCAAATTTGTTCTTAATGTGTTTATTGTATATGCATATTTCTTTCCCAGTGGACAATAAAGCAGCCTACAGAAATTTATTATATTGGTATTTCTCTCTTCCAGGTGGCATGTGAAGGGAATTTTAGTGAAAGTGACTGCAGTTTGTTTCAGTAAAAGGACACTTTGTATCTTTCAAATGGGATAAGTCTTTAACCCAAACTAGGTCTTTGAATTGACTGCATTGACTGCCCAACTCCACTGCAGTTCTGTGCAAGATACTATATATAAAATTTAATGCAGCCCACAAACATAAAATTTAATATTCCCCCTCTTCCCAAAACCTCCAACCGTAATCTCACAGATCAGACAACCCATAAGGACCTTGCCACCCACTATAACCCAAGGCCTGAGAACAAAAATCAGATCTTAAGGCCTTGTCTCAATAATATTAGGGCAGGGGTCTTCAAACTTGACCCTTTTATGACTTGTGGACTTCAAGTCCCAGAATTTCTCAGACAGCATGCCTGGCTGAGGAATTCTGGGAGTTGAAGTCCACAAGTCATAAAAGGGCCAACTTTGAAGATTCCTGTATTAGGGTGAGGCCATCCCAGAGGGCAAACATTATGACAGAGGTCGCAAAAATTGATATTGCTTGGTCATGGCATCTGGAGCATTCTGGCTCTGAGAGACTGTATAGAAGAGACAGAAATGATTGAAGACAGGAGATCCCTCAAGCAACTAGGACTTACATTAAGAATAACTTTATGTTATAACCAGAATCTTAAATTTGCACTTGGAAAACAACAGATCACCAGTCTAGTTCACAAAGCAGAAATGTTACATGGGCCTATCATGAGATGCCCATAACAGTGGTGCTGCCACATTGGGGAGCAGCCAATCCAAGATATTGCTGTCAGTTCTCTGCCAATTGAAGACAGTAAATACAAACTCCTAAATTAATCATAGCATAAATAGGCTGACTTATCTCCAAAAGCTAGAGAAAAGAAAATGTAGCAAAATCCACCATGTGTGACAAAAAATCATTCTATTTCTATCATTAACCCATCTACTGCAGCTTTTAGCCCGCCCACTCCTTATTTTCTGTTTTTGAAACATAATTGATGTTTCAATAATAACAAATAACAGCAAATAAAGAAGAAATGTGGGGGAAATGCTGTAAGATAATCAAGAAAATGGTCATTGCATCTTTACTGACTTTTCTTTGATGTAAAGAACATTTCTTTCCAACAAGCCACTAGATGGCACTTCAGTACTTCATGCTAAGCAAAGAATGGCAGTTGATAAAAGGTATGGACTGCAAAATAGTAAGCAGAAAGATCTATAGAGCAATCTCCATTTTTAAAATGGTCATTGGTCAATGTCTTTTTTTTTAAAAAAAAAACATAAAATTCAGATGATGATGCAACATTTTTGTACTAATTGTAGTTATGAGATGATAGAAGGTGTGTGTCCTACAAAATGATGACAACTTTTGTGAAACTAAAAAGATATCATGGTGCAAACTTGTTAAACTAAAGGTAATGAAAGATGTTCAATTCTCTTTTCACACTTGGAGGGAAGCATCTACATCCTGCTGTGTTTTGCAGGAGATTTTAATCTTATTTTCACAGATCCTTTATTGAGCAAGTACAACTACTGTTAACATTAATGTCTTTCAGAAGCTGTGCAGCCTAAGGTTGCTTTTGTATCCCAAACTTTCTAGCCAGCATTACCTTTTTTTTTTTTAACCTTTGAGTGATTATCAATAGAAGGCAAACTTTCTGGAAGAAGCTAATCTTGAAATAAGTGTCTGTGCTGGTAATCAAAGTTTGATTGGAAAACATAACTCATACAGAACTAATTTGTTTATGGGTAAAATAGAAAGTGCTGCTTTTGATTTTGGAAGCTCTCTGCAGCTCATTTGAAAATCTCTGTTTCTATATAACCCCCAAACTCACACATTCTCTTAACTCATGTGAGGGGATTCAGCTGCAGTTTTAATGGGTTTAGTGACTTAGTGCTCTACCGTCTTTACAGCTGCCTCAGGTTTTTTTTAATATAAATACTTTCTACAAAGTTTAGCAACCTAACTTAACAAAATAACAAGAGTTAGAAGGAACCTTTGAGGTTTTCTAGATCAGTGTTTCTCAACCTTGACAATTTTAAGGCATGTGGACTTCAACTCCCAGAATTCCACAGCCAGCAATGCTGGCTGTGGAATTCTGGGAGTTGAAGTCCACATGCCTTAAAATTGTCAAGGTTGAGAAACACTGTTCTAGATCAACTCCCTGCTCAAACAGGAAACCCTCTATCATTTCAGACAAGTGGTTGTCCAACCTCTTCTTAAAAACCTCCGGTGTTGGAGCACCACAACTCTGGTGCTTATCATTCTCAGAAGCAACTGTCAGCTGCACAGACAACCTTGTAGTGGTTTTTAAAACAGAAGTTGTAAATCATATCTTTTAGAGAAGAGTTTTAATTGTTGAGTGTATTTAATTGAGTGTATTTGAGTGTATTTAATTAAGTTATACAACGTCTTTGCAGACATCCGATTCACAACAGAAACCGAGAATAGCAACAAACTGCCATTCCTGGACGTCCTTGAACCAGAACCACCAATGGCTAACTTCTAACATCCATGACAAGAAGGCAACACATACAGATCAAATCCTCAACTTCCACAGTAATCACCCTAAATGCCACAAAGAAAGCTGCATCAAAACACTGTTCAAGAGAGCGGAATCCCATTGCAACACTACCGAAGCCAGATCAGCAGAACAAAAACACTTATGCAAAGTCTTCGAGAGAAACGGATACCTACGAAACTTTATCTGGAGATCCCTACACACAATACAAACACCCAACGCAACACAATTACAACAGGAACAGCAACAATCAGATGAACCACAATTCCCTAGTACAGAATGTTTCAGAGATGACAGCAAGACTATTATGCCAATATGACCTTGCAATAGCCCACAAACCAGCCTCAACTCTCAGATGGACCCTGTCCAAACCTAAGGAGCAGACAGAAAAAAACCAAAGTTCAGGCATCATATACCAAATCCAGTGCCGCAAGTGTGAACAGAACTATGTGGGCCAAACAGGAAGAAAGTTAGCTACCAGACTGTATGAGCACTCCCTGGCTTTCAAAAGACACAACCCACTATCCCTCATGTCTGTCCAGAAAGAGAGAAAAAGATAATTCCTCGAAGCCTGGTTGTCCACCAATAAGTCAATAAACAGACACATTGACATTGACCCAATCTACCAACCATTGAGAACAAAAAACTACTTCAACCACAATCCCAAAGGCAGCATTTAAAATGAACAAACAGGCACTCCACCACACAACAAAAATCACAATCCCACACAAGAAACCAGACCACATCTCAACAGCAACAGCCATCCATCCAAACAACCCGAAACCAGACCATGACTCAGCAACATCCAGACAAATTTACACCAATTTACATCACACAAAAAGATATTTAAAGGCCAATGCTCTGACAGACGAGCACAATTCAAAGCACACTGAAGATGTCCCCCCCAATGGAGACAAAACATTTACAGCCAAATCACCAAGCTCGGAGGTCAAATCAACAGTCCAACTACCAACCCGAGCTACTAATATTCAAACACATCTCAAAGTCCTTAGACATTAATCATTGGATTATTAAGGAAATGTTGCATAAATCAGTAAGAACCATGCTCAGTTCAATAGCAATGCAACCTTGGCTTGTTTTTGTATGGTTCTGCCAATTACTTTTTTTTAATTGGAACCTAATAGTTGGTACCATCTATAGTGGTACAAAAAATTCCTTCTCTAGCCAATTGTGAGTTATCAGTCGTTTAAAATTATTGGTTTCTTGTACTATGTTTTAAATTGTTGCATGAAAAACTGATTTTCATCTAGAAGCTAACATTTGTAGGGCCCAAATCCCCTGCAGTCAACTTCAATTGTCTCCTATAGAATCATGTGGGTCTGGCACTTGGCTCATACAAGGTTGCAGAAGCTAACAAGACTGAAGCAGCTCACAATTATTGTGCATCCATACTGTATCTGTGTCTGTGTATTCCACTCTCTGCCAATTTTGTACACATAAAACTTCAGCAGAAGGATGAAGAAAGAACAATCACAAGTACTCTGAAACCCACTCACATACTCCTCACTTGTCTCAATTTCCCCTGCTTATTCACACTGAAATGGTATTCCATAGCACTTATGATAGTATGCACTTTTAAAATCTATACTATACTACTTTGAAATCAATATTTCAGGAGCCGTGCTAAATTTTCACATCTGTCATGTTTACACAAAGAGTTCAACTCCTCACAAAGGAATTGTCCACTTAAAATAATGACAATTTGTGTTCAGTTCTGAAATGCAAAGGATGGGCAAGTATAAATTCACAGTTGCAGCCGTTCAGTTGTGTTTAGAGTTCTTGCAAGTCCCTTCAACTTATGTTGATGGGTCCCAGAAGATATTTAAATACCCTTCCCTAATTCTGCAAAATGATAGACGAATAGCTCAATTTGTTGTCAAAAAGTCCTGAATTTAAAAAGTGGACACCTGGGTGACTTGGACAATTGGCAAGTCTAGTTCTAGGAAAGTAATAGATGGTGTTTACTTCAAGAGATGTTATTTTAATTGTAAAAGCAAGGTACCTGATATAAACCTGGCTGAATTTCAGTCTCCATATATGCATACAACTGTTGCTTCTAGTTTCATATTTTCTCTGTGACAAAAGCAGAGAAAGGCAATTTTTTGTATGCTAATTTCCAACTGTAACTAAAAAAAAAATATGTGCAATTTTAAGCAATGACTAGTGAATAGTCTCTGGATCTAAAATACAGAAACTTTGAATAGGAAGAGAGGTGTATTTTTTAGATGCATTAATAGAGCCAGCCGAAATTGGAACACGCTGTGGGATGGATCATTATTAGTTATTTCACATCTCATAGTAGAAAGTATTGTGATAGAATTAAAAACTCCTTAAAAGTCTCCTATTGTCAAAACTAAATTCTGGCCCCTGTTATAAATCACTCATATGCTTGTGACATTTTAGAAAATAGCTGATTATTAAATTATACCAAGCAGACATACATATTTTTTTGTTCTGTTCCATCTTCAGTACTACATTTTCCACAATTAAAAAGCTCCTGCAGGTTAAAAAAAAAAAGCTAACTTTTCCTGGTCTGCTATTTTTTTTTTAATATCCAGGAGTTTTCAAAAAGAACAACTATCAGAATTGTTGATATCTCCATCTGTAGCTTGATGTTGTGCAGTCCAAATGAATTTGGATGACTCCTCTCAGACCATATATACTCAAATATATATCCAACAGGTCTTAACAAGTTCTATAAGAGTCAGATGGCAGAAATTAATTTCATAGAATTTGTGGCTTGCTATGCCTGTAGACACCTACTATACTTCTTCTATCAGTCAGGGCTTGTTTGCATGGATGTAACATTGATATTGTAAATCACAGCTCGGTCTCTACATGAAAGGCATTGAAGGACTTACATTGGATGCTTTCCCGGTTGTTCAAAAGGCTGCAACTTCCGTCTGTTCAGTAGCTCCCTCTGGCCCCTGAGATTTCAGACAAGAGTCTCAAATAAATTCCTGGCAACGGTAGAAGTGTCTGAGCCAGAACAATTCATGATACTGAGAAGAAGGTAGCAAAACTGCAGCAGCTGCAGGAAACTATCTTTCTAAATGCTGTGCTTGAATGTAAAGCATGCATACAAAAAAATGGGGAAAGAGCCAGAAATGTATTGTGTATCATCAATGGCATGTTGTAGATGTTTGCCTTTGCAGCTGTACTGGGATCTTTAAAAAAAAATCACTTTCCTGAGTTTTGAATTGATCTTGTAAAGAAGGCAAGTCAGCTTCCTGCCAATTCCATCAAGTCAGACTACAGAGAATGGAGAGCCTCTGATAGAGAGCCCAGAAACATTTCTTTCATAGATTGTCCTCCTTTGTTGTTCCTGTGTAGTTTAAACATTTACTTCAAACAAGTGTGTGCAGGTTGTGAATACTATCTGTGATTGAGCAAAGGGGCTGGTCACAAAGGGGACACAAAGTCACAAAGGGGTCTGGATGGAAATGTGACCACCATTTATTTAGCTTTAATTTAATTGAGTTAATATAACAGAAAGATATTTAATATGGCTTCCTCCAATGTTACCTTATTTATAGCTGGGTTTACACAAAATACAAATGGTGGTTGATTTGTTTTTAGCCTAACATGATGTGTAAGCAAGCTCATATTATATCATTGTTGTTGTTGTTATTATTGTTATCATCTGTTCACAACAATGTGAAGTCACAGCTGTCAGTTCTTTAGTTGGTGTTGGCCTTCATATAAATCAAGTTCCTTCCAAGAACCTAGGATGTTGTAATGGATCAGCACAGTACAAGTGGTAGATGGACATTTTGTCAATGTGCAATGGGTTTTCTAAGAACCATCTAAGATTTTTTTCTATAACACCCAGTGTGCTGACCACCAGGGCCAGTTTATGCCATAATCTTTCTTCAATTTTTAGATCTTTGTACATTGTGATCTTCTCCAATTCTTTATCTTCTTTCTACAATTTATTCTTCTATTTCTAGCTATAATATATTGGATTAGAAAACCTCCAAGGTCCCTCCAGCCTTATGATTCTATGTTCTGTTGCCACATCAATTATCTACACTTTCTCCTTTTCAACTAATTAAATCTGGTGTGGTATGAGCCAAGTCTATATTCATGAAATCCCACAATATTTTAACCTGCTTATTTTCAACCTTTTTTTCAACTATATGTTCCTACTTTTTTTCATTACCAGTACATGACAATTTTACAGATGTTCCAGTGAATCATCTTGGTTATTGTGTTATGCCTTTGTTTATAATCAGTTTAGTATTATTTAATATTGTTTATGCTCATTATTATGTTTTTAAGATAGTTCAGAATAGTGAAAGCAACGGTATTCCCCAGGACTTTAAAGTTGGATTTTGAAGAAGCAGGATAGAAAGAGAACTGAAACTTTTGTACTGGACAAGATTCCTGAGAATACCATGGACAAACAAGAAAACAAACAAGTGGATCATTAAACTAATCAACCTAAATCAATCCAGAAGTCTTACTCAAAGCACAAATGGCCAGGCTCAAATTATCCTACTTTGAACACATTATACAAAGATCTAGCTCACTCCACAAAGCTTTAATTCTGGGAAAGGTGGAAGGAAAAAGGATGACCAGTAGCAAGGTGGATGGAGTCAGTTAAAGTGGCAAATGGGTGCACTGTTGGAACCAAGTTAAGAACACAGAAAGAAAATCTATGTGGTTGCCAAAGTCCCTCCAGATTGTTGGGAATAAACTACCCCCCCCAAACCCCTCACATAATGGAACATGACATTTGAGGTCATAATTTTATTGGCCATCCCTGAGATTTGCACTAGACTTTCAAAGGTGTCTAGTTCCCAATAGGTTAATTAAAGCAAATAAAATTGCTAGTCTTGAATATGGCAGTTCTTATTATAATCCCTTATCTTCTAGCCTCAATATTGCTCAGATTTTAAAAAAATGAATGCATATGGCTTGATTTGGACCAGGTTTTTTTTAACCAATTTTGTTTGAGGGTTTCTTAGTAGATTCATTTATCTATAATAACTCATATGCAGATTTGTATTTACTGGGCTGCTCCTCATATCAGTTCTGTTGCCCCAGTTTTGTGAGTTCATTTTAGAACATATTCCACAAACCATCTTTGGGGTTGTTATTATTATATTATTATTTCTAAACTGATCAATAACTATATGGTTATTCCTTTCTCATTAAAATATTTATATTCTTTCTTTCAAAAAAATAAGATTTTTGCTCCAAAAGACGCATTAGGGCTTATTTTACATTAGGTTTTATTTTCAGGGAAATATGGTACTAAATGCGTCCGTCTGGCTATCTTAACTGGGGCTTATTTTTGGGCTGGGATTTATATTACGAGCATCCTGAAAAATCATGCTAGGGCTTATTTTCCAGTTGGGTCTTATTTTCGGGGAAACACAGTAGTATCACAGGGGCTGTTGTTATGAGGGAAACAGGAATCTAAATTGAGTTTACAAACCACAAGTCCTGTGATCATGAACCACAATATTTCCAAGCAAATACTTTAGTATGGCTTAACATAAGCTGGTTACACAAGGGACGGTGAAAGTCCCATGCAACACTGAACCGTCAATGATTCAACCCTGTTTTAGACAAATGCAATGTATGGAGCAAAGCCATCTGTTACATCAATAAGGTACTTTGAGGTTTTAACAATAAATGATAAAAGGTCAAACAAGGTCCAAATCATTTAGTCCTTTTCAACAATGGATATCTTTAATGAGCAGATGGAGGAGAGAGAACAACAAATGGGGACAGATAAATACAGCCTGGCAAGACAAATGGATGAACTTCATTGGAAAATGTAAAAGGTTAATAAGGAAGGCTGTGAACTGATAGCATTTTTGGACCAGCCCTTAAATGATTTTCTCTGGGTATGGTACAAGTATGGTTAATACCTAAGAATCTCTTTAATAATGGTAGTAGCGAAATCTAGTTGTGTACAAATAAAAATTGAAAGGCCTTGGACAGATAGACACATGGTCTTGGACAGACAGTACAAAGATTGAGATTGGAGTATTTAAAAATGGTTTTTGGTTGGTGTTTTTTTTTTTTTTTTGCCTTACTATTCTAAAAGCAGCAGTGGACAACTTTTTCATAGCTGGGAGTCACTGTTAACAGTTTGAGGGTAAGTCCAAGGGCTGCAATAGATTGAGAAAGACAAAAACATGGCAAACAGGATCAGGAGTTTTGCTGTTTAGAGCAGGGGTCCCCAATCCCTAGGCCATGGACCACTATCAGGCCTTGAGCCTTTCAGAACTGGGCCATATTCTTAAATACATTCTTAACCATGGCAGGCAAGCACATTCACCACTCATGCAAATGGTGCTTGCTTGCCAGCCACACCTGCAGAACCATCCCCTCTCTCACACCCCCGCCGATTCACAAAGCCGAAAAGATTGGGGAACTCTGGTTTAGAGGACCTAAGTTTTGCTGCTTCAAATATTTTCTTCGTTTAAACAATGTTAGGCCTATTTTTGGTTAATGTTTTAGTTTTCCTGTTTCCCTTATTCAAATGTCAAGAAATCATGCTAGCAATTTTTAGTAAGAGTAGTCAGAAAGAAAGCATTATGGCAGAATAGGTAAGGTGCTAGACCAGAAGGAAATTTAGTTCTCTCTTAGGCACAGAAACCAGCTGGGTGACCTTGGGCCAGTCACTCCCTTTCAACTCTAATCAGTGTCAGGTTCCTGCAACAAGCCATTTAAAACTTAAACTCTTTGGTGTAGCATGCACTGATAGATGCTGTATTAATCAGGTCGGCACAGAACAAAACACATGGACCCTGTAACCAAGAGGGACAAATGCTGGGAAAAGGAGCAACAACAAAAAGAGCATCAAAGAGACATGGAAGATTCAAAGCAGAGGACTCAGGCTCTAGATACAACCATGGGGCTTCAGGTTGCTCCCCTCAGTTCTAAGTCAATCATCCATTCACAATGATACTTGTTGGGAATCAAAAAGTGGGTGTGAATGACAATTTATGACCTAAAAATCTTGGAATTTAGGTCTGTTCTTTATATTTATTAAAATTTACCCATGCAGGCTAATTTCTATTTGTGAATTGTAGACTTGCACATGAGTTTTATTAATCCAAATAATCTATTTTTAGACTGTCTGTCTAAAGTATTGTTTGGAGTAAAGCCAACATCTTTTTGGCCAAGTCTATCATATGATTACAGAGGTGTAAACTGAAGGGTCCTATAGCTAAAGCACTTTATATTAATCTACAGGAATGGTTTCATGGATGAACAATGGATTGTTGCTGATTGCAATGCATTAAAGGCATCTTTGCTTAACTTTATGTATTTTTAGGTCCATTGGTCCTCTTCATTACACGTTGACTGGAAAACTAACAAGACAAGCTAGACAAAGGAACAGAAGTACTTTCCTAAGCTTAATAAATACTGTAAATCTCTTACTTGAGTGCTTGCTGGAGGCTCCTAGTAAGATCTGAAATTTTGTTGTTTCATATCACTTCTCATAAGACCTTTTATGCTACAGTTCCCTGAAAAAATGTGTCCTCCCTCCCCCAGTCTGCTAGAATGTTTAACTAACCCCTACTTTTTAAAATTCTCATTCACCTCCTGCTGTGTTTCTGAAAAGTGGTGCTCAGATTACATTATTCATAAACAAAGTCCAGAAAGTTAAAACTTAGAACATACAATGTTTGTATCACCTACCCCCATCTCTCTCTCTCTCTCTCTCTCTCTCTCTCTCTCTCTCTCTCTCTCTCTCTCTCTCTCTCTCTCTCTCTCTCTCTCTCTCTCTCTCTCTCTCTCTCTCTCTCTCTCTCCTCTCTAACACACACATACACAAAGCTCATGTCCAAGTGTGCAACCTATTAAGCCTTTAATTCCAGTTTACCATCTCCTCTCCTCTCTTGCCACTGTAGTCTAAGATCCAAATTTCTGAACCATCATTTGCCTGTATGTTTTTCATTATTCAGGAGAATAAATGTGGTGGTAGTATTTATATTCGAGGAAAAATGAAACAGAGAAAGGGAGGGAGATGATGAGAGCAACTGTGGAAATATGACCTGGCCTTATCATGTATAACTGCAGAATGTGCCTGAGTGAATGCGACTCTTGGGGTTAAAAAAAAAAGTGTTTCTCATCCTTGACATATATTGAAATATACAGTAGTTATGAGCTACTATACTATGAAAGAAATATAAGCTAAGATTCTGAACTTGCAGAAAAGTTCAGAAAAATGTTTGACAGGATGGGTATTTAAAATCAGTGACACTGTGCCTCAGAATCATAGCTGGAAGAGTCAAAACAATAGAACTGGAGAAAGACCTAAACATTGTCTAAACGAACATGCAGTATGTTCTTAAACTCAACAACTGATGGAATTGGCAGGAAGCTGGCTCAACAATTTCACTCCATTTTAAAGTCACCATTTTAGTGGTTTCATACTTACTGGCAATTTCTCTAGATATTCCCAATAAAGCTAGCTGGACTGGAGAGTTCAAGTCCAAAACATCTGCAAGAGGTTAGGTTTTAGGAAATCATTGAAGTCCTGGAGATCAATGACTACTAGTCTTGAGAGCAGTGTGACTGCCTCTGAAGGCTATCTATGGGGAGGTTACTGGGCATCCTTGTGCAACTGATTGTCAACTGTGAGAACAGCCTAACGGACTAGAGAGGTCAAGATGTTTATGTTCTATCATTGAATTTTCCTTCTAATAAATGGTTAAATAAAGACTGTTTTTCATTTGTATTTATTATTATCAGATCCACCAAAGCACAAATGCATGATGAGAATATTACTAACTGCTGTCACAAGGCTTTGACAGTTTCTCATCTGCCTTATTCTGCATGGAAATCCAAATGATTATTCAGTCCCTTTTCACAAAGTGTATGTATATACATATATACACACACCTGGCTCTTATTAAACCTATGAAATATATTAAGGGTCGAGTCCAGTGTTCTATGCAATGACAAAAAGAGGAATATTCCAGCATTTTCATTATCAGAAAAAAATATTAAGTTTGAAGGATCCTGGAAAGACTCCTGATATGCTTTCATATCTTTTTACCATACTGCACTATATGTAAACTTATTTTATCCTAGTAACATAAAAATAAACCTGCTCTGAGCAAGAAAAGGAGAGGGCAGTTCATAGATGTAGTCTCAGACCTCTTTTTGGTGACTTCTGGAAATTCCTTGGGCCAATAATTTTCTCTGAGCCCTAGGAAGCAGGCAATGATAAACTGCTTCTGAAAAACCTTGTCAAAAAAAGGGACTAGTCTAGCATCTCCAAGAATCAGACACGATTGAATAGAACATCCAGTAAATTAAAATATATCTAGTATAAACTGTAATGTTTGCCTAATGTGTTTAAGGTAGAGTGATTCTGAGTTGAAGTGTGATCACCCCAACCCCCAGCTTCTTAACTGGAGCAAAATAGAACTGTAATAGATAGAATAGAGAAGATTTGGATCATAAATCACAAAACTAAGCAAAAATCACAGTGCTTGAGGATTTATAATAATTTATAATCTCTAAATCCATTAATCCATGAAGTGCTATGTCATCATAATAATCTCCATAGTAATCTCAAATCAGCTTTTTGGATGCCTAAGCCTTTTACAAAAAAAAAAAAAAAGAAAACCCACTAGCCATGCGCAAGGAATATGCAGCTGTAAAAACTTGTTATGATATCACCAGAAATATTCAAATGAAGATGAGGAGAAGGTGCAAAGGGAGGAAGGGGCAGCAACCCTAAATGACTTAAACCTTAAACAAAAGTCCTCAATGGTTTAGTTTATTCTTCTATTCAAAAGTTAGAATTTTGATACTGTAATCCTATACAAGGAAACAATTTAGTGACCTAATGAGTTGCTAGGAATAAAATTACATCATAAGGCACTCAGAAAACTGTTAATGAAATAATCTTACATTTCTCTAATATACAGTAGCAGCCCTCAGATGCTTATGCTTGCTTTCCCCAGCAAGCATGAACTTTGTTGAGGATTCTAAGAGTTGGTCTATATATTGCCCAAATTGGAAAATATTGGTGAAATGCAGAACTCACAGTTCTCCAGAACTGAATGAGAAATCTCTGCTTTACTGACTAGTTACGATTTAGCTCCAATAATGATGATAATGGTTTCAGGAAACCTAAGTTGCTGCTTCTGCTGTGTTCCTCTTTGAACAACTTCAGGTCTTAATAGAAAGGCAACTATTTTAATGGCATGGACTTGCAGAATAACTCTGTCTTTGGAATCCTAATCAGAAGGAAAAGCCCTTATTGCTGAGTCCAATGATTAGAACAACTCTGCTATGTTTAAGAGTTTCAAGGAAGCAAAGCTGAGGTGGCAGACAACCATAAGACTTTGGCTGAACTCCAGGCATTATGTGCCCAATACAGAATGCACTCAGTTACACAGTATCCAACTGGTCCTTTCCAGTACAGCAGCTGAAACAGCAGCCACAAAAGATAACTTCATAAATGAACAGTAGAACAGTTTGTAATCTGAGCACACAGCCTGAACTGGGAGGCTAAGAGCCAGATGCAGTCCTCCTATATCCTAACATTTTTGCCACAGGACCATTGCAAAGAAAATTAAGGCAGCTCTTCTCATTATCAGTGGTCTAAAAGTATGTACAGATGGGCCCCCACTGGCACAGATATCTGCTGATAGTAGGAGGTAACTGCTGCCTAACACACTGGGGTGCTGGTTTGTGTGAAATGATTTAGAGCAATCTTTCTTAAACTTGGCAACTTTAAGAAGTGTGGATTTCAGTTTCCAGAATTCCTAAGCCATGATCTAGAGGTAACTTCAGATCTGACTGTTGCACTTTATTTTATTGATTCATTGATATCACACACTCACCAGCACATATCAGTTTAGAAGTCCTGTGGAATTCAGTGGGACTTATCTCTAGGAAACTATGTATGGAATATTATGATAGTCACTTTATTTAGGAATTCTAGGGATTATAATTCCAACAAAATCTGGATGATATAGTGGATTAGAATAGCAATCCAAAATATTTTAAAAGCCAAAATGCACCATTTTGACAGCCATGAGGAATCAGAGTGCTAGAAGGGCAGGCCTCTGAATAATTCCCCTCCAAAAACTATACAGCATTTTAAAACAAGGTTCTCATTATGTTTTTGGATTCACTTGACTTTAATATAGTTGTTTTCAATTTTGTTTGTTTGTTTCCATTGTAAAGTACTGATAAATATAAATAATCAGCAATGTAACACATTCAGGAAAAGAAGGTTCAAGAAATACTGAAATGGAAGAATCTATTCACCTCCAGATTGTATTTCTCTGTCTCAATCAATTTATATTCAGGTGTACAAGATACTTTTTTTAAGCCAACCCCAATCTTTTGGGTTCAACAACACTTTTCTAATTGTGAAAACAGTATTATTGGAACTCAGGATGGCATCCAGGCCCTTGGCAGAAGGAACTTTGTATTGGGAAAAACCACTTTTTCATCTAATTGATACGATTGTTGTTTCAGATTGTTGATTTGTCAGTTGAAATTTTTAGGGGAAGAAAAAATATTTCACTATGGAGAATAAAATATTGACTACCAACAAATGGAATTAAGTAGGATCCATTTTTGTCCATAATACTCTCAAAATTGCTAACCCGAGTTGAAGAGAAATACAATTTTCTGTCATAAGACATCAACATTGTTCAGCTGTCAAATCAAATCACATGTTAGAGAAGATGTGTGAATAAGAGAAGGTCCTTTAAATTCAAGGGTGTCCTTATCATCCATAAGGGATGCATGCCCTTAACATTTAACATAAGATCCCATTTCCAATTTACACTGACTGAGTTAGTCATCATTTAAAGAGAGATTTTCCATCAGATTTTGCTACAATGTGTTAGTGGGTCTAGGAAAACATGGTAGTGATTAGCAAACAGACATCAGGACACAAACCTTGCAGACTGAATTCTCTACTTTTATGATTTATTTATCCTAGCCAGTTTTGGGACTGCAATTAACACCCATCAGATCCCACACTAAATAACCTTTTTAACCTCACAGGGACAGTTAAATTTAGATATCAAGAGAGTTTTTAAGAATTTAATATTCGGGAGGGTGAGAAGGATCTGAAGAGAACCTTTGGTATTGTTCCAACTTCTTTTGGGGGGATTTCTAAAAGAGACACAGTCTTTATTCCTTATATGCACCTAAACATGGAAGTGAAGGGGAAACTCTTGAAAATAAAGGTACTAAGAGAGAAGTAGAGTTACATAAATAAACTTCAAAAGAATAATCTTTCAAACTATTTAATTTGAAAACAAAAAACCCTGTGACAGTTAAAATATTTATCTCTTATTTCTAAAAGCTTTACAATTACTAGCCTTTACTGTCAAAATGTAGATACATTATCTGACCCTGCTTAATGAAGTTTTAAATTTGCAAATGAAATGTACTTTGTCAGTGCATAAACTAGATAATACTTTACACCATAAAGTATTAAACCTGACACTTAAATCTAACTGCAAAGAAACTGCTTGATAAGAAAATCTAGGAATTTTTTTCATGCTCTCCTTATGTAGAAACCCATCTGTCAGAGGAAGAACCACTCCAAACATCTGGTTGTAAATTCTATTGCCTTGCTATTATGCCAGATATCACCATCCTCTAGACCAGGGGTAGGCAACCTTGGCTCTTTTATGACTTGTGGACTTCAAGTCTCAGAATTCCTGAGTCAGCATGGCTGGTTCAGGAATTCTGGGTATTGAAGTCCAAAGTCATAAAAGAACCAAGGTTGCCTACCCGTGCTGTAGACATATGCTCTCTGAAATTTTGGCATGATGGGAGAGGAGTGGATATGGATTAAGTTGCTTCAAAGTGCCATGAGGAAGTAAGTTTGGAACTGATGAAAAAACAGAAATTATTTATTTTATATATTTATTTGGAAA
Source organism: Bothrops alternatus (assembly GCA_034064705.1). Lineage (NCBI taxonomy): Eukaryota > Metazoa > Chordata > Lepidosauria > Squamata > Viperidae > Bothrops > Bothrops alternatus. Next base: position 19,258,147 of record JARGCV010000589.1, read on the forward strand.
TCACTCTGACTCACAGAGTGGCTTTATTTTAGTGAGTGATATAAAACAGAAATTATGATGATGTCAGGTTATTAATTACATTATTTTTGTCACTGATATTTGCAGATTTATTTACCAAATCATACTGAGAGAGCTATTGTAATTAAATGGTGAAGCATATTTATATTTACGATAGTTTTAAAATCATGGCTCCATTTGAAGAAAAGCTTAATAAAAAATGAATGATTGATTTTCTGTATAATGCGGGGACTTAATATTTCTAATATAGACTGAATATTTAATATTTATTAATACTCATTTTAAATTTCTAATAGAGTACATATAAATCGATACAATTCACATCAACCAAGACTTTTGCAGGCTTCAATCATTTTTAAGAATGTAAAGGGGTCCTGAGACCAAAATGTTTGAGAAATGCTGTTTTACAATATGCTACAGTTAGTTTGCTATCAGTCTGATGCAATGAAAAGGAGTGCATAATGCAGAAGAGGTGTGGTAAAATGGTTGTGTGATAGGATTATATGCCTTATTCTCTCAGACAGCTTCTATGCCCTTGGAGCAAAAACCAGTTTCATATCACATGCATCAAAAGTCTGACCCTGATCTTTTTTGAAACCTTTAAACCCTGTTATAGAACAAATAAAGATAAGCAGAAGGGAACATCCTTTGGGACCTGAGGGAGGAGGCATACAAGACTTGGCTCAATCTAGTGTGATTTGCTTAGTCTTTCAAGCAAAAAACATCAAGCTGCTGTATAACTGGAGTCAACAGAGCTCTAAGGAAAACTCACTGTGTTTTGATTCTGGATGACCTATTGAAAATGACAGTGCGGGAATCCCCTGAAAAATAATATTTCCAGTGAATGAATATTTAATATGAGAGATAAGCATTATTATGTATACTGTCTCCATTTTGTTTATTCCCAACTTGGACTGGACCCTGGTGAAGATTTTTTTTCAACACCGCTTTAAAGTGCTTTAAAGATGTTTGTGCAGTCCAAAATCCCTTTTAGAGAATAAATCATTAATTCTGCACAATTCTAATAATAACAGAATGTCTCTAAATACAGATCTTCTTGGAAAACGTAGAGGCTTTTCTATCCACTTCTACCAGGTGGGAAATGGTTCCTTGATAAAATTATTGGTGGAATTTAAAAGGTAAAATGTTGAGAACCATTGATCTAGAATTCATCAAGCTCTTTAACAGTATTTGTTTAAATAGTATAGATTCACATGTAAAAGTGGATATTTAATTTAGAATCAATTTTCTTGGTGGCTTAAGTTGTTGTTTTTTGAGAGAAGGAACACAGTAGAGCCCTATTATGAAGAAGTTATAGTCAATAGAAGAGCAGAGAAGAATAGGAAGAAAAAGACATTCTTTACATTCTGAATATCTTTCATTTAAGACCTGACAATATGGACTCCTTCTCTGAAAAACTTACATACTCTGCCCAGCTGCAAAATTATTACATATGTATGCTCCATTAGATGTGCAAGTGAGAAAAAAGTGGGGTGGATATTGCAATTTTCTGGGATGATACACCTTTGTAGTCAACACATGTAGTCAACTGCTTCCTAAACTGAAAAGATTAATCATCTGATGGGCATAGATCCATCGACAGAGAGGTGTGCACAATTTTCCTGATTTTATTAACAATGAGCAAACATAGTTATCTGACTTCATAAAATGCTCATTATAATCCTATTGAGATGGTTGACAATGCTAAAGGAAAAATGCTGGTGCAGAAAGAGTACCTAATTAAAAGGCTCAAAGAAAATGCTAATTTAAATTGGAGCACATATCTCAATTTCCCAATTTTACTAAAATATATAGGTTCATGACTAAACTGTAAAAGCCAATATGAGTTGTCCTTCCTTTTCCTCCTAGGATTCAGAGACAGTGACTGAATTCACACATTGAACTAAACCATGGTTTGCTTAATCAGCTTACTGAATGAACCACAATTGCTTGAAATCATACAAGATGCTAAGCCAAAAATCATGATTTGGAAGGCTTCACACATTCTACTAAAATGAAACCACATTATGATTCAGCTTGATAAGTAAGTCAGGTGAACACTATATAGCAAATATCTTCCAAATTACTGGATTCAAGGCATATTTTCCATAGTGTGGAAAAATAATGGGGCATCATCAAAATATTTCATGAACATATCCATATTCCAGTACTTAAGCAAGAAGAACACAAGATCACAAAGGGGAAAGACAAGTATCAACCAAAGTTGCATAACGCAAATAAGTTTGCCTGCAATTTTCTTCTCATCTTGTAGTGTTTTAACAAAGATGTAACAGAAAGAAACAGACACCTTTCCCACCTCTGCCATTTTATGAGAATCTTCAGTGCAGCCAACCTTTGCTTCTTATGCAACTGTAAAAAGAATACAGTATCTAAAGAAAAAAAATACTAATTGCTGCTCTATAAATTAATTGGGTAAAAAGTCTTTTGAAATATTTAAATGTTGCAGATGTTTTTAATCATGTAAGCCAATTCTCTATATAGAAATAAGCATTATTATGTACACTGGGTCCTAAAAATAAGTTTATCATAGTTAATATAAATCAAGGAAAACCATTTTTTAGTTACCAGATGTTTTGGATCTCAATTTTTCTTAGCAAGTCCAGTAATAAAGGCTTGTGGAAAATAGTTCTAAAAAATCCAGTGGTTTAAAGCCTTTTCAAAAGATTGTTCCTGTTCTGAATCTTTAAAAGGTTTCTCCTGTCCTGAACTTTTAAAAAGTTGTTATGATACGTGATTGTAAACTCATTCAAAAGGAACGAAGCAGTCTACAAATGAACGTAGAAATAATATATGAAAAAATATGGATAGCATACAACCATTCAGATAAATATATTTAAATAAAACAGCAATAAGAAAGTTTACCTACTTCCAAAAGAAATAGGGTAACTGTAGTTAGAAGACCTAAGACCAAAACAGCATGTCTCTATTATGAACTGGATGTTATCATGCTCAAGACAATCTGTACACAATATTAGCCATAATTACTAACAATGGGTTAACTGATAATTTTTTTAACCATATTCCTCTTTTGATATTATAGACAACTATTGGCAAAAGGAGTCTCATCAGATGTATGCCTGACCTGGTAAGCTGGAATCTAAATTATGTGATTATATCCTGTCTCTTCAGATAATTTTATCTTGCTTGGAATCATTCGTGTTCAACTGTATTGTGCTGTCTTGTAATGGGAATTGAAGCAGGAATAATTCAGTTCAGTCCATTGCATCCCCATTTCCCAGATCCTTTGGTATCTATCTAATTTTTTTTAAAAAACGAATAGCTTGAGAAATGTATTTATTTTTAGAATCAAATCCATATTAATATTGTTTTTTTAAAACCAACGGCTCTCTGAGCAAATCCATTATCTGTTTGGGATTATAAGCTGTTAGAAACAGCTACTCAGAGGATGGGGGGAAAGAAAACCAAGGAAATATCAGTGAACAGAAAACAGTTTTAAATCACAGCTCACTTCTATAGACAGGACATAACTTGGATACCACACAAAGAAAAAATCTATTTCTAATAGTGTTCAGAGTTCATCTGGAATATGTATAAATATAGAGATGAAAAGTGAGGTTTATAATCAATAATGTAGAAGGGAGAGAGAGAACCTTTGTGGATTCTAGTCATCTAGGAAGGATGCCCTATGCTTCTAACCAAACAATTCTGCTGTTTAGTGGGGAGTTTCCCTTAATATTGATTGCCTTTCAGGAAAAAAGTAGGCTCTCCCTCCCTCTTTGGGCTATTTTTGGCCTAATTAGGGTCTACATTTGGAGAATGAATTGTTCTTAATATATAAGGATGTATTGACTGGCAGAAAATATTATGGATTGTTCCTGCTCAGAATTCCAGTCAAACAGTAATAGCGTCTTTAGGGTAACTCCATGCCATCTCATCCTGGTTCTGTTTCACCCAGCACTCAGGCATTATTTGTGGTTCCTGAGCTTGCAAATTTCAGATCCTTTAAGTCTGTATATGTATGTGATTTAAAGTTTTTATTCAGTTTATTTTGGTTCAGTATTTTCCTATAAAGATTTTTTGGGTACATTTTTGGACATTTTAGAATTTCCCCAACACTATCCAAAAAGACAACTGGACTTTCTTGTTTTTTTTCCCTTGAAAATGTTTTGCTTCTCATCCAATAAGCTTCTTCAGAACTGAAGCAAAATGTTTTCAAGGAAAAAATCCCAAGAAAATCCAGTTGCCTTTTGGAAAAATACCTTTGGGACAACCCTGACCTGGATGAATCTCTATAGACTTTTCTCCAATGCTAGTTCTGTGCATAGTGGTTTTACTAGAAAATTAATGAGGAAGAATTGGATAGTGGTGTCTACCACTTTTTCTTAGGTGCATGGTATGCAGAACTATGTATTCACATGAAATGTGAGTAAGAATTTCTTTGACTTACTAAAGTATCATACTAGAGTCATGCTTTGTTTTGGTCTATCCTTGGTGAAACACCTGTGTGGGGTAGGATGAACTTTCTCGTCTTCAGTTCCAGCCATCTGTATAAACAAATACTCCCTAACCTTGATGGTCTTATTCTTAGCAGATTAGCAGGTATTCTAAGTGCAAGTTAAGATAGATTTGCCTTAATAAATTCTAGTAAGATGAGGCAATCAAAAATAGATGTGAATAATGGTGGTTCAGAGCCTATATAAATCCCTATGGGATAGAACTTTAGTCCATACCTAATTGGAAGGTTGTTGCATACTTTTTTGGCTTTGAAGGGTTCCATCTGTCAGCATCTTTTTAAATTCCCTGAGTGGCAGAAGGAGCACGCCATCTTTCTTTGTCTTATTTATTCCTAAATATTCTTCAACTGTAGTTATATTCTTCAGTATTCTTAAATTCTCTTTGACTGCTATCTCATATAATGGTATTGTGTTCTCCCTGCCCCCCATTTGTATTTCCTTAGAATAAAGCCTTAGGTGCTGGTGAGGTCATTGCTTTCAAATACAGAGGATCCCATGGCTGGGGATAGAATAATACAATATGTCATAGATCTGTATGGCTCTTGGTATTGTCAAGGCAGTTCAGCATCAGACTGAAAATGGGTTGCAGTTGTTGCCTGAAGATAAGTCAAAAATAGCTTTGCCATTCTGATTTTTATCATCTCTACACCATAGAGGAGAAAAGGTTGCAGCCACCATCCTAGCTTTTTTCACCCCACCTGTGGACAGCCGTGCCCAGAGGGCTACACAAAGACTTAATCTGTCATTCAAATTTCCTGCTTTATGGCAGCACATCCAGATATGCTAGCATTAATCATTACTACTTCAAAACTATTTGGGAAAGATGGTACAAGAGATTTTGTTCCTCTTACCTCAGTCTTGTGCACCTTTTTTTGTCTCTGAGATAATTTACTATACATCCTGTGTAAAGGCCACTTCAAGTTCTGACTTCCAGACCCACCTACAGTTTTTTCAGCATGGAAGGAAATATTCCTGACAAAGTTACTATGACATTGGCTTTGTGGATAATTAACAAAACTTTACTTTTTCTTACTCCCTCTGAATGTTATTTTTAAAGCTCTATTAGGCAATTGCATTGGAATTTCTTAGATGTTTTATGTATTTTACTAAGAAAAATTTAAAGGATTTTTCATTTTCTCATTCCACTTCAAAACCCACCTCCATCTCGCTTGCCAACATGGCAATGACCACCAACATCTTCATTAGAAGGAGCCCTAATATTATATTTTCTAAATAAAATTATTATTCAGTATACCTCGATTTACAATTTTAGTTGATCTGTACTAGGGTTTGTCTTGTGAAAGGCAGCATATATAAAAGCAATAAACAGTAAGGAAGCTGCTAGACAAATTTTTGTCTAAGTATGCTCCACAATGGTTTGTACTTGTAATAGAAATTTCAGAATAGAGGTGGGGCACCCAGGTCAGCTGTTGATGTTGTCAATAACAGCTGTGCTCCTGTACTATTAATAACAAGTTCTATTTCCTAGAAATCCCTTGAAGAAATTTGATAGAGTGCTTTTTTCATAGATAAAGTGAGATGTCTGAGCTGAGAGATTGAATTCAGAGGTGGAGTTCCCTGCTGTAGCCCCAATATGTTTAACAGCAGTTAGCACTGTTTCTTGGGACCTTTTCATTAATGAGACTACTGTTAACTCTGCTGGATTTATAGCAGACATTCTGGAACAAAAGCTGCATGGATCTAAAGGTTTCATAACTCATAGCCCACATGGCAAATGCCATGGTCTGTATAAAGTGACATAGTTTTTAATTGGATATGTGGGTCTTTTTAAAAAAATTTTAATGAATTTTTTATTTTTTATTTTTCCAAACTCTCCCCGATACATATACCGTGATATTTATCAGATGTTAACATACATTCTTTTTACATTCATATATAAGATATTTTAATAAAATGAAATAAATACATACACATGACTTTTGGTGTTGCTCACCCATTTCCCCTTTCACTATATCCAGGATATGTGGGTCTCTGTACTTCAGAAGCTTTACACTTTAATGCATATAGGAAAGGAGAACGCCAGCACCTTCCTTCCTTCCTTCCTTCCTTCCTTCCTTCCTTCCTTCCTTCCTTCCTTCCTTCCTTCCTTCCTTCCTTCCTTCCTCCCTCCCTCCCTCCCTCCCTCCCTCCCATCCTCCCTCCCATTCAATATGTGTTGCATTCCACTCAAATCTTCAACTCCTACAACTGAGAATGAACGTCTCAATTTAGGCATAATATTACTTTTGAATATACGTCTTACCTTTTTTCCTGTCTGATGGAGAATGATTTTTTGAAGAGTATTTCTGTTATTTCATCTTTCCTCAAAAAGATGGTACTGTATGTGCTGAGCTTCAATGCCCATAATCCCCAGGTGGAATAGGAATTATGAGAATGAAAGACATATTAGAGAACTTCAAGTTGGGAAATGTTCCCTTTTCAAACATTATCTCTAGTGGTCTAAAATGCTGAATAATTAGAAAAGTAGAATGAGAGAGAAGTATAAATGGGAAAATAACTTTGCTTTGGAAAAAAAAACCTGTTCTTCAGAAACAGTTATATAAATAAACATGCATCCCCCTCCCAGTTTAATCATTTCATTTTTGCTTTTTAATATTAAACATTCATTGGGGATTGCTTGCATCCTAATTAAATTGGGAACTGACAAAAAGATTCAGAAGGAAACAAAGCGGGGGAGGAAAACAAGAATCCTACTCCACTTTCATTAAATCTGTGATACCTTGGAAAAAATATATGTTCAGCATTCCAAGAATTTTAGAAGAATTAGCTTGCTTTGCTGGACATTTATCTGCGGAGGCTCTAGGCTTTGAAGCATCTGATTTAGGGCAGGAAAAAAGAGGGATGGCTTGGATCTTAAATTGGGGAATCAATTGGCTGTCTGCTTCTCTCCTCCCGCTTCAGTTAGACATCTTTGGCAAAGACCCATGGATGGTATCAAAGGGCTAATTAGCTGGCAGCTGCTGTAGAAAGGGGGGTGGTGGAAAATAAAGGGGAGTGAAAGGAGACAGATGAATATAAATTCATACTAAGAATGACAATCAGAAAGATAGCAGCTGGGAAGCGAGCCCATCTCATAATAGCAAGTTAGTGGAGAAGTCTCATCTTGCCTTATGGTGCCATATCAAGGGATAGGATAGGGACTTGTCTCCCTGTGCCAAAAGGTGAGGCACCCCTAAAATATCAGTTTCACTCTAATAATGATTCATTTTTTCTTATTTTTATTTGTGTTATATTGACAACTTGGTATATTGATGAATTATAGTTGATACTTTACTGAATTGCATCTGGAAGAAATAAAATAACTACAAATATCATGTCTCTTGGCATCTACTTTGTAGATATAAATTTGTTTGTTAGATAGTATTTCTACTTACCTGTACAATGCATCTGAAAACATTTAAAATAATGTACAACAGTAAAAAATACATTTTAAAATTTATACCAATATTTTCATTAAACAGTTGGGTGAGGAAAGGAAAGCAAGTAACAAAACAATTCATCTGTGGTTCCAAGAGGGAAGGTTGAGTGAAGTGAAGCATCTTCAACAAAGAATCGTCATAAGATGCACCAGGGAGAATATTCCAAACAGCAGATGCAATCAGCGAGAAGGCACAACCACAAGTTACTAGATTAAAACCTGGAAGATTTTTTTTTCTAATTACTTTTTTTACTTTCCTGGACGTTTATTAGAAAAGCATTTTTCTTCCCTTTATTCTATTCTGCTCTGTACTATGTTTATTTAGACATAAATGGTAAATGTATAAGATAAAACATCAGAGACATATAAGAAAATAATTCTTATTTTCTATACAAAATTAAGTTTGAAATTAGTATTCTGTTCCAGATAGAATGATTAGTTATTTAGCATTTTTGTATAGCTGTTAAAACATACATGCATCATTTCATAATGATGATGTTGCCATACTGCTGAAGTAAGCTTCAGTGATTTGTAATTATTTTCATTTGCTTCATAAACATGCCATATGAAGGCTGCTAGTAAATCAGTCAGTGTAACAAGAATATAATAATACTTAGTTCCTAAAGCGCCAAATGAAGTTTATTTTGTTTGTTTGGATAAAAATAGAATAAAAATGATCAATTCATAACGATTTTCTTTTTACTTCATCATCTTTATTTGGTTCTTTGTCCTAGTAGAATTTTGTCCATTTATACACATGTCAATAAATGGTAGGAAACTTTTATGTCAATAAATAAGGGAAACAAATGGCTACTTCCATGCTTATAGAAGGAGTGCTTTACTTGAACTACCTACTTTTTTAAAAAAAACAATTATTATCGATATAAAATATTTACTTGATTTAAATTGTTTTACCCTATACTTTTTTTAACATTTAAGAAAATAATACATTGTTGTAATGAGAGCCTAAATCCAGAATTATGGGAGTAGAGCTCTGTTTACATAATGGGATTTCCTCTTGTACTCCACCCATATTTACAGGATGAGCTCCAGAGACAAAAGTAATTGTAGATATATGGAAAATATGTTTCAATGACAGATGAACACAATAGGATACAACCTTAGATATTGCTAATCTCAGTATCCCCTACTTTTTGACTGCACTGACTTTAGCCTCCAAAGTTTATTTAGCTAAATGTTTTCTTTGAGTTTCTTGAGAGTGAGAGAGAGTAGTGTTGTAACACATGACAAATATTTCTTAAATATAGAAATAAGACTTTTGGCTCAATGACTAAGAACTAGAGCAAAAAAGAGTGTCCATTAATATTTAATATATTGATTTAATAAATCCAATTAATATGCCTCCAGGAGATTCCAGATAGTAGCGTATCAGAAGGAAATCAAAATGTTTATGAATAGGTTAGCACATTCTCATTAATATTTTCATTATTGTTTCAAAACAGATTTATATTCTCACTCCCCCCTCTCCCCCCCCTCTCTCTCTCACACACACACACACAAACCTCATCAGATAAAACATGTTCTAAGCTAAGATAGGTTGATAGTTAAGCCCCTTTGTTTGGTAAATGGCTGCTTAGCTTTGCGGGTTTTGGTTTCTGTCTGCTGCCTTCTAGTTCTTCTTGATATATTTTCTTTTCAGTTTTATCTATAAGCTGGTCAGAATTGCTATGGAGTCAAGCAGCCTTGAAATTGAAATAATAAAATAAATAAATGGATAAATAACCACTTGAAAAAAATGCTATATAAACAAACCAACTCTGCCTATTTCTTCATCTATAAGTCTTAAATTGATATTTCTCACTTCTTAATTTCTTTTCTGACACTACTTTCTTACAGTTAAAAGATTGTTTCCAAGCAGTTCTGTCACTGAAATTCAATGGCAAAATTCAGTGTCCCAAGTTTTCAAGAGAAAGGAAGAAGGGACATCACACTGAAGCCTTAGAAGGTACTCATGAGAGTGGTACAGTGGTTAAGAAGAAGTACAAGTCCAGCCTCAGCCACCAAAAGACACAGAATAATCTGGGGCAATCACTTATCATTCAGCCAATGTACACCAATGTACACCCAGTTTTTATGGAAAAACCTGGAGGACTGAATACTGCCTTTAGCTACTAGAAGAAAGGTAGCTATCAACTGAACAATAAAAAAGTACAGCGTAGAGTTGTCCACTGTTATAATATTCTTACACTTATCAAAGGATAAAGAAAAGATCTCCTTTGAGCTGACTCCTGATGATTTCATGGACACATCCATGTAGCTTCCTTGAACAACAACAATATAGAAGTAAATGACACTGCTTTCCTTTGAGACTTTTTCAACTGTCTACTCTCGCCACCAAAGCTTAATATTTCCTTGCATATTCTTTCCAATTACGATTGAGATAAAATCTGTTTAGCTTTTTGAAATCAGTGTTAATTAGATGCTGTAGTCTCACTGTAATGAGATATACATCTAAGTTATTCCTAAAATAGTACTGCTGTTGATATTTATATTGGCGATAGCATTCTCAGATTGTTATGAATACCTAAATTGATACACATCTGTATTCCTTTCCAACATGCTCAAGGGAATGTTAAGAATCTTATATAGCAACTGTCACTATTACATCTTGAAAACATGATCCTACTTGTTTGAGACTTTCATCATCCCAGATAAATTGAAAGAAATTCTCCCAGAAAGAGAAAATGGAAGATAGTCACAAAGTCCTTTGCTGTATTTGAATCATCCAGGACCTGTCAGAATATTCCTAGTTTCTTTCAAGCTTTGTGATCACTGGTATTGTAGGAGGTATTGTGAATTGAATGCCAGATTATGCATGCAATTAAATCCAATGAGAGGTTGCCCTGCTTAAACAACATAATTAATGAGGAAAGGTTACAGAGATGATTGTAGCAGCTTTTTTTAAATGGTTGCCTAAATAGCATTTTAACTCTTTGGATGCTAATCTGTTAAAATATACCAAAGCTATTTTTTTTTCCAAAGCTCTCACAATTTTCAGAATATCCACAGAATATCCAGAATTGCCCAGAACCTTTCTTTATATCAACCAGATAAATAAATCAATACTATAGCTCAAGAAAAACCACAGAAGATCTAAAGCACATTGTACTTCTCATGGAAAGTGTTTCCTAGTCTGCTTCTGTTTTATGTTTTTGGAATATCTTTCTCAATTATTTCATTATAAAACTGATATTCTTCCTATTCCAAGAATAATTTCAGACTCTTTATAAATCTGATTTTAAAAAATTGGTAATGAAGATAAAGTAATGCTATAACATACGTATTTCATATAGAAATCAGAAAATTAGTAATGCTTTTTAGGGAGGAAAGCAATATTTGGATAGCATTTGGTACCTATCAATAATTTCTGTGTTGATGACATGCTTCCAATATAGAAAACTGAGGAAGAAAGTTTGCCTGATCTTCCCTTCCCCCATATCCTGTAATGCAATCTTTCTAAACTTAAGCCAACTTTAAGATACGTGGAGTTCAACTTCCTGAATTACCCATGCTGGCTAAGGAATTCTGGGAGTTGAAGTTCATACATCTTAAAGTGGCTAAGGTTGATAAATAATGCTCTAAATGCAGGGGTGTCAAACTACTGGCCTGTGGGCCGGTTGCATCATGCGGAGGTTGCACCCACCCCAGCTCCGGCAATGTGAAAAAAGTCATGATACGTTGCAACACGTCACGTGACATGGTGAGTTTGACACCCATGCTCTAATGCATGTCTTTCAGTGCTGGGATTCAGCTGCTTTGCACCAGTTCGGGAGAACCAGTAGCTAAATTTACCTGAATTTGGAGAACTGACTTCTGGAAGTCCAGTCTAGGCCTCCCAGGCCTAGAACAGCCCACCAGAAATGCATGGATACCATTTCCAGAAGTCCATTCTAGGCATCGGAAGTCTGGAGGAGGCCTCCCAGGCCTAGAACAGCCCACCAAAAGTGCATGATGCCACTTCCAGAAGTCCGTTCTAGGTATCATCAGCCCAGGCCTGCATCACATAATAGAACTGGTTGTTCAGATATTTGAATCCCACCACTGATGTCTTTAAAACCAGTTTTAGGTAACACGGCTGGAAAAGTGCTCTTTTTAGTGTATTTGGTTAACTGCAATGGAAAGAAAAAAAATCCTAGACAAAATGTATCATCATATGATCTAGTTAGGCACTTGAATTCTGGAAGGTTGGTATCCTGGATAATAATACTTCTATGAGGGTAAAAAAAGCTTTTTTATTGAGAAACAGAAGCCAAGCCAAAATTAAATAAATTATTGTTCCATTTTATATTAAAATATATATTTTCCTAGGGATAAGAAAATGTTTACATGTTTAATAGTTCATTCAATATTAGGATAGCTTCTGGACAGATCCTAATGTTGTTAATCAAAAGATACTGGGCAGCTATTCAATTAACAGAAAATATAGTGAGAAGGAAAAAAACGAAAGCCTGGAATAGTTAAAAATTAAACACAATGAAGAAGAAAGCAGTTGGATAACAAAACTGCATCTGGAAGTCTTTTGCAATTAATCAGGATCAGTTACACCAATTACTTGGCAGATGCTAATAGGAAGAAGGAATGAGTGGGGTGGGGTACAGCAGTGTGAGGGACCCTAGCAATATTTTGAAAAATATTCTCTGGAAGCAAACTAGGGGAAATTAAAAGATGACTTGGCTGCAACACAGATGGTTGGAGTGAATATATTTACTGATGAGCCAGTTCAAGGAGATATGTTTCCTGAGTTGCATCTGTGTCTTGTTATGTTATGAGTTCAGAGTGGCCACATCATCACGAAATGGCTTATATACGCCTCAAACCTTTCATGATGTACATTTGTATTCTTTTTGCTATAGGGCAGAGATGGCTATGCAACTTCCTTTTGAAGTTTCCTGCTGAACTCCACCTGTGATTACTAACATTGAACTTAATAATTTAAAAACTGTGCTTCAGGTCTTCCTGAGTACTTTGATAAACTGATGGCAAAAAAGGATAAATCTTTAGAAACTGGATGTGAAAGAAGATATCCAGTTTCAACTGGTCCCAACAAAAACTTCCAGACCTTGAATGTAGACATTGAATTACTATCTTATAATAATAAACATATCGTAATGAAGCCCCTAATCTGCTGAAAAATTCTTACTCTTGAAATTCCAATACTGAACTCTAAACTTATACAAGATGAAAAGCCTTCATACTATGATAAGATATTTGACAATGTATGGATCTAATAAGAAATTCTTCTTCCCTCCATCCTTCCCATATGACTTGTTTCTCAGGTGTTATGCAAATGAAGATATAGGATTAAACCTTTATATTATTTATTTATTAGTTGGATTTCTATGCCGCCCTATTCCAGGAACTCAGGGCGGCTCACAACATAGATAGAAATCTAACATTAAAATACTTTATAAGAAAAACCCCTTAATTAAAAAAATCAATCATCCAAACAAACATGCACACAGACATACACTGGCTAGGGGCAAAATGTTAACTGCCCCAGACCTGTCGGCAAAGATGTGTCTTTAGCAATTTGCGAAAGGCGGAGAGGGTGGGGGCAATACGGATCTCCGGGGGGAGTTGATTCCAGAGGGCCGGGGCCGCAACAGAGAAGGCTCTTCCCCTAGGCCCCGCCAGGCGACACTGTCTGGCTGACGGGACCAGGAGAAGGCCGATTCTGTGGGCCCTAACCGGTCGCTGGGTTTCATGGGGCAGCAGACGGTCCCGCAAGTAACCTTCCATCCTGGAAAGATGAAACAAATATGTAAGCATCCTGTTTAAACAATCTGTTGATTGAATCACAAATCAGCTCAGTGCTGGTCATCTTGAGTGAAAAGGACAGGGATAGCACATTTAAAAAGAATCAGAACTGGGAAAAAAAACTTTTTAAAAATCTTTTTCCTTAGGTGAGAAGTTGCAGTCCCTCTAATTTGGGCATTTTGGGCACACAACATAAAAACCTAATGTTTTGCCCAGCACAAAAATTACCCTATTTGTAATTATTTCAATTCTTTAGCTGAAAGTAATCATGGGAAAACTGCAAAAGTCCTTTACAAAGCTTTTTGTATCTTAGAAAGAAAGATATTTTTAAGAGCTTTTCTACTCTGGCTAAAGTTTCTCAAGGGGAAGCTGTGGACCATCAACCCTGAGCTATCTCCATCTTTGCAAGCCTGCTTCCCCAAAGGAACTTCTTTGACCCAACTGAAGTCAGTGTCTGTAACAGACTGGAATTAAATCCAGTCAATGAAACCCTGAAGTGGTCTTGGTTGTCTGCTGATCTAGATTTGCGATTATACTCCCCAAAAGGCTAATGAACCTTCTAAAAATTAAATTTAGTCCCCCCCTCTCCCCAAGTAAGCTGCCACCTTAATCTTTAGAATAATCTTCTGACCACAGTAGCCTCAGCTGAATTGGGTTCCATCACTAGGAAAAAAACGCCAACTGAATCTGATCATCTGTACTCAGATCAGAGAAAGGGATAGCATATCAATGCTCAGGAGATTTGTGGGTTTGGGAAGTTAGGAACTGTACTGGGTTGATTTAGACTAGGGGTATCAAACTGCCAGCCCACAGGCCGGATGCATCATGCCGAAACCGTGGCCACCCCATTGTCGGCAATGGAAAAAAAGCCATGATACGTCACGACATGTCATGTGACGTTGCGAGTTTGACAACCCTGATTTAGACAAACAAAGCATCGGTGAATACTAATTGATAGGACCCACTTCCTTCCTCAAACTTCTGGAGGCTTTGATTACAACCAATCCTTAAGAATTAGGACCAAGTAATAGAAAGGTACACTGCTCCTCCTTTCTGTCTCCAGTCTAATTCTTATATGACTTTATATGTAAGTTGGCTTCTTTGCCTTCTTTTCCTCTTCTCTTCCTCTTCCCCCTCCTAAGGTTCCTTCACCAGCACCTCTTTCTTCTTTATCAAAATTCTTGGAGCGTATACATTAATCTTGATTTCTTCCCTAAAGCTTTCAATGTGCATGCTGTCTCATCACTATTGATTCTCTGAAGCCTGCTTAAATGGTATTTCTACAATGTCTGCTTCTCTCTTCTTCAGTGTAATTTCCAACTTTAATTTTGCTATTCCTCTGTAAAATCCAAAACTATCTCTGTCATATGTATGGTCACTTGCATATTGGTTCATGCTGGACAATCCCTGCCTAACAGAGTGATAGAGAAATACAGGCAACATGAAAATTCTAGGTACACATGAAGACCTTGACATATACTTACCTCTTAGGTGTGGTGTACTCTCAGGTTAAAATGGACATATCTCCATAAATTC
Source organism: Bothrops alternatus (assembly GCA_034064705.1). Taxonomy (NCBI): domain Eukaryota; kingdom Metazoa; phylum Chordata; class Lepidosauria; order Squamata; family Viperidae; genus Bothrops; species Bothrops alternatus. The sequence goes on from JARGCV010000589.1 coordinate 19,273,414, forward strand.
TTCCAATTTCTACCTGGGGAGCTCAGACCACTGGCAATAATCCTCTCTTCCAATCTTTGACTGTAAAAAGATTAAGTGGTTCTTGACTGGATGGGAATGGTTTTCATGCAAAGTATCTTTAGAAATGTCTATACATTCCAATTATTAGTACTAATAATCTTACAGACATTATAGTAATATCAGATCAATATGCTTTCCAAAAGAATGTATTCCTTCCCTGCTGCTTCAGTGCTTTTTGGAAATGTAAGAAAGCATCAAAATACATTAAATGACTCTCCAGTGGACAATAGCATTGCTTAATGGGGTGGACAATATGATAATAGGATATGCATGCTTAGCTTCACTGTTCTTTGTTCTGCTTCAAAGGATAGTTTTTTTTTGTGGCCAAGATTTGCCAAAACTTAATGTGCCAAGCAGATAATGATAAACTAAAGGTTGCAGCTCATATGACCTACTCCGTTTTTACTTGGAATCATTCTAATAATCAAAGCATTATCTTTGATGGGGATTCTTCCCATCTATTGATGCTCTATCTTACAGGTGAGACACTTGGCATTCCCTTTCAAAACTTTGGGATCTAATTAGTATATAACTGCATCAAATGATTAATTTGTAACAGACAGATTGTCTGATCATAACATGATATACCCTTGTTGTGGTGGGGAAAATAGGAGAAGGAAGGAGTGTTAAATATGTTCACAATCTTGAGTTATTTGTACATCATGGAATTGGTGGATTTAGGTACTGCTGCTTTAATTCTACATAGAATATTAGAGTTTACTAATTTGTTTATTTAAAACACGTATGATTTACTTTTTGTTTGAAAGGGGCCTCTACATTGACTTTAAGATCAATAAGCACAAAAGGTACACTAAATGGAAAAGGAAAACTAGAAAAGATAGCCCCCAGGGGCTAAATTTGTACAGTTCTTTTAAAAACTAGCTATATCACAGCTGGCAGCTGGAAGCTTTAAGTTTTCTTATGACAACTGGAAAGAATTCAACTGCCAGAAGGAGCAAAAACTACTTTGTGTTTTTTCATTTTGCCAGGGTGATGGAATGGCCTTGCTTTTTTCCCCCTTCTTACTTTTCAGCAGAATTGATGATGGTTTTGATTTTCTCTGTTTTGATACACTAAAGCAAAAGAGAGCATGAGGGCAGTAATTAAATATGATAGATTAGCATCTTAATTATCCTTTGTTTCAGGTGCCCCATTTGAAATTGGCTATCATATCCTGTGTATATCAAAGCATTAGGGGGAAATCCAGTGTGGTCTTACTTACTAATTTAAATGTGGTCTGAATAAAGCTTAGCTACCTTAATATCAGTAGCTGAAGGACAATATGGGAAGTCCACATGAAGACGAACTCCACTTCTGTTGCATTTGCTTGAAATTCTGACTTTATACTGAATACACTTTGACACAGTGGTATTTTCATGCATTATAACATAAAATGGAGCATGTTTCAACTGGATATTTGTGGCCATTTTTTCTCTTTTGATTTCCTCTCTCTTAGACCTTTGTTGGAGCCATCTATTCCTTATATTCAGGGCTGAAGATATCTGAGGTTAGGTTCTATGAGTGGACTTAGCTGTGCGGGCATGGAAAATGAGCAATGAGACAGCCCTATCTTCAGTTGAGTGAAGCAGAAAGGGGTGTTTCTTCTCTTTCCTTTATTAGCCTCACTGAGCTCATAATTTAAGTTAATAACTAATTCCTTTAGGAAATTATTGATATGATGATCTCCTGGACACATTTCTCAGTTCCATACAGAGACACAAATTACATCCCATAGTTACCTTCTCCTGAATATGGAGCCAACAGGTGCTTTCATTCGCATGAGAGCTTCTGGGAACTGAGAAAGCTATATTACTAAGAATCATTGTGTGGACCTTTGCCTTGAAAACAAAGTCATACCAGGATCACTGTGATGCAATGGTTCAAATGTTGGACTAGGAACATCCAGAGTCAAGTCCATCTTCAGCCACAGAAGCTCAAAGGGTGAGTTAGTGCTGCTTGTTCTCTTTCAGCCCAAGGTACTGTATCTCACAAGTTGGTTGAGAGGAAAAAGGTTGAGAGTGTGCTATATGTACAAGTATGCTATCTTGGACTCCAAAATAAAAATCTAACACACACACACACACAGGTAAGAGAACTGCATTGATTTGATTGATGTAATCAATCATACTTGCATGATTAATGTACAGCACCCAACTTCATGAGGTTGACTCATGAGTTAAAAGTCTTGATACATTTAAAGAATATCTCTGCTTATGCTGAAAATAAGAAAGGCGGTGTTGGAAAGGTAGTATTGATTTTTACTTCAGCATTGCAAGATTTGTATTATATATTTTATATAAGCCAGCACAAATGATGGAATGTGGGGCCATCTGGAAGGAATTATAATGGTGGGCTCCTTGGTGCTTTATTGCAGATGTTTCTGCAAAAAAAAATAAAAATAAAAAATCAACCAAGCTCAGAGACCACCAATGACTCCACAGTTCAACCCTAAACTAAAATATTCTCTTCTATCGGAATTATAACTACATAGTTTCAGCTCAATCTGGGCCACCCCTAGATGTTTGTCAGTTTCTTTTTCATAATTCTGATTGAAATGATTTCAGATCTGCCCTTTAGAACTGCTTATGAAACTGGTAAGATGAAAAGCTTGGTACTAAATTAATCAGGAGTAGTTGCTATGTTTGAACACCATTTCCATTTTGCACATGAATCCTAATGCAGACTCAATTCATCAGAATGAATTCAAGAGTGAAGAATGTAGTCTGTTTTAGAAGTTAAAAGGGCACATCAGCATTTATTTTTTTTTAAAAAAATGTTTTCCCTGCCCAAAACACAACAGATAGGCTTTCTATAGAAGCAGGAAATTGAGACAAATGTTTGCTCTACCTGGTTGCTAAGCAACATGGGAGCAAGGCTCATAATTAGATCTGCTCACCCGAGTGACCTCTTTGCTAACATACATTTTTATGCTTTTAATGAGAAATGAATGCTTAGTTTTACACCTTCTAGGTGAGATTGCCCTGACATTGCTATTCAGACATCTGTGAGGATAATTAAACCAAGAATTGTAGAATATCTGAGATATTAGAATATGATAAATGACACAAATAGGGCTCAGTCTAAACTCTTCAAAACAGCTGTAGGTAGAAACTGCGTCAGATATCTGTTTCCTGCCAAAAGGCAAATACTCCCTACTACAGAAATATTATTTCCACTTTCTTCAAAATGATCACCCTCTCCCTTTGTGCTGCACATAATATTAAATCTCTCCCAATAAATGGATTAGCCTTCGCAAAGCTGGATACTTATATGTTGTGGGCACTGTTAACTTGGAATTATGATACCTGAAAAAGGTGGAGACACCTGGTTCTCTACCTGCAATGCTTCCCATAACCATAGGGGAAATGACACATAAACCTGATTGCACATGTGGTCCTTGACTTATGACTATAATTTAGCCCACAATTTTGGTTGTAAGTCACAATGGTCATAAAAGCGGGCCACCATGTGTCCACAACTGATTTTATGACTTTTTTGTGGTGCTTGCTAAGTGAACGTATGATCCTAAAGTGAACACATGGTCATTAAGCAAACCCTTTGCTACAGGGTGTTTTTTGCTGGAAACTGAAAATAAACACCGGTATCTGGCAAAAGCATCATAAATTGTGGTCAATATCATTGCAGGGAATTGCAAACAGCTATAAATGTAGGCTGGTTGCAAAGCACCCAAAATGCAGTCATGTGACTATGAGGGAGAGGCAAACATCAAAACTTGACAGTTAGTCCATTTTTCAAAATAAATGTATAAAGGTCAATGGACAGATTCAAATTCAAAGGTGCAAATGACAAGAGATGGCAATTTTAAAGGAGGTGAATTATTAATGAGAACAAATACAGTATGTTATTAAATGATGATAGATCGTAGATCCAAAATTCAAAGCCTATGATTTCCTGATTCACCTGACTTACCCCCTAAGGAGTAAAATCACCATACACTTGGCAGTTGGATAGGTTGGTTACACCTGTCTGTTGGTATCTAAGGAATGTTATGTGCCTCATTGTTTCACTGTGCGAATGATTCCTTATATGATTCCCATCTTTTGTGTGATAAACAATTGTGATTTTTATCAGATGCCTTGTGAACCGATAGGGACAGAATTGAATACACGACTGCCCTTGTTTCGATTCACACTTCACACTGAGCCAAAATACTAAAAGTCAAACTCAGGTATTACGTTAGTAAAATAATAAAGGTGGGACATAAATAAATACTAAGTTAAAATAAAATAAACTTAAGTTTATGCCTTTCAGTATCATGGAAATCTAGGAAAACATGTTTTAATTAAAAGAATATTCAAGAATGCATGCATGGAATACATCTAGAGACTTGCATTCCTTATTATTCCACATGATAACTATGAAATAACTGGACAAGAAAGGGTGGGAGCCTGGTAATTAAGGGGGTGGGGGGAGACATAATGTGCTATTGTATTGAAATCCCATGCTAGATGCAGGATCTAATGGTATCTCATTAAATATCTATTTCAGGCTAATTAGACCCCTCCCATTCCTAAAAATGGCAAGTCATTTTATATCAGCAGGCAAGCAAGGCCGTTATTTAAATTTCAGGAAAAGTCACTAAGGCAGTAAGACAGCAATTATTGGTGCCTTTGAAATTCTAACTTGAGCAAGATTGTGCGTCTACATTAGAAGGGACTTACAAGCATGTCTGTAGTTTGTATTGTGTTTCACATAATTTGTGTCGCTGTCTGTACAACATTGTCAATGCTTACTTTCCTCTTGTGGGAATACAGCCAATAGTCTAATATAGATTCTGCCAAAAGTATAACTGATTCACAAACCATACCTCTACCAGGACAAGTTTCATTTATGGTAACATTTCTTGGATTTTTTTAATGACTTAAATTATTGCATTTTTCCTAAAGATACGATTTTTGATAATTTGCGAGGCAATTTGCATAATCCCCAAATGATTTTGAACATATGGCAATTTAAAGTATGTTATGGCAGTCCATCTGTGCACTGTATCTGATTCCAGCCAGGTCAATTTTCAGTGGGCGATATATTGAAGAAGGTGGGGTAGGGTTTAAGATTTTCATACTTTTGCTGGTCATGGAATAGAGCAAACAGATGGTTCATAGTTATCCGCAGCAGACTTTGAAGCTACATCTCATTTTAAGGTCCATCTACATTACTGTTAGACCCATTTAAGCTGTAAAGTGGATATTAAAGGAAGTGACCTATTGTTTTCTAAATCCTTTTCTAAACACCTGCAGGCTTCCTGGGCCTCATACCTATTTTTAATCTCAGAAACAAGTATGTTGTCTTTACTGTATTAATAAGAAACACATTTGAAAAAGCATTTGTGGATTCTCCGATTTAATTTCTCAATCAGAATGTTACTTACTGGTAGGAAATGTGGGATAGGGACTGTGAGGATAGGTAGCTACTTAGAATGGCTTATTTAAGTCACCTTATTGTTAAACTAAGTTGCAGGTGCGGAAGTATTTTTTATTTGGGCTCCTCTTTTGTTTTTAGTATGTTTTATCTCACTTGAGAGATTGAAGGCTTGGAGGAGGGGTATACAATGATGTAGGAGGGATGAAGAAAAAGTGTTGTAAGGGGTGATGCTGGCAGAAGCCAGCAGCATCTAGAAGTAGCCTGTGAAATTGATAAAAGAGCATTGAATTAAGGAAATTAGTGGCACTCTGCACCAAAGTTATAAAACCAATAGAACATATAACCATATAAAATCTCTATCAACAGAAGCAATAAAAAAACTTTAATGGACTTTTGTGATAGAACCAGAAATGCACAGCTGTTCTCTTTCCCAATTCACACTGTGCCCCTGTGCCTGATTTTAGGCACAGATCTAGTACTATGCCAAATGATTGGTAAACCTTTTTATAAACTTACTTATGCAGGAATAATAAGTATAAGATCTGAGAAGCACTTCAAAAAAATTGGTTGTCAGGGCTTGTATGGAAAGCCCCCTCTGCAAAAGCTAACAGCTGTGTCTGGCCTGGAACCCAAGCAAAAATGCCCCCAAGGACCAGTGCCTAGTGACTGGAAGGGAGGTTTGTGTCTGCTGCAGCCTAAAGCTAGCAATAGATAGGCAGATCCCAACCCATCTTCATTCACAACTACATCACTGATCAATTTTCCATGACAAAAGATGTGTTGGGAGTTTAAGGGAAATACAACTTAGAAGTTGGATAATTGAGACCCATTCCTTGAATGGAGAATGAGAGAAAGGTAATATCATGAGGATATGTGTTATCAAAAGAGTTTCTGGGCAAGTTTGAGCTACTTTTAGGGGAAGGCGAGGATGAGCTCTTTGGGAGGAAATAATGCAGGGCCAGCTGAGCCAGCAGAGATCCTGTGTGCTTTTTGTTTATGATGACTACATAGAAAATTTGAGGAGGATGCTTAATTCAGACAAGAAATGCAGAAATGATTTGCTCAGATAAGAAATGAAGAAATAATTCAGACTGGAGGCTAAAACAGATAAAGAATGGTTGCAGGAATTGGGTCTGTCCAGTTTAATGAAAAGAAGGACTAAGGAGGTGAAATGATAGCAGTGTTCCAATATCTGAGGGGCTTCCACAAACAAAGGGGGAGTCAATCTATTCTCCAAAGCACCTGAAGGCAGGACAAGAAACTGTGGATGGAAACTAATCAAGGAGAGAAGCAACCTAGGAGAAATTTCTGACAGAACAATTAATCAGTGGAACGACTTGTGGCCAGAAGTTGTGGGTGCTCCAACACTGGAAGTTTTTAAGAAGAGACTGAACAGCCATTTGTCTGCAATGGTACAGAATTTCCTGCCTGAGCAAGGGGTTGGACTAGAAGACCTCTCAGGTCCCTTCCAACTTCTAGGAGAAATTCTATGCAATATTCAAGAAACTATGCAAGAGCTATGTGAATTTCATTTTTTTCTTGTTAGCTTTTAATATCTTCCCAAAGGAAAATATCATTATTATGGTGCCCTCTTCTCTACTCTGAAACATGGTAATAGGAATAATTTCTGTCTGAAACCTTTTCTTTTTACTACCTCTTTTTCACTTATCCCATCTCATATAAAGGGGACAGTGTTCTGATGCCTTCAGCGCAGCTGTCAGGAAAAGGCAGTAGGGCCAAAGGTCTCTTTCTCAGGACATGTTCCAGTTGGCTTCCTTGTCAGACAGCAGGAAAACAGGGCTGCTGACAGCTGTTGTGGGGAGGATTAAACCATTTGCTAAGAACCAGGTATCATGGCAAAATCGGCTCATGTTACCTTATTTATAAATCCTCAAGTTGTAGCTTGAGCAGGGCTCTTGTTGCTTGTGTGTGAACAGGCAGGCCGGGGGAGTTTATGGTGATGAAAAAATATTAGAAAAGGCAGGTGTGTTGCATGCTTTTTGTTGCATGATTTTCACATGCATTTTACATGCTGCACATTAAGTGCAATAGCTTTCATTCTCTTAGCTGCATTTGTAAACATCTGCCACAACTTTATATTTTATCTCTCAAAAGTTATGAATTCTGTACGGAGAGATACATCCTCCAACCATATATTTCTTTCTGATTTATATGACTAATTTGCATAGTACAGCAGTTAGTTGCTGCCTGTCCTTGAAATATTTTCCATTTTTACCTGAATTGTCACTGGAATTAAAGTCACACCCCATTGCTATCTTTGGACATCACCCCAATTCTTTAAAATTGACTCCTCTGTACGTAATGGATTTAAATATGGTTTTACCCACCATCCAGGATAGCTACTTTTCTGTTTCTTGGGTTTAAAAAATGACTATCATACTGAGTATTTTCTCTTGTGAATTTCCTTTGAAAAATTATTTTAACTGGCAAGAGTCAGAGAGCCATGTAATAGCCACTCTAAATGTCCACATTAATTTGTCAAGAATCCAGAAACCTGTGGCAAACCAATGGTCTTAACACACTAGATTGTTGAGAACATTGCAAAATGCCTACCAGAAACCATCCAGATCCATGAAGTGCCTGGGTAGGTCTAGGGCTACCTACTTCAGATGATTTTTCCCTTGCTTGCTAAGCAAGGTCCTGGGGGACTTCTGCAATATTATTTTGAGGATTCTTCTAGGCATCTGTTGGATAAAGTTCGGGGAGCCAACACAATGCTATGAACTGAGCATGCCCAGAGAAAAGCCACATTGCTACAAAATGCAGTTTCCACTTGTACCTCCTTAAGCATTTCAATAGGATACAATAATTAAGTTTTGAAAGCTGCTGTTAGATCAAATAGTACAAAGTCATGCTATCCTTATCTTGTCCATCGGGTAACCAAAGCCATCTCTGTATCAAAGAGGAATCTAAACACAGTAGAAAGGATTCAAAAGAAAGGATTCTAAAGCTTCCTTTTTCCGCTATGTATTCAAGATGGACAATGATGAATATTTATGTTATTTATATGCAGTGTGCTTTTTTTGTAAAAAAAAAAAAAAGGTGCTGGAACTCACACGTCATACAACCTGCCTTGCCTACCCTACAAGGTTCCGTCCCAAAAAGGTGCAGAACTCCGTTCTGGGCATTCTATGACAAAAAACCCCCCGTTTATATGTAAGGGTGTAGGTTTATACATATGTTGTATATAGCATGTTTAAAGGTGTGTTATGTATGTGTGCACTTTTGAGAGCAAGCAACAATATTTCATTTTTAATATGTGCCAATGTGCCCACAGTAAAAATTGACAATAAAGGTTATCTATTCTATAAACAAGATATTTCATAAGAACATAAGAAGAGCCATGCTGAATCAGGCCAAAGCCCATCGAGTCCAGCATTCTGTGACACACAGTGGCCCACCAATTGTACATGGGGATCTTGAGCAGAAAGGCAAAACTCTCCCTTTCCCTTGATTTCCTCTAATATTTTCTGAAATCAAGTCAGGATCCAACACTTTTAATCAGAATGACAAAAGCAGTATCATGCAATCAAATGTTTTGACCCTTTTGTATGTATATACATTTACACAAAGGGCAGAACTGATCTCATGATCCTGCTTTTAAAACCCCACCTACCCATCCCCATCCCAACATGTCCCGAATCTCTGACTATCTTATGATTAATGATTGTAGCTATGATGTATGAAGTATGACCTATCACTTTGTTGCTTGTATGTACAATAAGAGTTTATGTATCAGAGACAAATTCCTTGTGTGGCCAATCACACTTGGCCAATAAAGAATTCTATTCTATTCTATTCTAAATTTTCCACTAGCTTGGTTAAAATGAATGTTGGACATTAGCCAACAATTTTTCATTGGTTTTATAAGCAAGGATCTCACCAAATGATGGAGATGAATAATAATCTTGAAATCACTAGCAGTCCAGAGTCCTTTGAAATCCTTATAACTCTTCAATTGTTATGTTAAGATATAGTTAATTTTTTATTATTAAATTTATTTGCCACCCATCGTGCTGCAAGATTATTTCTGTGAGATCAATAACTTTGGAAAAATAATGTGATCTTCAACTTATTGGGTAGCTCTTTACAGAGACTAAGAAAAGTGCTTCCAAGCCTGTGGAAAAAAGAAAATGTATGCTTGTTTCTATGCCCACAAAAGATCTTTCAGCATCTTTTGATTCCTTCTAAGGGCAAAAGTAGCGTGTGTGTTATGCCTCTGTTTAATTCATTTGCAGGAATAAAAAAAACACACTCGAGCATCTCCAGTTAACAGTCTCCTGATGGTCTTTAAAATTTGGCTGTTTGCTTTCAGTAGTTGAAACAGAAACATATTTTTTGTAATTAGACAGCACTGGCACTTATGGCTTTTTTTTCCTTCTCATTCTATGAAAATTATACAGTGCCTTCACTGACATGTCCTAAATTATTAACAGAAGTCAACATTTTAGATAGATCTGAGGTTGTATAAACTAAACTGAACTCTTGCAACTTGAAGGGGGGATGTTAGATTATTATACATACAGATGTCCATATTCAGGAAGGGACAGGATCACAAATCTACTTTCTTTTAATCAAACTGTATGCTCCTCATTAACAAAAGGTTATATTAATTCCCAAATAATGAAACATTGTGTACTAATCACTTTGATAGTACAGAGTGGTACTATCATTTGAAAGAAACAGGGATTCCATGGGCACAGATTCATATGCCTAGAGAAAGCTTATCCACACGAGATATCCTGATCCCATCAATCTCTTCTCATTTATATCTCATCCTTCCTTTCAGAGGGCTGAGAGGTACATATGGAAGTAAAATATACCTTCATTTTATTCCACAAGAGAACCCTGCCAAGTGGTCCAGGTTAAAACACAGTACCTGGAACAAAGTCGCCACTAAATTCCATGATCAAATAGGACTCAAGCCTGGAATTAAAGGCTAGCTATGGTTATGCAGCATAGTTCTTATTGTACATTTTTTCCCAGAATATAAGGGTTCTAATTTGTCTTTAGTATCTACAAGATTTTAAGTATTTCCTAGAAATTTACAGTAAATACAAATGGTTCCTGATGTGTATTGTAGCTTTTTGACACAAAGGCTTTAGTGAGTTTCATTAAATAACTGCTGTTAAAATTGGTTTCTCCATTTTCCTATGTAGACAATATAACAGTTTGCTAAAGAATGTATGAATATACAAACAGTCCCATTTGGAGACAGATTGGAGAGGAATGTTACTTTTATTAATAAACTCTTGGGGGATCCCTGGAGAAAACTACATTTTTGCAACTATGTTCAAACACAGTAAGAAATTCAAAATGAAAATACAAAATCAGGAAAAAGTCTGGTAGAACTCGGGATTTCAGTGAGGCATCTAGAGTTTAAGGCTTTGAAGGCAAAAATCAAAGATGAATAATTCTTGCTCATCGGGATGTGGGAGTGATGGGAAGGCTACCAGTAACATAGCACTCCTTAGACATATTCTAATGCAGGATGGATTGTGGTGGGTGAGACAGAAGTAATTATTTTCTTAAAAGAACAGTTAAAACCAGAAGGATAAACTGGTTGTACCAATTCCACTCATCTACATTCAAATCCCACAGTCTGTTTCTTTTTACAAACTTACAACTCATCTTTAACTTCATTGTCAAGTGCTTATTCATTTGCCTGGTGCATAATCCAGGAATCAGTGCACACACAAAAAAGCAGAGCTTAAAAAAATAAATCCAATCACACACAAACAGACATACATATAAATGCATGTAACACACACTCACACACTTGTGACCTAATGCTCTGTTGCTATTTGACCTGGAGATTAAGTGAATACATTTGGCAAATTTGAAGCTTATCCAAACGATCAACACTGGCAAACACTACCCTAGGAGACTTCTAGTTCCATTTGTGAAATACATTTCGTCATATAAGTTATGCTTGTGGTAGTAATGTCTATCTACTTATATGTGTTAACTTGTTCTATAGAAACCCTCTTCTTCACTGTTTCCTCATCCTGGTCCGAGTCTGAAAAATATTTCTTTCCCTATTCTTACTTCTTTCTCTCTAGTTTTGGGCAGAACAGTTTTAGCAATTGAAATGATGAATCTTGGAATTCAGACCCAGACTGCTGTGTTAAAATCAAACCCTGACTGAGTCTGTTCTATTGTGGTGTGGACTTTCTTGCCATGGGGTTTGGGCTTGACTTTCCTTCCTTCCTTCTTCTCACACCTGTTGGCTTTGTCTTGAGAGTTTGGTGTGCTCCCACGAATTGGGAAGTAAAACAGCCCCTTCTTTTTGCCACCTGCTTGGGGTCTCTTTAAGATCTCAGTCTCTTTGTTCTTTGTGGGCAGCCAGCAGGACTTCTGTTTTAGTAATCTGTCTCTATCTGGCCGGACACTCCTTAAAAATTTCTTGAAGAGATTGGCTGTGAGGGAAAATTTCCTACAGAATTCTTGGGACTTGCTACTTGGCAGAGATGCCTCATTTTTTTCTCCTTTTCTGTCTATCTCTGGCAAATCCAGCCAATTACCAACTAGATCAGCAAAGATGTTATCACCCAGAATCAAAGGTTGTCTGTTTCTACTTTGAGACATTAATGAGCAAGTCCAGTCTTTGTTCTCATCAGAAAACCAACAATCCTTACAAACTGACTTTGTGTCAGATAAGCAGCTGGTATCTTGAGTAAGCCAACTGCTTGTTGTGTTGTCAATAGATGACTCCAACATTCTTGGTGAATGATACTCTGTTGTGCTCGCAGCTGAAGAAGGTCCACTGTCATTCTCACTACCTGTGCTGCTAAGGGATGAAGCTATGTGCCCATGGTTAGTGTCTGGCAAAAAAATATGGCAACATGAGCTGGTACAGTGTGACACAGGAGTTGAGCATAAAAAGGCTGAAGATCTGTAGTTGTCCAAATAATGTTTTCCCAGCAGGGTATCACTCTCTTGGCTGGCATCAAACTTTGTCCTTGGCATCTCCTTATTGTTTTGACAATACTTATGCTGGCCAATTCCCGAAACCTGGTTTGGGTTACTTGAAATCTCCAGCTGTTCCAAAGCTGTCTGGACCTGGAGCAGTTTCAGTTCTTGCAGAGCACCCATCATGCAGTTCATCTGTTCATGCAGCCCGTCCCCAACCTCCTTCATGGATAACTGTTGCAAAAGAAAAATGCAGAAAATAAAGGCAGAATTCAGTAACATGTATAACTGAAATATATGTGAATATAAGTGAAATCAACTGTAAATTACTTCTGTATCTTACATGTATCATAATATATTCCATTACATTCAACTTTCATCCTGATTTTTAAATGTTCAGTTATAAAGTTCTCACATTACATGCCTCTGCTTATTATTATTTCTAGTTGCTAATAACAAATAAGTCATATATTTTGAGAGAATTTGATCTGAATGCATTAATTGGTTGCATCATTTTTGGTCTTCTTTGTCTTTTATCATGCTTTTTATTATTGAAAGGATGATTTTAAGTAATGAGCACATACCAAATTTTATTCCTTTATTTTCTCAGGCATGATATATTTTTAATCAATCATCAAGAAACATTTTAAGAAATTATCCCTATTATCATGTGAAATTGTATTGTTACCAACAAAAGATGGTTTAACTTGTCTTAATTCTCAAAAGCCATAATCCAAATCTATGACTTTCCTATTTAAAAATTCAAGAATTATATCCACAATCCCTCAACCTTTGTTTGTTCAGCTAGGTTTACAAAGACATTGGGAGGGGGGAAACCTGACAATCTTAACCTGTATTTCGGTCAAACTCACTGTAATCACTTTCTGTGCAGTGCTGTTGTAATGCAGCCATACAATTACCACCTGTATGCATGGTTTACAATTACACCTCCAGCATAATCTGCTTTCATGTTACTAAGCATGCTCTATCTGCAATTTCCATGTCTTTCGGAGCCGAATGTCACTGACATTGTTCTTCAGAAACCCGTGGCTCTATGACCCTGCAGCTATTTCCAACCGTGTTCTTCTGTAATAGGTTTCAAAACTGGATTCAGAAAGAGCTGAAGTAGAAGCAAGAATCCAGTCTGCCTGCCAGAACGTATACAGTATATAGCTGCTGAGCACGCTCCTTAAATTCAGTTACCATTTCAAAATTCTGTCTTTCTGGCCAGTTTACAGATAAATCTAAGTCCAAATCAATCAACCTTCTGCACAAATCACAGCTACTTTCTTTTTATAGACCAGCTATTATGTTACTCATGTGCAGAATCTCGGAGGGGGGAGGGGGCATCTGTTATCTAAGCCTCAGAGAAAACTATCACCTTACCTCTTTTCCAGGTTTGCAGTACTGTCTCTCTTCCTAATTTTTTCTGCCTTGTAAGTGGAACACCCTCACTCTCTTTATCTGAAGCTTTATAAAACTGACTTTGGAAACAGCTTGGATGCTCTCATTGGACACTTCCCATCAAATTTCCTTGCAGGCCAAGTGGTGTAATCAGGCAATGATGAGTGACAATGGGTCCTGAAGTAATGACTATGGCTGATAGGAAAGTCAGCATATGTTGTATAGCCGGGCTGTGCAGTTCATTGATTCAATTAACTCCCCCTTTTGGGGAAAAGGAGGGGGGCATCCTCCTAAACTAGGTCTCATGTGAGAAGGAGCCATTAGGAAATATGAGTATTTCAGAAGCCCTTGTTCTCTGCTTCTACTGAGCGAGGAACTGGAAGAAACACAGCACTAAGGGTCTTCCCTAGAGAATAAGATTCATCACTCATAGCATTATGGCCTGAACAAAGATAAAATTTGTCCAGATTTTAAGGTTGGAATATTCACATGAACTATCTTAAGTGGCAGAACTATAAATTGAATTTCTCTTTTTTTTAAACATCCACACAACAATCCTGTGAAGTATGTTGGGCTAAGAGAGAATAATTAGCTCACAGGTATCTATTAAACTCAGCAGAAGCCTGTGGATTTGAATTTGGGTCTTCTGAGCCCTAGGCCCACACTCTTATTTATTCTACCACACTGGAAAGATCTTTTTATTGGAAACCTTACAAGTGGAGGGGTGGTGGTGATAGTGTTAGATTATTATTAGGCATCAATGGCAGTTCCAAGTAAACCTGTATGAAAGCCCACATTTTGCTTCCATCACTTTTTCATTTCCAATTCACTGCTCCAAGGAACAGTTCTCCTCTTATTGAAGGAGAGGTACCCCAAAACATTCACTCCTTTTCAATCTGTCCATCACTGACATGGCAGCAGTGCTGTTTTCAATGGTGGAACTTCTTTCCTCTTTCTACTATAAGAGTTGAATGCATACTATGGTCCAACAGAACCCACCCAGGGCCAAAGGACTATGCCAAAAGTGTTTTGTGAATACTTGCTTATTCTTACACATTTTAAGTGCCAGCAACTGCACATACTGTAAATTAAATGTAAGGCAGTAAATTCAACTATTCTTGCAAGAAAACTTTAAAAAACTAATAGAAGTGAGAGAAGGCTATAATTTAGCAAAGAATGTAAGATCGTGATGAGAAAAATGTCAGTAATAAAAGTAAAGATTCAATCTACTTGGCAAAAAACACTGCTGTATCACAAATCTTGCTAATGGGCATAGGTATCTAGTACAAGCCATAATAATGTCATTGGCATCATGATATTTATACAAATGACAGAAATCGTGGCCCCAGCTGACTCTCCGTAGACATCCAAGTTAATGACTTATTTGGTATCTAACTAATACCATCCTATGTGCATTTTCTTAGAAGTAAATTAATTCAGTAATACCTATCACAATATAGAGCAGGCTTGCAGCATATTATTAACTATACTTTCTCAAAAGCAGGTCCTCTTAATGCCTCTTTTCAAAGTAGACTTTTTCAGTCTATACTGTTTGTTGGCATAAGTTCTTTATTATCAGGAACTGATGAATGTTTAAGCAAAAGCAGAAAGCAAAAGATTATTTTAATATAAGTATGTTTAGTATTGACTACTATATTGTAATATTTTGTAGTACTACTATATTGTATCTGCAAATTTCAGATGATCACAGAAAATTCAATCTCTTTGCTACCATCTAGCAGTTACTTTTGATTTTTGCAACTTTAATTAGTGAAATTTAACACAGATAAAAATGAAACACATGCACACATACATATTTTGAAATAGAAATTTTCATCCTACTTACTCGATATTTCAGATAGCTTATCTTTGTATATATAATTTTATTATATAATCTCAAATTTACATCATATTTTTAAAAAGCAGAACACACATGAAACTGTTAGCCAAAGTTATATAAAGCCGCACTGTGGCTGTTACATAAGCCGCACTGTGGCTGGATGTCTAAAGTCACCAGATTTTGGTGTTCCATTTATAGGAGAATTTGCTGTGAGGTCAGTTAAAATAACACAGTAAATTGCAAGCAACCTAAAAATAACAGCCAATTAAACACATTTGTTCTTGTTTCTAAGAAGCAGTTAACTTATGGTTTATATAACCTGAAGAGAAATCAGAATGTAAGATTCTTAATGGGAGACTTCCATAGGGAGTCCATGAAGTCACACAGAGAATTAAATTTAATTTTGGCCATAAATTAATGGGATAATACCAGGCTCTGAAACCAAAGTTAACTATAGAAACCAAACTATGATTATAAGGCAGATGTTTTGGTGAGTCTTGTAATTGCAAGTATAGCTTTTTTTTTTTAACTTGAACTAAAAAGCTTTTAGGGTAAAAGTGAAAATCTGGCCACCATAAAGAACATGAGAAATAACCTTAGCAAGAAATTTTCAAGTTGCAGAAATAAAAAAATGATTCCTTGAATGGAAGAACTCAAGACATCTGAGGAGCAATGTTGCATAACCCTGGCCCAATAGGAGAAATATGTGTTCCCACATAAGGAAACCTGGAACTGCATCCCAAGATATATACAAACTCTCACCTGCTCTATTGGAGTCCTGTTAATTTGCCATTTATACATCCTATAAATTTTTAAGCAAAAATTAAATATTTGGAGTTTTAAAAATAATATGTTATCAAATAGATTGTTAACAATCTATTACAAACTTTTGTTTTAGGCAAAACGAAGTCAGGGCCTCAAAACATTCACTTCAAATCCTGGAATGCTTTTTTTTGGTATATACTACATCTGAAGAAATTATGCCATATGTGAAATCATAAATTACATTTTTTGTTCAAACACAGCAATTCATTGTGTATTCCAAAAATTAAGAAATGGAAATAGATGCAAGGAAATAGAAGGAGAAATAATTTAAAAATGTCTCCATAGAACCTTATGGTAGACAGCAGGTTC
Organism: Bothrops alternatus; assembly: GCA_034064705.1. Taxonomy (NCBI): domain Eukaryota; kingdom Metazoa; phylum Chordata; class Lepidosauria; order Squamata; family Viperidae; genus Bothrops; species Bothrops alternatus. The sequence goes on from JARGCV010000589.1 coordinate 19,290,167, forward strand.
ATGCACCAAAAAAAAAAAAAATCTTGATATTTTTTCCTAATGAAAATTTTCTTTCAAACAAAATTGCTTTCAAAATCTATTTCAAAGGAAAAGAGCATGTCAGTGACATTCTCACATAGATGTACTAGCTGTGCAAAACAGTACTTCATTTAATTGTGCTCGTACAGTACTGTCTTGAGTCTTTAGAACCTGGCATAACAATATTGCTTTAAAAACATATGTAGAATATTAATGTATAATTAAAACGTTAATTTCCCCCAGACATTATTTTTTAAAATAACGCCCAATCGTAATCACAAGTATAACAGAGCTTAATGACCTGAATGAGAGATGAACTGTCCATTATTTTCCTGTTTTATTATAAAACATTTCAGTATATAGAGACATGGATTGATCTAACATACTCTATTCCTGATTTCTCCATCTCTCTCTCTTTCTCTCACTCAGAGTCAGATTCTGCCGGGCTTCCCTGGAATTCGGTGACATCCAATACCCTTGGGCCACACTTGTTTTCATTTCTAATTTGTCACCACATCTGTTGTTCTGGAGGAGTGTGTTCATATTTTGGTACAGAGCAGGATAAGAGTGTGATAACAGAGCCCAACTGAATGCGGGACCAGAAAAGAAGCTTCTCATAATTGGAAGGAAGACAGATGTCCTTCCCCTGAATGAAAGGTGTTGCGAGAGGAAATTGTTGTTCAGAGAAACCCTGAGAACAGGAAAGAAAGGATTGCCACAGCAGCTCTTAACAACAAGGGGGAGGAAACAGAACCTCCAGTGAACAATATTTGTGTTATTGGAAGAGGATGTTATAATCAGCACAAAAGGAATGCATAGAAATTACATCAATACCATTGAAGAGATGGTTGGATGTTAAAGCGATAGATCCAGGTGTTTGTATTAAGCATTTTTTCAAAGATAGGTATGCAAATGCTGCAGAATTTAAAAAGATGCCTGACATTAAAATAAATCTTTTAATATAAGAATAAAATCTTATATTAAAAAAATAAGACTGACCATCTTAGACAGCTAATGATATGGCAGATGCATAGCAACAGAAGTAGCACTTACTGTTCCATAGTGTTTTCAGTGCTTTCTTGAGTGGTTTACCAATGTTAGCATATTGCCCCAACAATTTTACTGACTTGGAAGGATGGAAGGCTGAGTCAACCTTGAACTGGTCAAGATTGAACTCCTGGCAGTTTGCAGAGTCAGCCTGCAATACTGAATTCTAACCACTGTGCCACAAAGGAACCTTCTGCTACAAGGAAGTTCCAGTGGTCTACTTTAACAATTTCTCTTCAAAATAGCAGATGAGCTGGTATGTCCATCATCCAAGGTGGCTTTACTCTTGCAGGTAACATTGACAGTGAAGAACATAAGTCAGCATATGTCAGACATCTTAAGATGAGATGGTCGCTTCTTAACATCTTTTAATGGTAGCATTGCTTCTCCTATCCCTTGTCAGCAAACAGGGGATTATGTAATCAGATCTGATCTTGTGATAACTGAAAACCAGGCTCTGGGATAGACCATGAAAAGACTTCTAATCAAATGGGGATTGTGACTTATCAGAACCATGTAATTCCTTCCCCACTACTTTTTTCTACCCCTACCCTAGTGAGAAAATGAATATTAAGTTGGGATTCCTAATATCTCCCCGTGTACAGAAATAAACTAGCACAAACTTTGGAGTACATCAGAAAAAGGGAATACAGGCAGTTCTTGACTTACAACTATTTGTTTAGCGGCTGTTTTGGACTATCTATAGTTAAGTGGCCTTTTTTATTTTAGCTGTAGTTGATCCAAATAACTCCAAGAAGGTCTGCAAACCAGACTGTTTGACAGCTCTGCAGACAATAAAATTCTCCCTAAAGGAATATTCTCTCCTTAAATAAATAGGAGAGGGCATACATTTTATCTGTCTATTCCACTCTACTCCTTCCCTTTCTTTTCATTTCCACTCCACTCCTCTCCCCATCTCACCCAATCCCATCCCACTCCACTCCACTCTATCCTTGGAATAGGAACTGGAAAAATAACAAAAAGGTAATTTTTTAAATCCTCAATTGTTCCTTTCTTAAAGGTGTTTTAGCTAAATAAACTGATATACTTTAGCAATCAGTTATTTTCTGGATATTGCTTAAATAAAAATCTTTTGCTTTGGTTACCTAATTTTTGCCACAGAAAGCACCATCCTATTATTTTAATTCAGAAGATTCTTAAAACAAATGTAAGATTGAAACCAGACATTTTTCTTTTAGGACTATTGGATAAAAAATTAGAGAAAAATGAAACTTTGTTACTGTAGGTGTTGACTGGGGGAGAATTCTATATGTGCAAAACTGGAAAGAAACGTCAATTTCCACAATGGAGGAATGATTGGAAATAGTGATGGAGTTGGCATAGATGGCAAAACTGTTTTAATTGAAGAAAAAAAATATGCAGTTTTGTTTCTACTTGGAAATTACTTCTGGACTTTACACTCAAAATAGAACAAAATTTAATTTATTGTTAGGTTTTGAGGATTAATTTGTTGTTTTAAAAATGACTAGTAGTTACTAAATATGTAAAATAAAAACTTGAGGCTGTAACTGTACTTAGTATTCTATTGCATCAAAAAAGTTGGAAGTCACTGCTTTCTTTTTTTCTTTCCCTTTTATTTTGCATTCATTTTTCATCCTTGTCCTTGTCCTATCCCTTCATTATTTTTGTTTCTATTTGTATTTTATATTAAACAGAAAACCCCCCCAGAAATCATCCTATTAGGGATAACTCATGCTGCATGAAAGAGAAGATGAAACCTAAATTTTCAAGTACTTAATATTACTTTTAGTTAGCTATTTGACTTGTTAAAATCTGAGTGAATGTGTTAATTAAACAAAATATTTCAACTTGACAGTGATGGTGATGGATAGTGCTAGTAATTGGCATGGAAGAAGCCACAGATTCTTAAAAATCCCCTTCATGAATATTCTAAGGCATAACTAAAATGTTTTCAGATGCAATTGAGTCAGTTCACAGTTGTACAGTTCCCCACATCTGGACTGGCCAGGGAGTCATGTTGCATGATTTACAGATATTATTTTTTTAAAAAATCCAAGGAAACTCTCTTGCATGCATGCTTTTGAATAAATAAAAAACTAGTTTCAAATGGTTTTCGACTTAAATATATTTTGGGTAATTCTCTGTTGGTTTGTACAGACCAAAGGAATTTACCCAAATCTGATTTCCCCACAGAGTAATCTACCAAAACATTTACCTTTTAGTCATGTGTAAAAGGTATTCTAAAGTTGGCGCCACATGGATAAACTATAAACCACATTTCCATGTCCTAAGGAAGAATGGCAAAGACTGAGTAGTTGAGTCAGCATTCCTTATCCGGACCTTCTCTAACTAAATATGCATGCAAAATTTCTATCACTTTTCTGCTACTTCTAGTACAACTACTTCTTAGAATAGGCTGCCAAACTACTTATCTATAATTTACTTTTCATTTTAGCTTTCCATTTGCCCCCTGTCCCCAACTATATTAAATTTCTGTTAGGTAATTGGGGAAAACTTTATTTAGAATGGAACTGGGAGATCTGTATCCTTGTCCACTTTGCTTAATTACTATCCACAGTTTGCTGAATATCCTTAAAAGTTGCAACTTCTTTGTGTCCTTTTTGTGCTGGCTTTGGCATAAAGATCAAACCAACTGTTTGAACTAAGCATGATTTCAGCATATTTTTCATTATTTCTGTTCCCCTCTATACTTCTCCCCACCTACCTGATGTTTGTCATTACATCTGTAGCTCATATAAAGATGAAGCCATTGTGTGCCTGTGCTTGCTTATGAGTTTTTACCAAAAAGTATGCTATAGTTTCCTATTTCAAAAAGGAGGAAAACATATATTAGTTTTTTGTTATTTATGGCCAGAATGATGCCTGCCCGTATTCCACAAAACAAATAGTTAGCATGAGGAAAGATGTAATATGGCAGCATCCAAGTGACTACTTGGATATATGTGCCACTACATTCTGGATTATCTAAAGCAGCAGTTCTCAACCTGTGGGTTGCGACCCCATTTGGGGTCAAACGACCATTTCACGGGGGTCGCCAAAAAACGCAGTCCGCCATTTTTTCCCTTTTCCTTAGCTGTGCTACTCCCTTTTATTCTATTGGCTTTTGAAAGCCAATAAAATAGACTCTCTTGAATAGAGTCTAATTCTATTGGCTTTCAAAAGCCAATAGGAATTGTCCAGGCTGTCTCTGCCCTGCTGAGCCTGCAAAAAGTCCCAGTCTGCAAACGGTGCTGCAAGTTGTCTGCAGCGAAGGCGAGCTCTCCGGAAGTTTCCACCCCTCCCTGCTGAGCAACTACTAAAACTGTAAGTAAAAGAGGGCCAAGGGTGGGAGGTGGGAGGCCGGCGGGTGCAGGGTGGTTTTTTGGCGCTCGTGGGGCCCAGCGGGTGGCTTACCTCCCTTGGGCTGGCCAGCTGGTGGCCCACCCCGTGGTTGTTCTGCGCCATTGCTGCCGCGGCCGCCCAGGGGCGCCTGGGCCTGCCTGCCGCCCCCCCAAACGGGCGGCAGCGAAGGCAAGGCTAGTGTGGCAGCGGCAGGCACAGGGAAGGTTTTTGGCGCGCGTGGGGCCCGGCGGGTAGCTTACCTCCCTTGGGCTGGGCCAGCTGGTGGCCCAGCCTGTGGTTGCCCTGCGCCATTGCTGCTGCGGCCGCCCAGGGGCGCCTGGGCCTGCCTGCTGCCCCCCCAAACGGGCGGCAGTGAAGGCAAGGCTAGCGGGGCAGCGGTGGGCACAGGGAAGGTTTTTGGTGCGCGTGGGGCCCGGCGGGTGTCTTACCTCCCTTGGGCTGGGCCAGCTGATGGCCCAGCCCGTGGTCACCCTGCACCGTCGCTGCTGCGGCCGCCCAGGAGCACCTGAACACCTGGGCAGGCAGCTGGTGCAGGGGGCAGCACCACGCATGCCTTGGAGAATTCCCTCTCCAGTGCCTGATGTCTCCTCAAGGCCTCTCGCTCGGCTGTTTTAGAGGTCTCCTTAGTAGTCAAATGCTTGGTTTTGGCCTTTTTCTTTCCCCGCTTCCAATTCAGTGGATCTGCGCTTTGGCTGTGCAGGGGGTGCACCAGAGACCTGAGATGCCGAAGACGAAGAGCTGTCTGCCATTGCAATCTAGATAGATCCGACCAAGGGTATCTAGAGGTGGGGGGAACCCAGGCACGCAGATCAAGCTCAGAGATGGAGCGCAACCGATCCTCCCACTAAGCTTTGGCAAATGGCAGGACAGTCAGACAGCAGACTACTCCTGTCCGATTAGGCCAAGTGACTAAAGGCCACTACTAATAATAACAAGTGATCAAACAAATCCCCACTCCAAGGAACAGGTCTGAGGGCCTGTAACCGGTACCAATCCACTAACAAATACTGTAATAATAGGCTTAACAGATATAATCACATATATACGACTGCCCTGCTGGCCTTGGGCCTAGTAAGCAACCAGAATTCTGGCCTAGCCGGCCTTAACCCACTGGAGATCAAAAGGCGTCCGCCTATACCACTCCAGCAGTTGACTGAAAATCCGAAAAAACAATCCCCCTGTTCAGACCTGTCAGCACAAGTCAAGGCAAATTGCAGGGATAGAATGCGGCCTAGTAGGCCTAAACTCTAGGCCCCAAAATGGAGTCCGCCTGTGGGCCTCCCAAAATGGCGACCGCCTGTTGGCCACACGGTCAAAATGGCAGCCGCAACTCCTTGATCATCCCACAACGATCCCTAACGACGAAGGAAGGATTTGGGGCCTGAACCTGTAGAACGGAGTCGCCCGCCTCCCCCCCCACAGCAGCGAGGGAAACTTGCGGTTAGAGGCTCTGACGAAATCCAGAGGAACGCCATCAGCAGCCCTCGTGCCAGCTCCTCAGCAAGTAATCAGCAAGGAAAGTCGTAGTCAGAGAGGACCGCACTCGCATAAAGCCACTCAGATCGGGTAATGAAGTACCCGAGAGTCCGGCTTGAAAGGCCTTGAAGGAGCTTGCAGGCCTGAAGGAGGAGGGGTGGGGTGGGGTAGAGCCCCTTCCAGAGTTCACGGAGCTCCGATCCTCAAGAAAAGGACCAAGTCCTTACCTAGTGGCCAAGGCAAAAAAACCCTATCAATTTTAGTAATTTGGAAAAAAATTTAGTCTAATAAAAAACCTAATTAGTCTATCTAAAATGAAAAAAACTCTCGAGCCAATACAACCTGCATTCTGCTGAGGCTAAGACTAAGTCAAAACTGGGAAGACACACCCATAGGGAGGCGTGACTAAAGCTCTGACTTAGTCTCTCTGAGCAGGAAGGCTGAAATAACCCAATCAAGTGGATTCTGCATCCACCATGCTGGAGAACTGCTTGGCATTCCACAGATGTAGTAAGAGTAATAATAGATCTGCTGCCTTTATTATCATAAAGTAGGCTTAGAAGGACTTCTTACTTGTGTTTGGTTGCAGTCATTTCTTGTTTACTACCAGTATCACTGCAGGTACGTTATCTGCTTCATTTCACAAAGCTCCTCAATTATCAAGGAGTGTCCTGAAGTGAATATAATAATAATAATAATAATAATAATAATAATAATAATAATAATAATAATAATAATAATAATAATAATAATAATAATAATAATAATAATAATGTTGGAAGGGATCTTGGAGGTCATCTAGTCCAACCCACTGCTCAGACAGGAAACCCTATACCATTTCAGACAAATGGCTGTCCAGTCTCTTCTTAAAAACTTCCAGGGTTGGAGCATTCACCGTTTCTGGAGTCAGGTTGTTCTACTGGTTAATTGTTCTAACTGTCAGGAAGCTTCTCCTTAGTTCTAGGTTGCTTCTCTCCTTGATTAGTTTTCAATATAATATGTAAAGTATGGCCAACTGTTGAATTGGACAGTGATGAACTCTCATAAGCTCCTAGTCATCATGGAGAACATGAATTCTCAATTCCAAGAAGGAAAATTTAAAATCGCCAAATATTAAGAATGTGAGTCTCTCACAGCCATCTTTGCAATTAAATCAAGCAGTTTGTTGAAAAATGTTGTCAGACAACTGGGAGGACAGTACAAAAACAGCACACACACACAATTCATGTAATACAATTGCATCCCCCTGATTGATTAGTTACGTGTCATTAGGTCATTTCAAGTAAGTTACCAAATACTCCCCAATATTGTCCTCTAAAAGTATTGGATTCCAGCTCCCAAAATTCCCAACATGAATGGAATCATGAACATTGAAATGTAATGCCTCTGGAGGGCATTAAGTTGAGGAAGATTTTTTGCAGAGATGCTCATTATCCATTTCTGGGAATAAAAAGATCCTGCTATAAAGTTATATAAATCATTGAGTGCTGTAGCCACAGACCTGACAATGCCTGTATTAATTGTTCATTTTGAGAAATATTGTGATTATACTATCAGCCTTTTGGAGAAGGAGGCATCTGAGCTCTCTTTGATTCTAGGTGACTAATTCTAATTGATTCTAATAACAGACTAAAGCCAGTGCAATGATTTCTTCAGAAGGCATATTGGGATTATAGTATAACCCTGTCTTCATATCTTTAAAATGCAAAGAATGAACCTCAACCACAAATCTTGATTCTACCTATTAGTAGAACATAACCATTACATTGTGTACCAACTTATTCTTTCTTGTCATCACCCTCCCACACATACACATATCCCGAATGTTGAGTGTAATAGTAGAAGGGACACAATTCCCTGGTAGAAAATTGGAATGGCAGGCAAAAAGCTCCAATTTGATGTTCACTAGAAGCCATGAATAACCCACAAACCATTTGCAGTCACCTTTTACAAACTTCTATAATCCAACAGTAAAGGCTTCCAAATTCCCACGTCTTTTAGAACATTTAAGGGACAAAAGTTAGCTGGCTAACTTCCTCAAAACTCTGCAAATGCTTTTCCTTTTTGGGTGTTTTAAAGGGCAAAGCTTTCACCTTAATCCTTCTAAAAGACCCTGAAATATTGGCCCCACAATTCATTTTGCCCCCTGAAGTCCACAGAGACTGCTAATGAAAGCAGTAACAGTAGTTGTAGTAATAGTAGTAGCAGGAGCCACTATTCCTGGCTGGTTAAAAGGCTCAGAAAATAAACAATAGAAAAGAGTTCCACCTGCTACCTTCAAATAGTGCTGCTTGTCAGAAAAGACTGATTGAGCTTAAGGAATCTTTCTAAAGTCTTCAAGCTAGTACAAATGTCACTTGAGCATCCTCACTGAAAACTGGTTCAAAATGAACAAGTCACTACAAGCCAGTTCCTTAAGGGTGAGTGAACCACTCCTCCGCATGTTCCACTTTTCAAAAAACACCTCCAAGAGTTTAATTTTGTTAGTTTTAGCAACAGGGATGGGCTTGAGCCTTATTAATGTGCTAGGGATTACAATCCAAAATACAAGCAAAAATGTAACTCATATGATTACTCCCTATATATTAAAAAATACAGTTCAACGGCAATTTTAAAGGCCTTCAAGGGCACATCCAAGACTTTGTAGGAACACAAGTTATATTTTTTTGTTTTATAATACAGCACAAGATTTTCAAGCCAATATCTTCTTGTGTATGACATTTCCACAGGAGAAGACTCTTGCTTTATTTTAAATAGGCAGGGAATTTTAGACATTTGTTTTAATCAGCTGAGGGGCATTCTCAAATATTTTGAATAGAGTACCCTGCCACTGAGATTAGAGCAATTGACTACATGGGTAAATCTTTACAAACCTGTAAATATAAAAATAATAAAATATTTCAATTATATTTTTGCGTACTTTCTAAAATTGGTGGAGGAGAGAAGCACAGAAGATTTTAATATAATAACAAGCACTTTCTTCGAAAGGCACATTTATCACAGTATTTTTCAAGAGTGGATGTCTGTATTTCATGAAGTTCCATGGAAAGTGAAGGTCAATTTCTATTCTCTGGGTTCTCCCTTTTCTTTCATTCTGTAGTTTCCACTTTGGCTGTGGAACTGATTACATTTCAGCTTCAAATTCTTCCAACTGAGGCTGGGATAATAAAGGACAGCAAGATGATGAACAGGACATCCTAGAGTTGTGCTTAGCTGCTTGGCACAATGGTGAATTTAACAAATGAATCTTCTTGGGACAATGCCATTCAGATAACATCTTCCTAGGAACTGAATACTGCTGCTTCATGATGTAACAATGTACCGTTACTCAGAATGAAAAGAGATGGTATGATGGAAAAGTAAAACAATTTTTCACTGTCACAGAAAATGTATTCAAATGTAAGAGTTTCCCTCAAGTTACCAACCATTAGTCTAGTAAGTATCACTCATGTTCTGGCATATGATGAGTGGTTGGCTTCACACCAGTTCTTTTAAACAGAGAATTTAAAACCCGCATTTTGAAAGAATAATTACAGGGGAAAGAAATGCTCCAAGATTATCCCTAGTGGACAATCACTTAAATATGAGCCAGCAGCTGCCAAAAAAAGCCAACACAATTCTAGGCTGCATTAGCAGAGGGATAGAATCAAAACCACTTTATAAGACCTTGGTAAGGCCGTACTTGTAATATTGCATCCAGTTTTGGTCACTATGATGTAAAAAAGATGTTGAGATTCTAGAAAGAGTGCAGAGAACAGCAACAAAGATGATCAGTAGACTGGAGGCTAACACATATAAAGAACAGTTGCTGGAATTTGATATATCTAGTTTAATGAGGAGAAGGACTAGGGGTGATATGATAGCAGTGTTTCAATATCTCAGGGGTTGCCACAAAGAAGAGGGAGTCAAGCTATTCTCCAAAGGACCTAAAAGCAGGACAAGAAGCAATGGATGGAAACTAATCAAGGAGAAAAGCAACCTAGAATTAAGGAGAAATTTCCTGACAGAACAATTAATCAGTGGAACAATTTGTCTCCAGAAGTGTTGAATGCTCCAACACTGGAAGTTTTTAAGAAGAGATTGGACAACCATTTGTCTGAAATGGTATAGGATTTCCTGCCTGAGCAAAGGGTTGGACTAGAAGACCTCCAAGGTCACTTCCAACTCTACTCTACTCTACTCTACTCTATACTCTACTCTATTCTAAACATTCAAGTTATGCAAGTGATACTGAAGGAACAAGGAATTAACTATCAAGGGATGCTGGTTAGCAAAGTTTGAAGCATCACACTCTTGTTAGGCACATACAATTGCTAAAGAAAATACAGCAACTTACATAGGAACAAAGAAGCTTTCATAAACAGAAGGGGTAATCTATTGTCACCACTACTGACATAGCTCTCTCCTCCAGTCCTATACATTGACCATAAAGGTCTGAGCAAAAAAAAAAAAATGGTTTTATATCTATGGATTTCTGGAAACCCATGCAGGGGGAAAACTGGTGTTCACAAAACTCTGTATCTCTGTTTATCCCATGGGGGATTTTGATATGGCAATAAAGGTACAATACAATAAAGTAAGGATGAGCCATCTGTACATGCCTAAGGTCTCAGCTTTTCTTTACTCTCTTCTTAAAGCAGGGGTAGGCAACCTTGGCTCTTTTATGACTCGTGGACTTCAACTCCCAGAATTCCTGAGCCAGCCATGCTGAGGGGAAAGGGAGAGGTTTCCAAGCTGAGCCACGCTGGCTCAGAAATTCTGGGAGTTGAAGTCCATGAGTCATAAAAGAGCCAAGGTTGCCTACCCCTGTCTTAAAGCCTATGAGTTTAAAAAGAGCTTGCTAAGCCTTGCCCATCACATGTGTTGAAAACTGATTCCTTATTTCTATAGCCCTTCCTTCATACTAGCATCTAGTCATTACAATCAGGGGAAACCAAGCTTCTGTCTCTTTATTAAACAACTACTGATCACTGCATGTTTCTGAACTTCAGCTCCAACTGTCAGAAAGGACACTAATGATACCTAAATTACAGTTTATTATTAATCTCAGACCACAGTTATGGTCTTTTAATCACAGTATTAATGTTGAAGAGCATTATGTTATTAGTGATTATTTAAGCCACCTTAAAATCTGAAGAGAGGGATATAAACAATTGCAATTAATTAAAACAAACTGCAAATATAAATTTGCTATTATGGCAACCTACAGCTATGGCTATTATTATGCTGTTCTACCTGATTCAGGATAACTAGTGAATTCTCATTCTGTCCATCAGTGAAAGGGTTGTACCTTTAATGAAACAAAAAAGCAATTAATAAATATGTACAAAATCCATAGGATGGAGAGAGAGAGAGAGAGAGAGAGAGAGAGAGAGAGAGAGAGAGAGAGAGAGAGAGAGAGAGAGAGAGAGAGAGAGAGAGAGAGAGAGAATATGCTTCAAAGTGTTTCAAAGATATATTTTCCAAAGCTGTAGATTTATAACAATAATTATGTCAATTGTTAAAATTATACATAGGATATTGGCATATTAACAGCACAAGTGTCACATCAACATCAGGAAGAATTAGCATTTTTTACAGTATAACAAATAGTGGCATATAGTCACTCATTTACAGCATTGCTAGCAAATGTCTTTCCCTTACTTTACATGTTCAGTATTTTCAAATCACAGGGAAAATTCATGTATTTCCATATGGTACAATATATCAAATATGCTAGCTTTTCATTCACTGAGCTTCACAAATCTAATAGCAACATTTTAGTGAATGAAAATGTCAATTTTAGAAAATCACAACTTATATCTAGGCAGTTCAAAGTATCTGAATGAAAGCTGTCCTGAAAGAAACCTGAAGGCATCTGTAATTATAGGCTTTCATGGAAAAAAAGTTCTTTCAGAATATGAAAGGTATTCCATTCATTTGAATTTAATAATATTCATATTCATATTAATAATAATAATGATCTTGGAAGGGACCTTGGATGTCATCTAGTCCAACCCCCTGCTCAGGCAGGAAACCCTATATCATTTTGGACAAATGGCTGTCCAATCTCTTCTTAAAAACTTCCAGTGTTGGAGCATTCACCACTTCTGGAGGCTAGATGTGATCAAGCAGGTGTTTGACAGGCTAAATTTGAGAGTTCTTAATATCTTTATATTCAAGGTATATTTATATAAGGGCTGGCTAACTTATGATTCAACACAAAATGGATTAAACTTATATACCTGCAGATGTTGGCTTTAAGTCATTCATCTGCATGAACAATGTTATCTTTGCGAAACTGTAGGATGCTGAATGCACCATAAATAAGTCAGACTGAACTGCACTAGCTTGTTTTCAAGGAAAAGCAACTAACATCATAGGATATTTCTAGGCCCTCACGATGTACTTTGTTAGATGCATGTTTCAAAAGGATGTGACTTAGCAGCATGAAGATAAGTTCAATACAATGATTATGGCAAACTGAATTTAAGAAAAGTAGTTGGCTGGCTTATTGATGTACACTGCTACTTCAGGTACTATACTTCGCCATGCAGTCACATAAATAAAAATTCTTGGGAGCAGCTGCAATATGATATTAACTGGTAAGATCAGTGCATGTAACAGACTTTGCTTGTGTCATGATTAAAAGTGAAATATAGAATGACAGAAACCATTGAAAAAAATGTTTATTATTTATTCCAGAAGAGAAGCTAAGCCAGAGGCTTGAGAGATAGATAAGAATGTAGAATGTCAGTTCCCAAAATGAATTGATTAGAATATAGTAATTAATTCACCAATTGTATGTAAGATTTGGAAGTTCTACAAACCATTCATTTGCAATATAGACATGTGCTCATGATGAAAGCCTACAAGGAGTATGGAACTATCTATATACTACTAAAACTTTATTTGTAACCTTCAGTTGGATGAAGCAGTTATCACAGGATAACAATTTTTGAATCAATGTACTTCAAGTGGGCTAACTTATAAAATGTGTCCAAAATCTTGGATCCATGACTCCTATGGGATTGAAATTTGGCAAAGTAGTGGCCACTTCAGTGCTACTCTTTGCTGCTGTGCTCAGCCACAATCATGTGACCATCACTTCCAATGTTGTCTGCCAGCTTCCTACAAGGAAGGTTAGTGGGGAAGCCAGCAGGAAGTTAGAAATCACTCCCCCCTCACTGTTTTTTCCCTATCTGTGGTCATTCTGTTTTTCCGGTTAAGATAACGAAATCTTTGAAACAATGGCCCAAAGGATCCTAGGTTGTGTATTATTATGATGACTATAATTATAATTTTCATAGGTGGGCAAACTATTAAGGGTATTGGGTCCCTATGGAGGGTTGAAACCTTACCTCCACAGGGAGGTATATGAGTTAATATACCTCCTACAGACTTCCCTTACAAAAATGAAACTTATGTAGGAGAATGAATCCATGTCACTTTCATTTTTTTCTTAAAATATGTATGTATTTCAAAGAAGGGTAATGAATCTAATATGCTACTAAGCTGTAATTCAAAGTGGGGACTTTTCCTGAAAAGAAACACTTTCAAAACTGAAACTATTTAACCACTCTAGACCACTTTTACGTTATTTTGTTGAGTGAGTGCCTAACGAAGCCCATGTTCCACCGGAGTTGAAACAACAGCCAGTTCTTATAAAGTGTTATCTAGGGCCACGGGAACACAAGTTCAAATTTTCCTTCAGCCATGGAAGCTCAGTCATGACTTTGGATTAGGCACTATCTCTCAGCCCAACCCAACCCAAAAATAATTATTGTGGGAATTTTTTTAAAAAAGCAAATACACTCCTTGAATTCTTGGATGAAAAGCAGGATACAATACTAATTAATATGCTTGGACTTTCGGACCGTTGCACCCCACCGCAGGGTGGCGGAACCGGTGAGATGGTACCACCCCAGGCGGCTGATGGAACCCGAGCGGTTCCAGGCAGAGCTTGGGCCAATTCCTGAGGTTCTGACACACGACTCGGTTGGAGAGCTGGTGGCGGCCTGGGACAGGGCGGCTGCCGGTGCCCTGGATCGAGTTGTGCCTTTGCGGCCTCTGATTCGGCGTGGGTCTCGACCGGCCCCGTGGTATAACGAGGGGTTGAGAGAGATGAAACGCCGGAAAAGACGCCTAGAGAGCAGTTGGAGATCGAGCCGTGCCGAATCTGACCGAACATTGGTAAGAGACCATATTAGGTCCTACCTAATGGCGATAAGAGCAGAGAAGTGTTCCTACCTCACTGCTCTTATTGCGTCATCAGATAACCGCCCAGCCTCCTTGTTTAGGGTGACCCGCTCCCTCCTTCATCAGGAGGTGAGGGGAGACCCCTTAGAGGGTAGAGCTGAGGATTTCGGAAAATATCTGTATGATAAAATCGCTCAGATACGGGAAGGCTTCGACTTCAACTGGGTATGTCCAATGGGAGAGGCGGAGGCTGGTCTTGAGACTGTTACCTGGGTTGAGTTTGACCCCGTGACCCCCGAGGACGTGGACAGGTTGCTGGGGGGACTTAGGGCGACCACATGTTTACTGGACCCGTGCCCCTCCTGGTTGGTGCTGGCCTCCCGGGAGGTGGTACGAGGCTGGTTCCGAGCAATTATCAACGCTTCCTTGAGTGAGGGTGTCTTTCCCGCTGCCTTGAAAGAGGCAGTGGTGAGACCCCTCCTCAAGAAGCCTGCCCTGGATCCAGCTGTTTTATCAAACTACCGTCCCGTCTCCAACCTTCGCTTTCTTGCGAAGGTTGTTGAGAGTGTGGTTGCCCGACAGTTCCCGCAGCACCTGGAGGAATCGTCATATCTCGATCCGTTCCAGTCGGGCTTCAGGCCTGGCTACAGCACGGAAACAGCATTGGTCGCGTTGGTGGATGATCTCTGGCGGGCCCAAGACAGGGGTTGCTCCTCTGTTCTGGTGCTATTGGACCTCTCGGCGGCTTTTGATACCATTGATCATGGTATCATGCTGCAACGGTTGGAGGGGCTGGGCATAGGAGGCACTGTCTTGCAGTGGTTCTCCTCCTTCCTCTCTGGCCGGATGCGGTCTGTGTTGACAGGGGGCCAGAGGTCGACCCCGAGACCCCTCGTATGTGGGGTACCTCAGGGGTCGGTCCTCTCGCCTCTACTGTTCAACATTTATGTAAAGCCGCTGGGTGAGATCATCCGTGGTTTTGGCGTGGAGTACCACCAGTACGCTGATGATACCCAGCTGTACATTTCCACGCCAAACCACCCCAACGATGCCCTTGCCGTGCTGACCCAGTGCCTGGAGGCCGTGCGGGTATGGATGGGGAGAAACGGACTCAAGCTCAACCCCTCCAAGACCGAGTGGCTGTGGTTACCGTCGTCCCGGTACAGCCAGCTGATTCCATCGCTGTGTATTGGGGGCAAAACAGTGGCTCCCACAGGAAGGGTTCGCAACTTGGGAATCCTCCTGGACTCACGGCTGTCCTTAGAGGACCATCTGACGGCCGTGGCCGGGAGGATGTTCCACCAGGTTCGCCTGGTGCGCCAGTTGTGTCCCTTCCTAGACCGGGACTCGCTACGCACAGTCACTCATGCCCTCGTGACCTCCAGGCTGGACTACTGTAATGCTCTCTACATGGGGCTCCCCTTGAGGTGCATCCGGAAGCTCCAACTTGCCCAGAATGCGGCCGCGCGGGTAGTGATGGGAGCGTCGTGGCGCTCCCACGTAACACCGCTCCTGCGTGAGTTGCACTGGTTGCCGGTGGTCTTTCGGGTGCGGTTCAAGGTGTTAGTGACCACTTTTAAAGCGCTCCATGGCATCGGACCCGGATACTTACAGGACCGTCTACTGCCAGCAAATACCTCCCGCCGTCCGGTACGCTCCCACAGAGAGGGCCTCCTCAGGGAGCCGTCGGCCAGACAGTGCCGGCTGGCGACCCCCAGGGGGAGAGCCTTCTCTGTGGGAGCTCCCACGTTATGGAACGAGCTCCCCCCCGAACTCCGTATAATAACAGATTTACGCACCTTCCGTCGGGAACTAAAAACATTCCTTTTCCGACAGGCCGGCCTGGCATAGAAGCTTCGGTTCCAATAGGGTCAAAATGTTTTAGGGGGACTGAGTATTTTTTAAGATTTTAAATTTTGTATGTTTTGGGTTTTAAATGGGATTTTGGCCAAATGATTTAATTTATTTTTAATTATTTTAAATTTTGTATATTTATATGTTTTTTAAATTTTAGGCTGTACACCGCCCCGAGTCCTTCGGAAGAGGGGCGGTATAGAAATTTAATAAATAAATAAATAAATAAATAAATAAATAAATAAATAAATAAATAAACAGCAAAGACCATGGGGAGGGACAGGTGGGGGCAGATTGGCGTCAGCACTGTAATGTCACAATGCCACTTTCATCATTGCTCTAAATAAACAAACTTTTGGCTATTTTTCTATTGAATGAGCAAGGTTCAAGATTTTAGAAACTTGGAGAATATGATCAAATTCCCCACTATAGTTCTGAAAATATGTATGAATATTTCAGGAAGTCCAGCATATTTTGCTAAACCCACAGACGGCCATCTGGTAATTCACACATAAGGAAGCTTTTGTTCTTTCTTCTAACCATATATACTTCCACACTTCCTCAATACTTTAACTGATTAAAATTTCACTTGCTTGTATTTTAATCATATTTTCTTTTTTATTTTAATTGTTTCATGGATGCTGCTTTGTGATGTTTCAACACATGAATGTGATAAAATAAAATGGATAAAAAGAATAAATAACCATCTAATGTCAAGAGTTATCAAGGCTGACGGTGGAAAAGGGTTTCATTCAGAATTAATACGTCTACATAAAGCATAAGAAGTGAAAGTTTCATCATCATTATGTTCTCCTTGGCTGAACAATAAAAAGTTGCAACACCCCGTAATACAAAGGAGAAGCAAAACTAAAATTTTGACACTGATTAGCTGTCCTTCTTTGGTCTGACAACCGTTAAGATATCCATCTTTAAGTGAGCCATACTTAAGAGCTTATTGTAATATGACATTTATTCTCCTCCTCTTCACAAGGAAAAGAATTGGTTTTTCTTTTTATATTATTCACATCAGCATTTTGTTCAATGCAAACTGAGCTCATAAAACCAAACTCCTACTTAAATTGCGCATAGACTGTTTCTTGTTGTTCTCTGGAGACACAGAGAAAGGGCTTTGGGCTATGGCACATTCATAGCTAAGTCACGATAGGACTGGTCATGAAAAGAGTGCTAAAAAATAGTCAATGTTTTCCCTGTCCTAATGTGGCCAGAAAATTCCAGCTGTCTATTAACTGCTTTGCCTTTTTTCTTCTAAAGCTTCATCTCTTTCAATAAATAAACCATAGATTTAAAATATTTTACATCAGGATATGAATGTAGGATTGGAGGTGAACATAATATTGTTTCATTTAACTTACTTCTCTTGTCTTGGCAAATTGATATTGCCACTCAGTTAGGTGGGATGTGGTTGATATATGCATATACAGATGACTATCCCAAGCTGAAATCAATAATGAACATAAATCAAGCGCAATATCCTGAAATTCTAGAGCTTTTATCCTATCTAAAATAATTACACATGTTCCTAGCCTTCATTAGCAAGCTCAAAGCATAGTTAAGTGGTATAAGTTGTGCTATGCCTTCAGAGGTTGTAGGTGCTTCATCACTGGAGGTTTTTGAGAAAAGACTGGACAACCACCTATCTGAAATGGTATAGGGTCTCCTACTTGAGCAGAGAGTTGGACTAGAAGACTTTCAAGATTCCTTCCAGCTCTATTCTGACTAAGGGGCTGCCACAAGGAAGAGGAGGTCAACGTATCTTCCAAAGAACCTGAAGGTAGGACAAGAAGCAATGAATGGAAACTAATCAAAGAGAGAAGCAACCTAGAACTACGAAGAAATTTCATGACAGTAAGAACAATTAATCACTGGAATGACTTGCCTCCAAAGGATGTGGGTGCTCCAACTCTGGAGGTTTTTAAGAAGAGATTGGACAACCATTTGTCTGAAATGGTAGAGGGTTTCCTGCTGGAGCAAGCGGTTGGACCGGAAAACCTCCAAGATCCCTTCCAACTCTGTTATTCTGTTAAGCTAGAAACCAAACCTCTAAATCTCTGGCTTTATGCCTAAATGTTAAAACATACAGAAAGGAAAGTGTGATAGGGCTGGAAAATTATACTATGATTAGCTAGATTACCCATGAGCTGATTGCTTAAGGTTTAATAAATGCTTTTATTATTATTTATTTAATTTATTTAATTTGTTTTGAAATTGATCCAGTAGAAAAATCAAGGAACAAACCTCCAAATAAATGCAGTTATGACTAGATAGTCAGAACACAAATAAGTTTTCACCAGAATAATGAAAATGCAATGATTCGAGGTTGCACTCTCAGCTTCAGTCTTTTTTCCCCCCAGCAATTCCTGGTCCACATAATATTTGGCAACAGCTGCTAACATTTCAGTAAGTGAAAGTTTTCTTATCACTGCATCACCAGGCTTTCTGTCTAGTCTTGTCTGTCTAGCCCTGTCTCGTCCTACAAAAAGAGTTGGAAATTTAGTTGCATTTGCTACCCTTGAGTACTTCAGTGTGTCAGTGCTTAAATGAAAGCACAATGATGTGAATCCAACCTGCACACTTTGAACAATGCCAGATAACTAAACTACTGAGCCAAGGCTATAGGGTTGGGTGTGATATTGGCAGATAGCTACACTGCAGTATGAAGTTTTCCTACTATCAATCAAACAAAATAGACATAAGCACAGACAAAGTCTGATCTACTGTCTACAAGTCCTGTCAGAATTTATATAAAATCTTTATTTCATATTGAAGATTCATGAGTAGTTTAAAAGATGCAACCTCAGTTCCATTTTGAAAAATGCCATTTAATTTCATTGGATCATAGAGATCAAAAGTTCTTGAAAATAAGCTTTGAAAGCATACTGACAGTATGAATATTATTAAAAATAAGCAAACATACAATCCACTGACAATCTATGCCAAAATGGCAAAACTCTGATAGCTATGATTCATGGATGTAAATTGTTTTCACATAGAACTGCAAGAGAAAATTGGCAAATAAAGAAACATGCTTAACGTTATATAGAATATAAGGCTAGCCCTGCTAGATCAGGCAAAGGAATATCTTAATGTTTTTCAAACTTGGCAACTTTACAATATGTGGATTTCAGTGCCCAGAATTTCCCAATTCAATCTTTGTGGTTGGGAAACACACATCTTTAAAGACCATACAGTTTTACTCTCCATATTATTCAGTCATTTAAACCATGAAACTGTTAAGTGCTTCAATTTTCATTGGCCCTTATCTTCATCAAGGGGAAGCTAGCATGGTTTTAATTCATACCAAGATGTATAATCTATGGCACAACCACTGGCTTTTATTTTTAACTATATTATTCAAGAGAATGGATTTTATCTTTTCTCAGCCACTTTGCTGTTCATCAAATATGTCATACTGGAACAGTCAGATGCATTAAAGCAAGAAAAGGTGACCTATTTTGTTCTGTTTTTATTAGGAACAGAGTAAGCTTACCGTAAACATGACCGCAATTTTTGAATGTTGCCTCCAGTTAAATCCAGGAGAACTTATTACTCAGTGAAAAATGCATTTGCTCTGGATGCACATTAAAAGGCAAAGGTTCTGATGGTTAGTGGAGAAACACTGGGGGGTAGGGGAAGGGACATTTTAAAACACTGGCAAAATATGGACATTCTTGTTCACTTTGTCAGAAAGAAGATCAGAGACTGAGTTTTACAGCAGCATTTTAGCATTTGATTGAGGACTGATAATATAGATATAATTGTGCATAACAAAATTCCAATTAAAATATTAGGCAAGAGAAAAGTCTTTTTTCTGACAAATTTAAGGAGAAAAAAATTCAATTGAGATGGGATAAATTGGAAGGGATGATTTTTACTTTTAAACAACAGAGATCAGACTGACCTCTGTGCAGAAAGCAAGATTTTTTTTGGAAGAAATTAAAGTGGAAGAAATACAAATGGACATCACAATTTACATTGTGTTATGATCCAAAAGAATTTTTTTATAAAATGATGTATTGTTGTTATATGTTACCAGAGAAACTATATATAATATATAAAGGCACTTTAAATCTACAGTATGTTAGAAATGTGAATAACATGAAGGGACATTTTATCATGCTTGCTGGACATGTAAAAAAAAAGTTGAAATACATACATTGGTACAGAGGATTTTCAAGATTAATATCCAATTGAAGCCAGAACTTTTTCTTTTAGGACTAATGGATAAACAGGTAGGAAAAAAGTTATAGAAGATTATTTCAATAAATATAACTGCAGCAAGATTATTATATGCTGGTCTTCTTCCTGACAAGATGGAAAGATTCAACACTACCCACTATGAAGGAATGGTTGATGAAACTGAAAAGATCTTGCTGAAATGGATAAACTATTTTTTTTTTATTATAGAAAAGACACTAAATTTACAGTTCACAAACACTCAGCTTTTTGTTTAGAAAAGCACAATTCCACATATCACCATTACTGGAGAAGAAATTTTGAAGGTGTGATGACAATGCACTGTTGCAGAGGAGACATGAAATAACTATGTGTATACTTTCAGAATAAATATAATCTCAGACTGACAAGTAAAAAGCAGGCAAGACCTCTTCTCACTTTGTCTCATTATGTCATACTTCGATGCACAGATTCTCTTCTTATATATCTATGGAATCAGGATTCCTCTTCCTGACACTTTGAATCAGCCACTATCACCAACCATACCGTCTCCGCTATAGTAGATCTTCTACATTAAAAATGTGCTAACAGAAAACTCCAGATAGATAATAAAATTCTCATGGAAAAGCTAAAATGTACACAAGCAACAGAAACAATTAAGACACCTGTATCATATCTTTACTGCTTTAGTCTGTATCCATATCTCACCATGTGATTTTTTTTAATATAAAATTCTTTTATTAAAACAATCAACATTGAACATAAAAACATATTGTGCAGCAATCATCATGGCACCTGATATACAATACTAAGTATTAGTCATTGAAAATGTCTGAGTTAGTTATAAATTATTTTTTATTAAGTTTTATAAACTTTTTTTTTTAATAAAAAAAAAAGAAAGAAAATGTCTGAGTTAGTAAGCCTTGTTCCACCCCTCGCGTCTAGCCTCAACTATACTCCCGTTACACTTTGTTTGATTGGTGTTTCTCTTATCTGGTTCCATATTAATGTGGTCAACATTAAACCAAAGATCCTATTGCTAAACAATCATCCTAGAACATAGCATACAACATTAGGTATTAATCTTTATAAACATCTGTTTTAGTAAACGTTCTTCCCTCCTCCCTTCCCTCTTCAAGTATACTCTGAGTACCTTTTGTTTGTTTGGTGTTTCTCTTATATATGGTCTATCTGCTGTATCTAGTTTATTGCATATTGTTCGTTTGCGCTTCTGAATTGACTTCATCCCATTACTAGTGCAAACTTTTGATCAGGACTTTCTTCCGTTGCCCTGATAAGTTTGGAATTTAGTTCCCTTTCTCTCAGTGCTGATTCCAGAGTATTTGGCATCCCAGGCCACACTGACTGATGGTGTCATCTCCCACCAACACAAAGATTTGCATTTTTAGATTAATTTAGATGGAGGGATGGACTTGGCAGCCCCTAAGCTTTGGCACCTTAGATCAATTACTTCTCTAAAGCTAATTCTGCTTACTCTGCCTAATCAGTGTATCTGACTCCAAAGAGGATTCTGCAGGAGGCAGGCCTGAAAACAACAGGTCTTTCTATCTTGTTTAGTACTCAAAATTATGAAATGCCAATAATAATGAATAAGACAATTGAGCAAGAATCTCATTATCCAATAGGACTAGGTTAGGTAAACTAGTGTGTCATTGATTTTATTGTTGCTGAAGGGAGAGAAAGGGCCTGGTTTCCTGAACATGGAACAGGTTGATTGTTTCACCTGATTAACTCAGATGTGCCTAGCTATGTGAAGAAAATCTTCCCACCTTTTCTATTGTCAGATGAACTCAGTGCCCTAATAAGATATATGAGTTCTTGGCTGAATTCTTCCTGCATTTATAATATGGTATTGGGAAGCTGATGTATCAAATTCTTGTCTGCTGATGAGGCTAAATGATTAGGCTTCTGTGGTGCCTATAGGGTAAATATTCTTTCTCTTAAGAAAATAAGGAGAGCCCTGTTAGGTCAAACCAACACTGCTTTTAGCCCAACATTTTTAGATTAAATGCAATAGCTCTTTTCCTCAACAGAGAATATTGTAAGCATGCTACTTGTAATTCTTTAGATAATCAGCAATCATCAAGGCTCATGGACATTAATAACCCAGTCCTCTATAAAACTGCTCTTTCACAAATACCTCAACTGGTGTGCATCTCTACTTGTGATGGGGTGAATTCCAGTTTATTTATTGTGTAAAGAAGTGCTTCTTTGGTTCCAAATCTCCCTGGATTTAGTTCAGTAGAAGTCCTAGTGTTCTAACATTGTAAGAATAGCTTCTATCTACATTTCCACAAAACTACTTTCTGCTAACATATCAGGTGAATAGGATCATAATCCTTTCTGAATGTGTGTGTGTGAATGTGTGTATACTCAAACTTCCCAAATATGTGGAATGAGGCAATACTGGATGATGCTTATGTTATGAGTATCATACCCAGTTTGGATATTTCCTGGCTCCCCTACTTGGCATTCAGAGGTCATCCTGTCCAGGGAGCCATGTGGGTATAGAGTGCCTTCTTTTCCTTGGTGCAAATTGTGATTATAAAATGGTAGTTGTGAGAAGTCTACAAAGAATAAAATCATGCCAGGAGAATGCCTGGGAAATAGTGATAGTTACAGCAAATTATTGTTGGCTACACTGTTAGAAAAAAATGGAATGAAGATATGATGGTCATGTTTTATATGTATAAATATGTAGAAGGAGTGTGCCAAGAATTGATATAAGTCATTATCTGTCTCTGCATGAGAGACATGGGACAATTCCAGTAGACCTATAGCAACTAATGACTGTAAAGAAATTTCTACTAACACAGTAGTGGGTCAATTTTTATACCCTCATTTCTACTCCCTCATTTTGCATTTCTCCCTTCCTTTCCTGGGTAAGCACACACACATAAGGATAAGAAATATCCTGCTAATATTTGGTAACTCCAGCTGCCTTGAGCTAGTTGTAAAGTAATAAAGATGGAATACAAGCAAACAAATAAACATTATAGTTGGGTTTTTGCACTTCTCCTAGGTAGCATTGTGTTTTTGTTTTGCACTGGCTACTTCAGTTATGCTGCATCTATTTGTTTCCTTTTGGAAATTGATAACAGATATTGCAATTCCCATTCTGTGATTGGTATACATCAGAATGGGTGATGAATGGGCCTGTAATTGTTTTGCACTCTTGCACAAAAGCATCTATGGACAGTGAATGAGAGAAACACACTTGCAGAATCACTGCTCTGAATGAAATAACTTTTATAGTGTGCAATATGATTAAATCTGTAGCAGATTATAGTCTTAAAGCACTAAAATCCATTTTGAATTCTAGTTTCATCTAGCCCCGTTTGGAGTCTGCTCTGTGGTGATAGTAATCTTTTGAATGGAAAGCAGCCTTTTGAATTGTAAAGCACTTCGTCTCATAATGACTCCTACATGACCTTTTCTTTAAAAAAAAAAAGAACAAGAACGGAAATCTGCAGTTCTATTATTTATTCATTTGAGACATATACTTCCCATGTCTTTTCTTTTTTGGTATCCTCTTTTTTTGGACTTGCACATACTTTATTTAAGAGCATCCTGAATCTTCATTACTAATCCATTAGTACAAAAACTAGGACACCAGAAGGAAGCATCTGCTGGTGGACTAGCTTAAGCCTGTCACAGCAAGCAAGGCTTCTGTGTGAGCAGCGGCAGGGAGAAAGGGCAGATCCTCAACAGGCAGAACAAAGCACCACATTTGCTGGAGTCTTCCCAAAGGAATTCTTGTTGCCATTGCAATGGAAGCAACAACTGGAGCCCACGCAATGCAGTTGAGTAAAGTCAATTTACAATTTGGACTATTTGGCTTGGGAACCACCTAGGCTTAGTTATAAGATGGATGGCTATAGAAACATTATAAACAAACAAACAAAGGTGGTTTACTTCACTGATATACAGATATCAACCTAGGTATACTAGTGGTATATAAATATCAATCTGTATAGTGGCTTTCCCCAAACTGGTGTTCTCCAGGGGGAACTATTCTTCAACCCCACTTGCTCCCAATTAAGCTGCTTGACAGGTTATGGGGTTGATGTCCAAGACATCACTAAAGTATCAGACAAGGTTTTCTGTAATAATGCAGAGGTGATCTGCCTCATAGGGTGTGGTGAAAAGGCTAAGAAAAAAGGACTACAAAACAGCATCCACATCAGGTGTTATAGAAGCAGCACTATGATTGTACTTCAGATGAAGACGTAAAAATTTTTGCAAAGCAAGGTAGGCAAGCCCTTAAGAGAAAAGTCTGGGTGGAAGAAAAAAGTTAACTGGCTTCCCTCCAGAAAGGTAAATCTGCCTAAAAATATATGGGTGAAACAGGCAAGGACAAGTCAGGTAAGAAGTTAAAAACTGATTGTGGGGAAGCTAAAATGCAGGATACAGTGATGATTTTCAAGCAAACCTCTTTGCAAATAACTCGTCATGTATGCATCTTCCTTTTGTGGAAATCTGCTAGCATTCCAGAGTCCTTTAATTATAATGTATAGCTGCATTAATTCAATGCAGTTGAATTAATTCAATACAGATCTACATAACTATTTTCAAGTCTGTTAAGGAGGACTTCAGCTATGAAATGGAAATGCAGCTCACTGCACATCTTAGGAAATCACAATATCCAATTTATTGTGACAATTCAGTTAATTAAATTTACCTTTTTCAAAAGTGCAACTGTGTAGAAGCACTTTCTAAATATGTTGAGGATACCAATCAGCTGGTATTTTGTTTCTTCCAGGATGGGTATTTAAGCAGACCTAGGCAGCTCCTTTGCATAAAAATGACACAATGGAAACCTATGCAATATGAAACAAAACAAGGAAACTTACCAGAGGCAGCTAATAATAAGAAAATACCAACTGGAATATGTATTTCAGAAATGTCCACAGAGGATTTGAAGGAACCCCTATAATTATATAAAATATCTTCCCCCAAAATAGCTGCAAACTACAAGCGGCATGTCTGGGCTCTGGCAAGCAAACCGCAATACTCAAATTTGCATTTGATGTAAAAATTTAAAGATGGTGTTTTGTAAACCTTCATAATGCATCCATATCAGGAAGAAAGAAGCAGAGTAAAATTATTTAGAGTGCTGATTCAATGTTTTTGTTTTGCTCCAAGTAGAATTGCTTATTAAACATGGAATAATAAGCCAAAGTACTCAGCAACAGGATACATTATGAAGTCAATTACTCATTCTAGTTAGATATTTTCCAGTTTACAACTGATTGGACTGGATCCCCAAATTTGCTAGTCTCCCCAAATTTACTAGCAGAAGCTCTTCCTTGGCAACAATAGGCAAGAGGTGGGGATTGTGAAAAATTCTGAGCAGAAAAGTTTAGGGATTCTGGCTTTTTGTAGAATGTCTCAATCGCTTGTGCATTGCTGCTCCTCTCCCCGAATACGGCTCACCAAATACCTATCAGAGGCAACTGGATTCAGTTTTCATGTCAGAGGAAAATTCCAAAAGTGCGAACAGAGTGCGAAAATCATTAATGGGCTTGACGATGCATCCCTCTTTGCACACCTGAGATAAAGGCTAGTGGGATATTTTTTCCAATAAAGCCTGGAAAATATGCATTTTAATGAAAGGGGTGTGTATTTGTCGGGGCGTGGGCGGTTATAGCATCAGCCAACTAATGCTGGATCGATATAACAATAATGAAACCAGCGTTTTTATCGCCACGGTATTGGCGTGGTTATTGCTATTAATCTCTTGCCAAAAAAGTGCCTAGAAAGTTGCAAAGAGGATTACGCGCCTCAAATTTGCAACGTTTCATCAGAATCATCTCCCCTTATTTCCCCATTAATGCCTTACCAACTCTTGTTTCAGACGGCGTAGATAATGATCCATGCTGTTCATTTCCATCCTCCCATCCGAGTCCAGCTTGCCGACTGCTTTAGACGCCGCGCACAGCAAATCCTGCCTCAGCCGCGGCACTTCTTGCCCGCCCCGCCGGCTTAATCCAAGGGCCCCTTTAAATGCCCATTTGCCGCCTCGCCGCTACGAGAGCGCTCTCCCGCAGACCGCCAAAACTTCCTCCGCCGAGGAAACGGCGACCGTGGCCCCGACGTAAACCAGAAGCCAAATCGCTTTCTTTGAAAGTTTAAATACGCTCGCAGAAATGTCAGCGCTCGGAATGGCAAGGCTCGGGATTGGCCAGGCTCTCGCCCGCCAACCCTCTGCAGGCACGGGAGCTGCAGAGAGGCGTGCGCGGTTGCTCTCCGGCGCTGCTCGTTAGTCCAGCCTGCTTTGGTTTTTCATTGCAAGAGTCGCGCGGAGAAGCCCGTTGCTTGGCAAAGCGCCAGCCGCAGGCTGGAGAACCCACGAGCGAAGCGACGGGAAGGGAAGCTCCGGGGCGCTGGATAGCAGCTCCAGTCGCTCTCGCACGTGGTACCTAGCAAAAGGGAAGCCTGGAGGAGAGGCTTGGTAACCAAATTAAAAGAAGGCGTTGCTGCTTTTTTGCACCGGCAAGGACATCCCGCCCCAAAGGGTGGATGCGGTGATCCTAGTCCTCTCACCCTCATCTTTCACTTGCAATCCCGACGTTATGCGACCCACGTGGAACCGGGAGGTTGCTTCACATGGCAGCACCTTGATCTGAGGACAATTAGCTAATTTTAGATCCCGGACTGTAGGACGTTGCGATGGAGCGGTGTTGTATCGTCAGGTAGATCATGGTGAAGCCTACAACGGATTTTTCCCCATTCCAGTCTAATGCAACTGCTTTGTCAGTTATCACTACATCATTTGATATCCTGTTTTTTTTTAAAGTACTCTAAACAAGTGGTCTTTGGCATTGTGACAACAGGAATAAAAAAGGAGTTTGCTTCTGCTGGTGTGTTAGAGAAATTTACTTGTGTTTTGTATATACATATATATCGTCATCACATCATCATCAAAAAATATCTATATCAATGTCCAGCCACCTGACTAAAAAATAGCTTAAGTTTAAAGAAAAAAATACGTCAAAATGTTGTGGAGAGCAGCATGGACCCAGGAAGTTCTTTCCTACCATGCTGAGCAGGTGCTGATTGCCATTCCTGGATAATTATTTGGACCTCTTTTTGGTTAATGGGCTTAGAGGCTCAAGTCTTGAGGATTACGAACAGTCCACTTCAAGCGACAGCTTGTATGTGATACAGTTCCCAGGATCAGGCCCATCCTCACAGTTACTGCCCAGATGACACCAAGGACATTCCTGAGTATATAGACACCCCAATGCAGGATCAGTTCTCGGACCAAGGGTTGTAAAGCAAACGGTTACTTGTTCTTTTTACCCAGTGATTTAGACACATAGAATCAAATATAAGTTTATAGTTCACTTTCCGAATCAAAAGCTTAATATTTGGGCCCTCACACCTACTTACTCAACTCAAAGTTCAACTGGCCAGATTAAGTTTGAGTTCTAGAAAAACATGAAGTGAGATATTCATCATGCACAGTTCCTCATTCTACATGATGGCTCCAAAGAACTGGCATACATCTTAATAATATACGTACATTTAAAAAAAACAACCTTGGTCACTCTTACCTTGGGATTTTAATTTTGTGGTACTTACCCACTGGAATGCCATTGCCTCATCTCTGGGAGCTGGCTGATGTTTTGGGAATCATCTTTTGTTGTAAGAGCTTGTCTTTTGTTATCTTCCATAACTTGTAGCATTTTTTTGGTCATTATTCTCCACACATTCCTAGACTGGGACTCTCTGTTCACTGTCACTCATGCCCTCATGATCTCCTACCTGGATTACTGCAATGTGCTCTACATGGATGCCTTTGAAGAACATCTGGAACCTTCAGCTGGTGCAGAATCCAACTGCACAGGTATAAATTGTGTTTGGTTATTTACCATATTTAACCCCACTGCCTTGATTGGTTGTCACTGTATTTCTGGGTGCAATTCAAGGTGCTGGTTATCATCTCTAAAACCCTTCATGGTTTTAGACTGGGTTACCTGAAGGACTGTCCTCTCCCGATTCCTTCCACCCATCTAATCCAGTCTGGAAGGATGGGGAATAAATTTCCATAATTACAATATTAATTAACTAAGAGTATCTTGTAGGATCCAATCTGGGTTGGTCCCTGGGATCAGAGGTTTTGTCTTCCGAGCTTTCGACTCCTCATGGAGCCCATCATCAGGGAACTTCTATCTAGAAGACTGTGTGCTGGTCTGTGTGTGGTATTTATATGATGCCTCTTGTATGTAGCTTTTTAGATGTTGATTTGGGCTATTAAGTGTGTTGGCTGTCCTTTGCTTGTGCTGCCCAGCCCTTGCCTTCTAAGTATTTGATAAGCTGGTGGTAAACCAGCACTCCTGTTGAATGATGAGGGCTACTTGCCCAGGTTTCAATCACTTCCCTGGCTGTTTTTGTGCCTGCTTGTCCAACAATCTTAGTAGCTGCAAAATTGAATGTATGTCCTTCTTCATTGTAGTGTGAGGCTACTAATGAATTTGGGTCTATTGTCCAAACGCTCACTTGTGTTCTTGCAATCTGGTGGTTAGCTTCCTCCCCATCTATCCTACATAGTTACAAGGGCAATCCATGCAGGAGATTTGGTAGATTAGTATCTCCCCCTCCAAGCAATCTTTTCAATGCATAATTTGTCCTTGTATGGTAGCCTCTGGGCGTTGTGTGATGCCCACTTGCAGATCTCGGAAGCTATCTCAGAAGGAGTATCTTCCTCAGGGTAGATTCCTAAACCTAGACCAGGGGTGGGGAACCTTGGCTCTTTTATGACTTGTGGACTTCAACTCCCAGAATTCCTGAGCCATCCATGCTGGCTCAGGAATTCTGGGAGTTGAAGTCCACAAGTCATAAAAGAGCCAGGGTTCCCCACCCCTGACCTAGATCAATAGTCAAAAAAGAAAAGCAGTCTAGTAGGCAAATGGAATCTAAATATGTAGATAGTCAGCCTGCTGTTATTGTTACCAAAGAAATACCTCAAGAACAGCCACTTTATCAGGCTGTGGTAAAAGGAGAAAAATCCATCCAGTTCTTACAGACTCCTCTTCCAACAATTGGCAGCAGCTCATCCATCAGCCTTAGGTGATAGCAGGAAATAATAGAACTGCACATTAGTACAGCTGTGAACACAACAGCTTAAATCCCTCTTATCCTTGAACTGTTTTAATTGCTACTTCTTTGTTGTTAAATAAAACCCTGAAAACTGAGAGTTAGTGTTTAAATCTGCTTTTAATTCTGCCTTCCTTTTGTTCTGAATGTTTGAAAAAGAAGTCATTTGATTAGAAAAATTTGGATCTTTTCAATGGAAGAACACAGCAAAACTGAAGACCAATCTGTCAAAAGACATGATGCCAACATCCCTAACCTTTCACACAACTTCAGACAACTACCCAACCAGGAAATAGTACAAATTTTAGAACACATGAAAATTGCTACATAATTCTTTAAAAGTGTGTGAGTTTCCAACCAATGAACACATAAGTGGTTTGGGTGACTTTAATTGTGCTGGCCTTTAGAAAGGCTTTAAAAATATGGTTCTTTACTCAACACCGGAGCAGTTTGAATATAGGAATATGAGTTGGGATGCATATTAATGATTATTACTAATTTGGGCAGAGTCACAGAGTTGGGTGGCTATATAAAGTATTTAAATAAATAAGTAAATAAATAAATATCAGTATAAAACCTGTCAAAAAATACAACCAAAGACTTAATTCATATGCAAATTAACACCCAAAGAACTCCCTCTTCCAAGCATGGATATGTAATAGAAAGATACATACAACCCTTGCAAACCAAGGAACCACATCTCCAGTATTAATGTTGTTAGCTAGCATGTTGATAACACATTTGTAACCTAATTTAGATAATTTGAACAATATGCCAACTCTGAGCTACACATACATTTATTTATTCCTGTTAGAAATAGAAATGTAATTATTGAAAAGATGAATAAGTATACAGTATATGTATGCTTGATACTTGATTCCTCATCTTTCACTTGTACAACTCTCAATGTAACTATTATAATAGTTGGATTATAATCCACAAAATTTTAAGCCCTTAAAGTAGAGCTACACATTTAGGCTACAGAAATCCTAAAGACCAGTAGATGGCAGCAAAACTTAGGTTTTATCAGTCTCTTCGCTGACATGCTGACATACCCCATCTATGGTAGTCTTGTTTAAGGTGCCACAATTTTTTCCTGGTGTTTGCTTTATGAAACCAATCTGAAAACTGAATCTTGCTCAGTCACAGCAAAATGTATGGATTCCCTCTGTCTGAGGTGATAGGAGATGTTCCATTGTCTTCGCTCTAGGATGACATATTGTACAGTAGCCCAGATTGTTATTTTAGATACTAAAATCATTTTACCAGCTATTTAAACACACAGAAATTACTCTAGGACTCATTGTTTGGTTGACATGCTCTTATTTCCTTTTATCTAAGCCCACATTTGCCCTCACAGCTGGAGTTATGTTTTGAGAGAACTACATCTTTTTTTTTTTAATGATCTCTTAAGGGGAGGGAGTGGGAAACTCTCTGACATTCACAGCAGGTATTATCTTTACCAGTGGTTTTCAAATAGGAACACGCTGCATGAAAGCCTTCCCTTCTTAGATAATGGGAAAAAATATGCTTTTTACCCAAGTCATCTCTTTGCTATTTTTCTTAAAATCTGAATGACAGCACAACATAAAAATTCAGCATTATAGTCATAGCAGAAATTGCTGGTGTAATAATCAGTGAAAAGTAATGTTTATGTTTGTGAAACCTAAACATCTCTTGTGATAGCATAAAAATGTATAAATCTGGCAGAAGAAGGCGGTGTCTGGATAAAAATAAACCACAAGGTAGAAAAATCCATCTAATTTCTATTTATATCAAATAACCCTCTGGAGCAATATTAAGATAACAAACAGATTTGGGGAGACATACGCCATACACAGAAAATACTGCATTCAGGAAGATTTTGCTCTATTATGAGATAAAATCCAATTATTGAAAAACTGAGTTCTAGCAGTTGCCACAATGGGCAAATAAGAAAAATGTTCTACATAAGCAAAGGAAGTGGGATCTAGCCATACATGGTGTTTACACTAATTTGACATGGGTGCAAAACTGCTGCCTTTCCAAACACATTTAAAATATGATCCTCTTCTATTTTTAAATATGAGTGAAAGGAAGAGTATCAGTTTAATAGGTAAGTGGATAGGAGGAATGGGCTGTAGCCATAAGTGACATATTCTATATATGGAAAGGATTCCCACATAAAGGTGTAATGGCATACATGAAAATGTGTAAAAACCTGCTATATCAGTCATAACTTCAATGCCTTTCTATACTTTCCAGTGATATGACAATTATTTTCCTCAAATTTATCAGTTAAATAAAAACAACAGCAACAACAACAAAAGGGCTCAGAACAAAATAGTCTCTAGGCAAGTTAAAATTCCTTTCGGGTTGAATCTGCAGTAAATGGACCAGCATCATAGATGGGCGTTATAGCCTTTTTTCTCACATTAGCAAATGAGTAAACATTAAGAAATGTATAGCTAGTGAGTAATGATAATGTGATGAACTGAAGCAATTAACCGAAGCAGGAAAATTTCCTTCTGTAATAATTAACAAGCTTTAAATACATGTGATTTTGATTGTTCCTTTTCCTTGTACAGTGTAAGATGAAGGAATAACAGGATGAGGATGGAAGACTGGAATTGTTCATATTTCCTAGAATACAGATTTCAAAATTTTGGCACAGCATTCTACTGTGTATTTAATAAATAATAATAATAATACCAAATAAATGGTATTGAAACCATTGGGACAAACTTTAAGCATGTACATGATTTTACTTATGCTTTACTAAATGCCCACTCTTCAGAATCTAAGGCTTTCCCTGATTCTTACTTCATTCCAAACTACACGTTTCACAACAATTTACTATGTTATATGGCATAATTACCCAAAGCCTTGCCTTGTACTAACATTTTCATTATCTGATCTTTGAAAAAGGTGGGAACAAAATTTCTTGATTCAGAAGTCTTAACATGACTCTTGATTCAATATGAGAGTCTTATGTTATTCAAAGTATCTTATGTAACAAATAATCTATTAGTTGTGGGTGTTCCAACATTGGAGGTTTTTAAGAAGAGATTGGCAACTATTTGTCTGAAATGGTCTAGGGTTTCCTGCTTTGAGCAGTGGGGTGGACTAGGAGACCTCAACTCTGTCATTCTGTTATTCTTTTATAGTCAATTTCATTATAACAGCTTGTGAAAGGATTCCCCCCTCCATATAACAGGTTTATGAAGGGTTTTTCCATCTCACATGCGGTAAATGTAAGTTTTAACTTACTGATCAAAAATCAAAGTCAGAAACCATGTGCTCTTCCCACCCAGTTGGGCTTTCCCAATAGTTTATTTGGATTTGGATACCTAATTTTCCCAATTTTGAAAAAATGTCAGATAGACTCTGGCAGCTTTGAAAAGCAACTTGTTTTTTATATATGCATATATAGAGACAATAAACTACAGAAAAGTCTGATGTTTCCTCATATTCTGAAGCTGAAGCAAATGTATATGTTTGCTGCATTTTGATTTCTGAGGCTGAGGTACTTATTTAGTACAGGACTGTATATATGATGCTGAATGTATAGCAAAGGAAGAAATAATGATGCTGTGTTATGCCTTTAAATTTGCTGAGAATTCTGTTCCATTTTTTTTTCACTATGAGGACTTTCATTCAAACTAGTCATTTTGAAAACTTCTGCAGGTTTAAGGACTAACTTCTTAAGTTTATGCTCTCCTTCCACCCACCTTTTTCACTATCTTTTTCTAGCATGTTTTGTAAATTATCAGTGAGGGCTACTATTTTGTGCATTATTCATTTTATCTAAGTAGCTTTGAGAGTTTTTCTGACAAAAGAGGATGAAAGTGTTTTTAAAAAATAGATAAACTTTGTCAATAAAATAAATGCATAGCTTTAATCCAAGTTGAGAATTTCTACATCATCCATCTCACTTAAGTGACTATAGTCGGTTCACAATAAAAAACATATACTAGTATAAGAAGCAGTGTTAAAAACAAAGATTAAAAACTGAATGAAGAATAAGGTTAAAACAAAGATGTTAAAAGAGTTAAAAGAGAAGGAGTGCACACCCTCAAGCCATCAACCACTGCCAGGGTTGCATATCACTCTCAGACCTTCTGATTAATTGGCTGAACCAGATCTTCACACTCACCTCTGATGCAAGATGTTCTGTAGTGTGGAGTTAGTGGAAGAGAAGACTCTCTTCCTAGAGTCCACCAATCAAAATTATTTAACCAAGTAAATCTACAACATAACCTTCCTGCCTGACTGGATGGAATGAGTTGATGTAATTGGGATGAGATGGTTTGTCAGGTAACTTGATGTCCTGCCATGAAGAACTTTAAAGGTGACCACCAACACTTGACTTGGAAGAGGAATTGGCACCCAATGCAACTCACCAAAGATGCTTTTTCACAAGGCAACTGGACTTTCTTGTTTTTCTTTGAAGACATTTCACTTCTCATCCAAGAAGCTTCTTCAGCTCTGATTGGATGGTGGGGAATGGAAAGATTTATACTCCTTGCAGACAGCTGGACATTTGCATTCTTTTAGCGAGTTGTTAGTGCTACCTGGAGGCTTTTCTTCAGGATCACCTGAGTAGTGCAAATGTGTGTGGAGCCTTCTTGGAACTATTGAAAGGACTGTGTATAGATGATGTCATATCCCTTACCTTCTGTTGACAGATGGCTGTTCAGTTTTGACATAGATGGCCTTTTTGACCCCTCTTTTAAACCAGCAGTCCTCTCTGTCCAAAAGACACAGATAAGCCTCCAGGTAACACTAATGACACACTAAAGGAATGCAAATGATCAGCTGTCTGCAAGGAGTATAAAGTTTTCCATTCGCCACCATCCAGTCAGAGCTGAAGAAGCTTCTTGGATGAGAAAACCTCTTCAAAGAAAAACAAAAAAGTCCAGTTGCCCTGTGAAAAAGTATATATATTAAAGACATCATCTTTGTCTTCTGGTACAAGAAGCACAAACATCATTACATCTTTGTGAAACAATGGTGTTTCCCACACTATTTTTTTAGTTAAAATATTTACTACCAAAGGGCTACCCTCCCAAGTTCCATCCCCCACATCACATATGGGGAGTGGCATATAGATTAAAGTCTGTGAAGATGATCATGTATATAGAAAAAGGCAATTCTTTACATTCTTGGCTCTAAGCCAAATAGCTACTAAGCTGTTGAGAAATTGAGGGCTGAGAAAAGCCTGAAAAAACTGGCAAAACATTAAGTATAATTTCTGTAGTCTTACAGTCTGACTGTCACAGTTTGACTAGTGATATAATTAACTGCACAATTATTAATCCATTTTCTTATGTTTCCATGGAATATTAATAAAATGGAAATTGGCTGCTTACCAGGAAGCTAACATTTCATATTCAAACAACACATATTCTAGTGATTGGCCAATTTGCATTTTAGATTATTGTTATTTCATTTTACATCCTCTAATTTTGCTTGCAGTGAAATTTCAACCACTCCTTGGCATTCATGCTTTCATATTTAAAATGGTCATTATTAGTTGAATCATTGCAATGTTTATAATATACACGTGTGTACCTATCTTTTACGTGCAATGTTCTGAAATTTTCAAAATTGCTGCAAATTATTGTTCATGACAGAAATAGAAAAAACATGGATGTATAGCAGCTCAACAGGGCAAACTGTGCAAAAGCAGACATTCTAATATTTTGAAACATTTTTATAACTTTAAAAATAGATTGTCACAGGATTGTATCACTTCCAGTGGACTTTTTAGTAGAAATTAGCATTGGACACAATACTTGTCAATTTCAGCATTCTTCTACATTTTTTTTGTTTTTATTGTTTATAGAACTTTGATGTAATACCACAATTTATCTGTTTAAACTGAATTCGTGCCAACAAAACTTACATTTAATCCAGTAGGTTCATGTACCTAGATATCCTCTAACTTCTACACACTTGTCTTGGTTATCTCAGCCATATTTCTCATTGACTTCTCTCTTTTGCTCTTCTTAACTCAGGCAATTTTGTATGTATCACTTTATTGACTTGTATGAATATTTTTCCAGGAATAAATAAACACTAAATAATGTGTGATACTTGTTTGTGTTTTTGCTATTAGCATTCCTTTTTAGGTTGTTGTTTCTTTTTACCATTTTCCCTAAAAAGCATAACTTAGACATTATAAGCTAGAATAAAAATGGGAAATCACCTCCTTGGAGCCAAATGCAGGAGCCCATTTAGACTGCAAGCCACCCATCTATCCAAATTCTTTCTTCCCAAATCAGCACATATAGTTTGTTCTTTCCTGTGATAAGGGAATGGAATTCTTGCTTGAGAAGAATAGTTTCCTCTCCTTAAAGCCTATTTCCTATTATCATCTAATTCACTTGAACAAGTGTAGAACAGAATTCTATGTCTAGATACAATTTTCCATCTCTACTACAAGATAAAAGACTTTTGACTGGTGAAATTCCAGATGACCAGAGACAGCAAATGTTATTCAGATCTCCAAAAAGGTGAAGTAGAAAGCTATAGATCTGTCAGCTTGACAAGAGTACTGGAAAAGGTCTTCAAACAAATGATCAAATAGCATGTTTCTGAGCACTTCAACAGGCTGGGGTTAACAGGAAATAGTGTGAATTGTCACAAAGAAACCATGCCATATTAAGCTAGTCTTCTTTGACAGAACCACTAGCTTAAGTAGATCCGCTGCAGCACATTTGTGTGCCGCAGTTGCCAAAAAGGCCAACACAGTGCTAGGCTGCATTAACAGAGGGATAGAATCAAGATCACGTGAAGTGTTATACCAATTTACAATGCCTTGGTAAGGCCACTCTTGGAATTCTACATCCAGTTTTGGTCACCGCGGTGTAAAAAAGATGTTGAGACTCTAGAAAGAGTACAGAGAAGAGCAGCAAAGATGATTAGGGGACTGGAGGCTAAAACATATAAGGAATGGCTGCTGGAATTGGGTATGTCTAGTTTAATGAAGAGAAGGACGAGCGGGGTAGAAGGTGCTGTAGGGCTATATCTTAAGCCCTGTGCTGTTCACCAATTTTTTTAAATGACTAAGTTTAGGGAGTTGAGAAAACACTTTAAATACTGTATATGACCCAAAACTAGGAAAGGAAGCTAACCATTTAGATGAAAGACAAGATTTAAAAAGTTTTAAATAAGTTTAAGCAATGGCTGACATGAATAGAATGGAATGAAACAGGATGAAATATAAATGTCTGTATCTGAGTAGTAAAAATGTAGGGCATTAGTAAAAGATGGTGGAGAAAAAGTGAAAAGGATCTAGGTGGTACAGTTCTCATTAAACAGAAGCCAGCCACATGATCTAGCTGCTAAAAAGATAAATTGAAGTGCACTGACAGTGCATTAAAAGCCAAGAAGTAATTATTCAACTCTACTTTGCCTTGGGCACATTTCAAAACGTCCAGTGACAAATTGAGGGAAGTTCAGAGGAGGCTATTCCATGAAGAACAGTTAGATGATCTTGGTATATTTGGCCTGCAGAAAAGATGACTAAGGGAAGATATGATAGCAGATTTCCAGTATCTAAAAGCTGCTCTGTGAAAGAGGGTGTGGATGTATTATCTATTGCACAGAAGCCAGGACAAGAACCAATGGGCTAAAATTAAAAAAGGTTCAGACTAGACATAATGAGTAACCTCCTGAATGTATGAGTTGTCAGCTGGTAAAACAGGCTGCTACCTGACATGGTGAGTGTTTTGCTAAGCATTGTCACTGAATGGTTTATCAGTGAGACATATTGTAAGGGATCCTGCTCTGAGCAAACTAGATAACTTTTATTCCTTTCCAACTCTTTGGTTCTGTAGAACTGCTTCTGCCTCCTCAGAACTAGTATATTACAGCAGTTTCTTTCAAGGAATAATTCTAGCAACCAATGTGATTGTAAAATGTAGCTTTTTTGGATGTATATGTCAACAGAGGAGAAAAACCACTCTGTATAGAAGATCAACTATCATTCTTGTCCAAAATAAAGAAAAATAAATAAACCTACTACTTTAGGTATATGGTCCAGTGCAGCAATCACAAAATAATCCACTGAACTGTTTATTGGACAGAAGGGTGACTTAGATCTGCTCTGGAATATGTATAATGGGCAAGGTCACATAATGCCTTCAGGGAATGTAGAAACAAAACTTCTTGTTTAAAGAGACATTTCTGCTGTGGACATACAAGTCATTTTTACAATTAGAACAGACAAAAAGCAAGGCCAATGTCCTCAGCTCTCAATATTGCTACTAATGGAAGATATAGCATAGCCAAAATAATTCCTACTTGATAATAGGCCCATAACAGATCCATTGAGACTGAAACTCTAAATTCAGATTTTTAAATCCCCATTTAGGATATGACAATTCCCATCTCCAGAAATTTTGGGAGGTGAGGTGAGTGGTTTGGATTGTCTGCCTTTGAGGATGGAAATTCTACAACTGTATTTCTAAAGCAAAGTAAGAAATCAAGCTTAAAACCTTAAATTAATTGTATGATTTATTGTAACCATATTTGAATATATATTTTATATGAACATTACAGCATGATCTTTGAGGATAGCATTTTATTCTGCTGCTATTGGGTTTTTTAAACAATTGTAATGGTTTTTCCACTTTTATTTTTATTGAAAAGTGTTGATCTTTGTTCTTGGTCAATATGAGTAACAATATACTCATAGAGTTGTAATGGTTTGACAGATACTATAATATGATTAATCTATTATCTTATATTGTATTATTGCAGTTATACTATATGTAAAACTCATTGTTCACATCTGAAAATTAATTTAAAATATTTAGATCCAATTAATATTTCTTTCTGTGGATTCCTGAAATTTCCTTCTTCTATTTCCTCCCCTCTTCTTCTCTCAATGGAAGAAACACACTTCAATGAATGCCTAAAAGCATATTTATACTGTAATCTGCAGCAGTTTATTGTATCGGTCCTGCTGGGAAAGATGAGACACCAAGTCAATTATCAAAGCAACTAGGATGTTAAATGCTGCTCTAAAACCTTGTCAACTGATGGGCAAATTACAGTTTCTTTCACATAAAGAAAATGGATTCCAGAAACGATCTAAGATACTCATTTTGATGATGAATATGGAGGCAGCCTTTCTGCCAGAGACGACAGCCTCTCACCATTCTAGGGCTTTGATTTAGGAAAGTAAAAATAAACATGA
The DNA here is from genome assembly GCA_034064705.1 of Bothrops alternatus. Lineage (NCBI taxonomy): Eukaryota > Metazoa > Chordata > Lepidosauria > Squamata > Viperidae > Bothrops > Bothrops alternatus. The sequence continues at coordinate 19,328,589 of JARGCV010000589.1, forward strand.
TAAATAGATAGATAGATAGATAGATAGATAGATAGATAGATAGATAGATAGATAGATAGATAGATAGATAGATAGACAGACAGACAGACAGACAGATAGATAAAGATAGGCTGACAGACATAGATGATAGACAAGATAGAGAGACAGACAGATACTATTACCCCATAAATGACATCTATCTACTTAAGTGGATTAATATTCAAGTGTAGAGATAGTGACAATTAACTCTCCCTAAAATCTATGCTTAGAGCCACTATACCAGACTGCAAAAATCCTGAGGACCACAAGATATCTGCCAAGAGAGTCAGAAAACTCAATTTCTTTGTTGTTTTCTTGTAATCTGGAGTCCTATGTATGCCAATCAAAGAAATCCAAATTCAGGAGGTACAAACAGATAAATCTCTTGAGGCTGATAACCAGATGCCAGAGGAAGAAACCCACAAAGTTTGGCTGCATCAACATAGGGGTGCTTGTTTTTTTACAATTCTGAAATGGTAAAGCAATATATTCTAAAGCAATATATTCTTTAAAAAATGAAGAAATTATTTCCAGAATTACCCACACATACTTGAAAGGATGGAACTGTAATTGTTCTATTGAAACTCCCACTTTGGAGTACAGTACTGATAAAAGCCACTCAGAAACAAATAAATAATTCTCTTTTATATTCCTTGCAACTATTCCAAGAGGGAAAGTGATACATGGGAGATTAAAAGATCCAGGAAGATTTCATTCTTGGAGTACTTGCAATGGGGAGTGAAGACTTGGAATTGGACTTTTCATAGAGTTCTGCAGTTAGTCTTTCTTCTAAATCTTTGAAATTAAAATGAAAGTTTACATCAGGTTTTAAAGCCTATTATCTCACAGCTTGGTAACAAATATTAGATATGGGTTGAATTCTTAGATTTACAGGATTTATATTCTCTTCTACCAAAACCTTGAAACTCTGTGACATTATTCTATTCCAGTGTACTCTCACACAAATACATGTACAAAGATAGTCATACAGTACACATTCACACACCACAGAGCAGTGAGTCTAACAACTTTGTCAGGGCAAAAAGTCTTTCATTGCTACTATCATGCAATTGAATTTTCTATTTTAAAACATTGGGCGTCTACCAGTATTTGGTCTAACTGCTCAGCTGACTCTGAATTAGGCATGTGGAATTTTCTATCTTCTTTATACATATTTTATACATGTACAAAAGGATATTAAGAATTTTGATTATAATAGTAAAGTTCAGTATCATCTTTATCTTGTCAGATAAAATTTGTTCTATGTTATTTCTTCAATAACATGTTTTGGGCATAATGTATCCATAGAAACAAACATCATTACAGACATTATTGATATAGTAGCTACTAATTTCTGACCCCATTCTCCTTCAGTATTTTCATTGTTATAACATTTGGCATTTTATAGGCTTGTTTTGTTCCTCTACTTAAAATCTTTAGTCCCCTCTAGTGTTTTTTTTAAAAATAATGAAAGTACTTATGTCTGTTATGTCTTCTAAAAAAAAACACAAGATGGATTATTCCCATGAGAAAGGCTTTGTTCTTTATAATTAATTCCAAAATCTTATTATATTCCAAATGTTTCTAGAATTTTAATCTGTTTATAACATTATAAGATCAAAATCTTTTTTAGTTTTTTTGCTGTTTTTTCAGCTTCTTTAAGTTGTTGAGTTTATAATTAATTTTTCTTTTGTTCAGGGTTAAAGACAAACTCACCCAAAGAAGACTTTTTCAAACTTGCTGTTCTCAAGGTCTCAAATAGCTTTAAAATGGTTACTGTATTAGGCAATTTGCAAAAGTGATTAGTAAATGTGAACTTAGTGTCCTTTAAAAGGTTCCACCATGCTTGAGAGCGTGACTGCTAATTCCTGAGCATTCAACCCTGCAAAAAAAAAAAAAACTGTCCTGTCTTCTTCTCATAATAAATAGCTATCCAGAGCATATGTGGGCAACCTACCATCCTCTTTGTGGTGATCATCAGTTCTGCTTTCACAGAGACATCTTTATTTTATCAAACCTCCCTTGAATATCCTGGATTTTCTTTGCCATCTTCAAGAGATTCATTTCCAACAAATCTATCTGAAGATAATGTCAATATTCTTCAGTGAGTATTTGCAAGATGGCAGCCTCATCAATTTAAGGTTTCAAGATAACCTCTAAAAAAACAACAGCAAAAATTCCTCTCCATCCCTTAATTCCTTCCGATTTCAAACTAACACTATTATTCCTCTGTACAGGACCTGGAAACCTCAAGTTTAAATACTATTCTGTAGTGTCCCTGTGTCCAAAACATCTAACTGATTTTCATGGAGTTCTTTGCTTCTATAGATAATCATACGCATAGATCAATCAGGTATCTGAAATCAGCAAAAACTAATAATAAACCTGTCAATTTTATTTTTACCGTGTTATACAGAATTTATAGTCTGTTTTAATTTCATTTAAAAGCATGCTAACTTTAAAAAATACAAATGGATTGAATTGATTGCTAAGATCAATTAAAATTATATTATTTTCATTCTACATGCCTTGGCATGTCCTTTCTCTTCATATTTATAGCTTCTACCCAGCTATGTTTGCACAAAATGTAATCACTATTGAAGTACCATCTAGCCCCTTGTTGCTCCGCCCCACATCATTTAGAAATAAACAATTTGTTCTGCCCTGAATTTGATGTTATTAAGAACATTTCTGAATAACATTAAAAAATGTTTCCACACCCTTCTCCTTCCAAAGCAGTTCAAAGTTTATCTTTGATCATCTTTTGACCTACCAACCATGAAACGCCAAGACTATGCAGAAATCACATTCAGTGTCTATGTTTTTGAACTAAAAATGTGTTTTGCATTGGACATAAAAAGTTACTGGATTGTTTGTTACTATTTAAAAAGCTTTTTGCAAGCTGTAATGTTAGCTGACAGCATCACAGCAATTTTGCAACATGGTGCTTTTTCCAATAGCTGTGCCATGGTTTCATGTTCCTGCATGACTACAGTAGAAAAAAGAAGATACATTCTGGACAATACATATAGGCAGACACTGGGTTTTGAGCCTAAAATCCAGAAAACAGCTTGTAATAGAAAATATAGTTCCATATTCATATATTGGGATTGAGTGATCCGTATCTGTGGCTCCATGAAGGGATTCTCTAAGCCCTTTACCCACCATTCTCCTACAGCTTCTTCCCAAGTTTCTAGAAAAGCTGGTTAGGTTTGTTTTCACTATTTATTGTATTTTACAGTAAATCTCTCTTTACCAGTTTAATTCGAGAGGAGCAGAGTGGCAGATCTCTTCCAATTTTTCTGGCAGCTTAGCCAAAGGAAGAGGCAAAGTGTTAAAGTTCATCATTTCTAATCAATGGGCTGATTCAATAAAGAAATGCAAGCTCTTTATTATATACATCAAGACAAGGGTATTAATGGGACTGAAAAAGAAAGGGAGAAGGAAAAGAGGAGGGTAACTAGAACAACTGAAGAATTGTTGAATTTGAAAGTTTCTCCTAGCTAATTGTTCTCCAGCCAGGATCACATACACAAACAGGATACATTCAGATTTCTCTAGTTGAAAAATCCAAAATCCCAATTCACATCTATAATTATTATTTCCTAAATTGTTATATTTGTCCTACTTCTCCAATACTCAGTTCTTAAGAATTGGGGCAGGTTTAGCTGGCTTCAAACTACTTGGGAGAAATGCTTCCTCCTCCCATGAGGAAAAATAAAACAGGATAAAGGCAAAATGTATCCCTCCCCTCCTTGATAACTTTTTCTACTAATGGGAGACAATATATGTAATTCAGAGATGAACTGTGGAGTCCTTGATGCTCTTGGAGCTTCTTTGTTTGCTTGCAGACATTTCATTACCCAACAAAGTAACATCATCAGTGCTAGTGAGTATGAAGTTTGCTCCCTGTTTATGTACTGTACATACTGTCAGTGCTGGTGAGGATGTGGTTTTCTCCTTGGTAGTTTCTTGATCAGGGCATTGTTTTCTGATTGTTTGGTGCTAATCCTTGTTTATCTGGATGTAGATTGCTAGAGAGATGTGTGCTTTTTTTGTTTCCTTCTTAGCTTTTTTATTGTCTGTTTTGAATGGTGTGTACATGTGATTTATCTCTCTATATCTATTGATGGCTAATTTATCTGAATGCCAATTTTACAGGAATTTCCTAGCATTTTTGGATTTCGTTCATAGGAAACTATAGTTCCCCAGTTAAAACTATAATTGAATCTACCCATGTGTTGTGAAATCAAGGAGTTTCATCATGTCTTCTGACCGCTAATTGATGTTCATGGATGAGCTGTTAATTTTTTTGCCTTTTCCCCCTACAGTGACTGTTACAGTTCTTACACTGTATTTTGTAGATAACTTCTGTAGGACTACTAAATCTTTTGGTTTACTTAAGATGTTTTGGAGACTTTTGTTCCTGTGCTGTGTGATACTGTGTGGTTATAATAATATGTTTGTTACTGCTGAGAAGTTTTTGATATATGGTAGTGTTATCCTTTTCATTGCTTGTGTTGGTTATTGTGCTATAGGATTGAATGGTCAGACCCTTTTGATAAAGTTGCTTGGGTATCCGTTTTATTGGAAGAAGTTATTAGGCAGTCGGTTTCCTTTTTCTGGTGTTCTGGGTTGCTGCAGTGCATTTGTACTTATCTGATTAATGTTTTACACAGCATCTCTTGTGGGAGGTTGGGTTATTATTTTGGTTAGTACTTGGTGAGTGTGTGTTGTTTTGAGATAGACTTGCAGTTCTAATTTGCCGTCATTTCCTCTGCTGATGAGGATATCCAGGAAGGGTAATGTGTTGTTGTTTTCTTCTTTCCTTGTGAGTTTTATTCTTTGAAGATGTTGTTGATTGTTCCACATGTCTTCCTCTAGAACTTAAAAAAAAGGTGAAATGCAAAGACTGCTTGGATCGGTTTTTATATGGACTCTCTGATGAAACCAGATTTACACATAATATGATGAACTATCTAAATGAAAGAGAGAGAGAAAAGAGGATATGTTGAATCCAGTGAAGTCTGCAATTGTAAATTCAGCCATGTCTGTTTGCAAATGTAACTATAGAATTAAAAGAGAGGGATATGAAATGATTTAATAGAAAGTTATAAAATGATGAATACTCAAAAACAGAGACTAGACAATTGGCAACTCAACACTGATTCAAAGGCACATGCATATACACACAGAAATAGTTACGTATTTCTTAACAACGGACATTATTCTTCATTGTAAATAGTTTGGCCATAAAGGCTCTACAGTATTTCTGCATTTTAAATATGAACTAAAAGTATCATCTTAGCCTATTAGAAATAGTCCACATCATATGAAAGAAAAAAAAACACTCTTTCACCCCCTCTCCCCCCCCTCAAAAAAAGTAATTGCACTATGGAATCTTCTCCCCCTGAGGTGAGGTTGGCCTCCTCTCTTGAATTTCCAAAGATCTCTCAAGACTTGTTTGTTTCAGTAGGCCTGGGGTCCCCAAGTGATTGCTGAGATAGTGAGGTGGCTCTGCCACTGTTAACATCTCTTTATCTGGTTTTTACTTTTGCTCATGTTTTTAAAATATTTTTATTGTTAACAACTATAATGATTTTGCGTATTTGAGATTGTTTTAACTTGGGAGCCCTGAATCTCTTGTTTTCTGAGCTGATCTATATCAGACATGTCAAACACAAGGCCCAGGGGCCGGATGAGGCCCGCGAAGTGGTTTCATGTGGCCCACGAAGCCATCCTGGAAACAGTGAGGGAACGGCCCCCGCTGCCTTGGCCCTGGCCCAGGCCAGCCGGGAGCCAATGTACAATTTTGTGGTGGCCATCTTGGCACTTGCCCTGGTCCCACCCCCTTCTGCCAGAGACCCTCAGATTTGTCCCACTCCTGCCCAGGCCCCCATAGGTGCCCTTGACGCGAATGTAGAATGATGTAGAACTGGCCATGCCCACCCAATAAGCCACACCCACTCCATCCACACCCACCCAGTAGGCTGCACTCACTCTGGCCACACCCACCTGCCCCCCCAGGGCAACCGCAATGCTGATGCGGCTCTCAGTGAAATTGAGTTTGACACCCCTGATCTCTATAAATTAGATAGATAGATAGATAGATAGATAGATAGATAGATAGATAGATAGATAGATAGATAGATAAAAAGTATATGCTAAAACAATTAATCTGAAAGATGGAGGAACAGTTGAACATATAGGAATGCAATTTTAACGATCACTACCAAAAACTATCCCAAAGTCTCACTGTTCTGACAGTGCTTTTAAAAAGGTGATGATTGGGCCCACATTTTGGTGGATCATATTAGAGACTATTACACGGAATGCTATAAAGACAGCAGTTCCTAGATGTGTAAACACTATCTTGTTGAATTCTAGCTTCTAATGCATGAAGGAAATTGTTTTCATTATTTTTCCAATAGTAGTCATGCAGACAATTTTCCAAGGGAGAATGTGCTCTATTTTTTTCCTCTTCATGAACCACAGTATTTGAGGGTAATAGAGAGAAATATACTTCATAAATTACTGACATTAGAGAGATTAATTCTGTACAAATAATTTGCAACATTACAGTATTTGGAGTGTATATTAAACAATGTATGTTGGCTGGATATAAGGTGCTATGATTTGGCAACGTTGCTTAAGGAGGAAGCAATTACTTGAATAACCCCCTCTAGAAAATCTGCAGGGTTGCCCGGCTGACATCAATGACACTTCCAGTAGAATATCACAGTTACTAAATTAGCTGTAATATCACATGACAGTTTGGAAATGATTATCTTTGTCAGTACTTACTCTGAATACCAGTTTCTATTACTGTGTTATTATCTTCACTGCAGACATAAATCCATAGACAAGACATATCTGGGTTTAATTTAAAATCTATTTATAAAAACAATAGTTGCCCAGAAATCCTATATATCTTACGGATTTGGATAAAGGGGATCCTTTTTAAATCTCTGTTCTATATTTTGGTGTTTATCTTTTTTATGAAGTTGAAATTATGTTATGCTATAAATGAAATTACAAACTATAAAATTATAAAATGTCAGATTGTCTACTAATACTAGAATAATATAATGCTAGAATCAATTATTTTCTTAGACTCTTATTACCAATTCCTTTCTTTTATGAAGCTGAAATTATGTTATTGGACAATAGTACGTCAGAATATGCTTAGCTGTAATAGTATAATCAATTATTTTTGCTCTTGGTTATTAGAGCACACTATATTGTACGTGCAAACATACACTATGCACTGGCCTATGGATTGGTGAAACACATACAGATGCAATATATTGTATAATTAATTTCACAAAAAGACTAATGTAGGACAAATGGAAACACATTGCCAAATGATGAAGAAATAAGGTAACTCAGGGTTACTCAAATATGTTCAACATTATGTTTGAGACCATCTCAAGTAGCATAGCCAGAACAACAAGATAAAATAAAACAAAAAACTTCAAACACTAACAGTCATTATTTATCTATGATCAAAAATCAGGGACAAAGATTGAACTGTATATTACCTGGAACTGTAACATGAAAAGTAGAATAATTATTCCTTTGCCAGGGACCGTTTCCTTCATTTAAATGTCTCTTTCCAATGCACTACTTAGAATCAAAGGAGTTTAGGAATGTTTCCACATCCTATAGTCAATAATTCGAGCTTTGGATGGGTGCTTTTATGACATATTAAAACTCCTACTATCAATTTAAATTAGATACTTTTTATCAAACAAATAAATACTAAAAGTCCATGATGGCCCAGATGTGCTAAGGTCTCTTTACTTTAGACTAGTTTCTCTATCTTAGCAGCTTTCAGATGTATGATTGCTGAATTCTGAGAGTTGGAGTCCACTTATCTGAAAACTGCCAAGATTGAAATACACTGGAGTCTAAAAACGAATTCACTGTACAACCTAATCCTATTTCCCGTTTATAAGGAAATGTTCATTTTTTGATATAGTCAGTTCAACTTGTTACCAGAGCATGCTGTTCCTTGTGATTCATTTTTAAGGCTTAAATAAGTATTTCTTTTTTTGATGGAAGTATCTTGTTTGTCTTACAAGGATATAATCACTACATGTGTTTAACTGTGTTTCTTTTTTATTGATTTTTTAAAAAATAAAAACACATGTTATGGTCATATTGCACTCTCTTCTGGTGAAAAACAGAAAGTGCAATTGATATCTTTAAACTTGTTTTATGCCTTAATTTGTTTAAAATGCTTTCTGCCTGTCCTTGAGCCATCAGGGGGGAAAAGGCACTAAATTAGCTGTCCTCCTTTCAATTCCTATCCCTTTTTGTCTCCCAGCTTGTGTTCTGCTTTGCCACCAGATGGTAATATTCAGTGGTGGGATTCAAATAATTTAACAATCGGTTCTCTGCAGGGAGGGAGGCAGGGTAGAGGTGGAGGGGACGCTACCACAAGGCAGGTGGGGAAGGAGAGCTGCCTCATGCACCCCGCAACAATTTATCATGCCGAAGGGCCCCTGCAGCCAGGCATACCCCACCCCAATACCTGTCAGGCTTCATCTGTTCAGTAGTGACTTCTCCCACTTTCTCCTTTTTCGTCCTCTTTTGAACAGCCCTTTGCTCCTGTTGCTTTTTCAGTCCTGGAGTTTTGTCCGGACCCTGTGAAAAGGGTCTTCGGAAAAGAAACCCTTTAGCGATCAGCTTTTGGACCGACTCCGAAATGGGCTGGAAGGAGGGGCCAGAGGACTCCAATCTGGCTTTACAGAAAGCAAGGGATTGGAGGCATGTAAATGCATGCTAGTCTGGCGTCTCAAAAAGCCTGGGTATTTCCCCCCCCCCGTGCTGGATTTTTGCTGCCATACTGTTTAACTTTCTTTAAAGTTTCCTTGATGCAGAATGGGTAAACTTTAAAGAAAGTTTATACCAGCCAGTGAGAAATGATAGTCTAATGACAATGTTGCTTTGTCTGGCAAACAGTTTTGATCACAGCTTTAGCCATTGGTCAAGAAGCAACCTTTTCTGATAAACTGATGTAGCAGTGGGAATTGTGGGGGTGGATACTGCTCAACTTTTACTAAATACAGCCTCCACAAAAAAAGGAAAAAAAGAGACTTTCTTCAATTACTATCAATATGGAGAAAGCCCAGCTACAATTAAACTGCAAACTTATATTGGAAAAGATTTATGAGACTACTGCAGAAATATGTGCTACAATAAAAGAGTTTACTACAGAATTAAGAACCAGAAGTTCCACTTCAAACTTTCAAACTGATATCCAGACTATATCTGAACATTCTACAAATCAAAACTTACTAGAAGAGGAAACAATTGATATAAAAGAGACTTTACCTTATAAACATGTCATTTATAGTTTTGAGGATTCGAAGAACCAAAGATTAAGACTTGAAACTTTAAAGCAACAAAGCTTTAAGGATGAGAGAAACAGAGGCCTAATACAGAGGATGGGATTCTTATCGCTTCAAAGGGCACTGCAAGCAATAAAGAGAGATCTATTGGTTGAAAGGGAAGCTTGGTTATGGAAACCTGTCTGGCATAGAAAGAAGGCCAGAATAAGACTGAAAATAGAAGTTTAAAATGATGTGTAACGATTAAAAGGCACTGTTGATTTATGGACTGTTTCAAGGACTAAGATTCAGACTTAGAAATAATGGGGGGGAAATAGGGGGTGATTATTAGAACAGATATCTTAAAATAGATTAAGAATGTAATTGGTGGAATAATAGGTTTATTTTGATGAAAATTATTATGTACTGGAATGGGAAAAATGGTGGTTTTTTTAGATCTGGATTGTTTCAATAATTAATTGTTTTAAATTAGTGGATGATGTTTTTGTATGATAATATAGATGTGGTAAGGCATGATAATCAGTTGGGTGAAATGTGAAATTTGCTTAACGAACTGAAATTATTTAAAGCTTAATATTATTTTATCACTTTAATTATATTATAATGGCTTAAAGGTAATCTAGAAGATTAAGTGTATTTTTTAGAATGATATGTTTATTTGTATGAAAATTATTATGTAATGCAATGAAGAAATTTGAAGAGATGTTTTAGATTCGGATTGAATTAATAACTAATTGAGTTAATTTAACAAGATGATTGTTTGATGACATGGATGTTAGTAGTTATGATAATTAACTGGATGTAATTTGAAGTCTGTCTAATGGATTGAAATGATTTAAGGTCTGACATTATTCTGTCAGCTTAAAGAGATTGATTAATTGATGGATTAGATATGTATAGGATAGATCAATATTTTATTTTAAATAGGAGATATTAGTGGAAGAAGAAATAAATAAGATGTATGTTAAAATTAAGGAACTAGAATATATTTGGAAGGGATACCTGAACTGATGTTTTTATTTAAAGTTAATTTGATTACGGTATTTTAAATTCATAAAGCTTTAAAACAGGTTCAGGTTGAATAAATTTAAGCTAGAATTGGATTATTTTAAATATACTATGCTATTTGAGGGAAAAAGAGAGGGAATATTTGATGTATTGATTGTACTATGTATATATGTTTTGTTTTTGGATGTTTGATTACGCCACCACCATAGTGTGTCCTGAGTACTTTGTCTTAAGAATTAAAAAACCTAATAAAATTTGTTTTTTTTTAAAAGAAGCAACCTTCTCTGCTTCACCAACAGACCACCTCTATGTATCAGGTACAAGGTTTGTAGCTAATTCATGAAATAGCAGGGGTGCAGGAGTAGTATCAGCTTTTCCTCCCTCCAAAGTGCAAATTATACAAGACTTTACTCAATTTCAACACTGATTTGTATTATTGCATGCAAATTATATAAGTGTCTTAGGATGAAGACACTCCCTTCCCATTTGGAAGCTGAGAGTTCAATCCTGGTAGTAGCAGATATTTCTCTCCTAGAGTGCAAAGAAAAAATTATCTGCTGCAAACCCCTGTAGCATCAGGAAAGGCATCCAGCCAGTAAATGGTCAGCTCCATTCAGTCAGCCTGACTCCACCCTAATTTAAGGGATTACAGGGCCTTAAAAAGAGAGGTTTTTTTTTATTATATACAAATTATTGTAAACTATAGTTATAAAATAGTAATTGTAAATAGCAATTGTAAAAAGAATAGCAATGTATTGTGATTTGCATCATTCTTTTTAGAGGGGGGTGTTATACAAAGACTAAGAAAACCAAAGGTATTTGTGTTGTAGAACAAATATAGGAGGAAAAATAATGGGAGATAGAAATGGAGGCATCAGTTGAACCTCTGATCGTTGCAATTTATATATACCAGGTATGCATACATATACATTTTTAGCTTTATTAAAGTTAGTTCCAGCAACGGAATTTAAGTATTGTTTATTTAAAAAAAACAACTTTTCTCAGTTGTAAAGTTAATGACACAATGCCTATTTCCCGAGGAGCTTCTCGCACTTCGAATCAGTAATACAGATTATTAAATCACGTGCAGCTATTTCTTTTGCCTGGATGATTTCCCTACTCAAGTCCAATTTTGAAACGAGATAGAGGAGATAAAATGTGCAGCCCTTGGTCAATTACAGGTGACCTCGAAAAGCCAAGCACTTCGGGCTCGATAGATCAGGAAACCCCAGCAGGACAAGTTAAACTGAGAACTTGAGAAAAAGATGGCATTGATAAAACACTTGCATATTGTTGCTCAGTAAACACTGTATCTACACAGTAAACGCGTATCTATGGAGTCTCTGAGAATCGAGGCCAACTGGAAGGAGACTTGATCCTTGTTTGTGTCGGAATGGATTTATTAGTCATTGCAGTGGAACATCAATTTCGCGCATCATTAGCGCCACATTTTCTAATTCGATACCCCTCCCCGTTCTTCCAAAAGCAGTGGACTTTCCCTTCAACTACCCCCTTTCCCCCCTCCTTTAATGGCTTCATCCTCTTGGAGTGGACCAATCATTTCCAACCACTCCCACATTTCCTTCATGTTTCTCTTTTGAGCTTACAGCAAATGGTTTCGTCTCCCGTTTGGTTGGCGCGCGCGTTCTACAGCCGCATAGCAACGACTCGCGTGTTATTTCCAACGCCGGCCTGATTTCTCGCGAGATGTTGGGCGTCTTGCAGTCAAAGATGGAGGCGCCGGACGCGGTTCCTTCGATGGCGGAGACATGGCTGCGTACTCGGGATGTCCTGCAGGAAGGGCCTGAAGATTTTGGGTCACTGCTTCTTTCAGCCCCAGTTCTGGAAGGGCTGAAAGCGGCGGGGTTCTTAAGGCCTTCTCCGGTGCAGCTCAAAGCTATTCCGCTAGGCCGTTGCGGTTTAGGTGAGATGGGGGCTATAGGGAGGCTTCGGGCTACAGTGGTGCTGCGGTGTAAATCTATGGGTGGACGAAAATGCTTAGGCCTCGCTTTACGACCGCAATTGAGCCTAAAATTTCCATTGTTATACGAGAAAGTTGAAAATTGACATTTGCCCCATTTTATGACCTTTCTTGCCACAGTTAAGTGAATCGCTGCAGTTATTTAGTAACAGGGTTGTTAAGTGACTCTGGCCTGATGATTGTATTTGTCGGAAGGTCACAAAAAAGTGCAATGATCCTGGACATTGCAACCATCTAAATCAGGGGTCCCCAACCCCCAGGCCGTGGATCAGTATCAGGCCGTGGCATGCTAGCAACCGGTCGGCACAAATAAGGAAAGCCTCATCTGCAGGATGCAGGCAGCACAAGAAACAACGCCCCTCTGGTCTGCGGAAAAACCTCTCTCTGTGGAACCAGTCCCTAGTGCCCAAAAGGTTGGGGACCTCAATTCTAAATACTACGTGCCAGTTGCCAGCTGTCTCTGAATTTTGATCACATGACTATGGGGATGCTGCAACTGTCGTTAATGTGAAAAGCGGTTATAAAATATTTTTTTTCTGTGCTGTTTTAACTGAACGGTTGTTAAACAAATTGTTGTAAGTCGAAGACTATTTGTATGTGACTGAAATATTAGTAGGACTTCTTATTAAAGAAAACTGGTGCAGTTTAAGCTTTCAGGGAATCCTAGTTATATTCCCAGCCCCAAATATTGGTGAAGGAACACTGTCCTTATTTATATATAATAGCCTTTTTGTTTTGACTTTCAAAAGTTATCTTTGATCTTTCTGACATGTATAAATAACTTTTCTTTGTCTTTTAGACCTTATTGTGCAAGCAAAATCAGGCACAGGTAAAACCTGTGTGTTTTCTACTATTGCACTTGACTCCCTTATCTTGGAAAACTCAGTGACTCAGGTAAGGGCAATAGGAACATTCATCTCAAAAGCAATATAGCAATCAGCTGTAGTGATATTGCCATTGTGCATGCTGTTGTTGAGAAATATATTCGTAATATTACCTATTTGTGTCAAAAATTCCTGACTTGAGTCTGCTTCTAGCTGACTATATAAATGCAATTAATGAAATCAATTACTGATTATCTGACCTCTTCTAAATTGAGGATTAGTATTCTAGATTGTTTATGTTTGGGGAGGGTTGTTCTTGGATAATCTCAAAAACCTAGATGGTGTTTGACCAAAATTTTAGAAGAATTGGTTAGATTGATAAAAGCAAAAGAAACATTCAAAAGAAGACAATGCTAAATCATTTCTATGTTGCCAAGAAAGCTACATGGATGAATCCGTGGAATCAATAGAGATCAAACTTGATGTAGTGTGGAAGATATTTTGCTTTTAGTTTCCCCCCCCCAGCATTTAATTATATTTATTAGCTGATCTGAGAAAAATACTTTCAATTTTAGTTGATTTTTCCACTGTCAAGTTACAGGATTATATTTGTTTCAGATTCTAGTCTTGGCTCCTACCCGAGAGATTGCTGTGCAGATACATGCAGTAATTACAACTATTGGGATCAAAATGGAAGGTTTGGAATGTCATGTCTTCATTGGAGGAACTCCTTTAAATCAAGATAAAATGAGACTTAAAAAGTGTCATATTGCTGTAGGCTCTCCTGGTAAGGAAACATTGCATTTGAGATATTTTAATCTCATTATTTCATGTGCTGTATAACTAGCAGATTACATCTGTGTGAAATTAAAAAAAAACTTAATATTCACATATTGTAGAAAACTATTAGATTAGGCTGATCTAATGTGATTTTTTTCTTAGACTAGGACATACAAGTTCAACTCCATTCTTTAACAATGGAAGGTTGCTATGTTGTGCTAATTAGTTGGCTATCACTTGTCTCAACCTATGTCCCAAGATTATTGGAGGAAGGAATGTTATATATGCTGTATTGAATATCTGGTCAAAAAACAATATACAAGCCTAGTGAAGGAGTGAATAAAAATATTGTACACATTAATCTGGAGAAACTACAGGTAGTTCTTGTTAGCAGGACTTGTTTAGTGACAGTTCACCACTATAGTTGTGATAAAAAAGTAACTTTATGATCAGTCCTTGGATTTACATGTATATAAACTGAAGATCATAAGCACAGTTGTATTTTGATTTAGTGACTACTTCATTTAATGACCAAGATGCTCGTCCAGATAATGGTTGCTAAACAAGGACTTTCTGCCTATGTTTCATTGCTCTTTTCTTTCAAGGTCGCATTAAACAACTTATAGAGCTGGACTATTTGAATACATCCAGCATTCGTCTTTTCATTCTTGATGAAGCAGACAAGCTTCTAGAAGAAGGCAGCTTCCAGGAACAAGTCAAGTAAGCATAATTACACATAATTACTTTTGTGTGTAAATATAAATATATAACATAAATATAATAGTCTGAGAAATTCATGAATGGGCTTGGAACAAATATGGGAGTACAATCTAAAATGTAATCCTGGAAATGCATAAGTTTTGTGCCTAAGGGATTTTTCAGTATTTGTAAACTGCCTGAATAAAAATAAAAAAATACTTGATAACAAAGAAACATAAAGACCTTCCAGAATGCAAAGAGAATTGGAGCCATGTGCCTCTGAGGTCATTATATTCCAAGGTAATCAAATGAAACTAAGATTGTTGTATATCTTGTCATCCTTAGGTTTATTGTCTTTCTGAAGTTTATATTTTTATTTATTTATATTTATTATTCAATTTATATGCCGCCCTTCTCCTAAGACCCAGGGCGGCTCACAGCAACAATACAATAAAAAATTTTAAAAATTAATTGCATTCACACAACATACAAACACAATCAGCTCACAGTCGCTGATGGAGGGACACTACTAGGGCCCAGGGGCAGAGCACAGCTCATATGCCCCAAGCCTGTCAGCATAGATGCGTCTTCAGCAGTTTTCGGAAAGCTAGGAGGGAAGGAGCAGTACGAACTTCTGAGGGAAGCTGGTTCCAGAGGTCTTGAGCAGCAACGGAGAAGGCCCTTGCCCTAGGCCCCGCCAGATGACATTGTCTAACAGACGGGACTCGTAGGAGGCCAACCCTATGCGCCCTAACCGGTCGCTGGGATTCATGAGGCAGAAGACGGTCCTGCAAGTATCCTGGTCCATTGCCATAAAGGGCTTTATAGGTCATAACCAACACTTTGAATTGTGTTCGGAGACCAATAGGTAGCCAGTGCAGCTCGCGGAGAGCTGGAGTGATATGAGCATGTCTTGGGAGTTTAAGAATTTGAATGACCACCATTGTTTATACTGCCTCTGTGCACATTATCTTAGAGTTTTTGTTTTGCCTGCCAGAATTAGCAAAGTTTGGGTGCATTAGAGTCACTCCTCAGTATTTTCTTTTTTTAATTTCTTAGTACTTTTACATATTACTGATCTACTTTAGTGTTTTGCTTTTAAGATCTTTACTTGAATCAGCAAAGCACAACATAAAGCAATATCTTCTGATGTGAAGCTGTTTTATATTTACTGTTATCTTTGTTGCACTGGATATCCATGTAATTATATGGATGATCCATATTGTATAGATCAGGGGTCTTCAAACTTGACCCTTTTATGACTTGTGGACTTCAACTCCCAGAATTCCTCAGCCAGGCATGCTGGCTGAGGAATTCTGGAAGTTAAAGTCCACAAGTCATAAAAGGGCCAGGTTTGAAGACCCTGGTATAGATCATCCATACAATACTGCTTATTGATATTTGAAGCAATTGAAATTAATATGTGTGTATATGCATGCATGCGCACATACACGTTAATTGGTCCAAAATATTTACTGTGAATTGTGTTGTTGTTTTTTTCACATCATAGTTGGATTTATTCTTCTCTACCAGCCAATAAGCAGATGTTGGCAGTTTCAGCCACCTATCCTGAATCCTTAGCTAATACTTTGGCTAAATACATGAGAGAACCCACATTTGTGAAACTGAATCCTACTGACCCAAGTCTCATTGGTAAATGAGTTATTTTTATTTTTGTACAAATATCCAATATGTACGGAATTTATGATTAAATGTGCATCATATCGGTCATATTATTCTGTGCAGCTGTTTTATGTAGTAACACTACAACCATATATTGTAGTGTAAATATATTGTTAAATTTGTATCCTTGTCAAGTCATTATTGATTTTGCATATGATATATAAGCCTGTTCTGTTTTGGTTAGGATTGAAGCAGTACTATAAAGTTGTGAATTCTTACCCATTACCTCATAAAATCTTTGAGGAGAAGGCTGAGCATTTACAGGAGCTTTTCAGGAAAATACCGTTCAACCAGGCCTTGGTTTTCTCAAATCTACATAGCCGGTATTCTGAATTTTATTTTGTTTTTAAATCTGAAAAAGTTCAAACAAAAATTTTGGGGGTTAGTAGTCGTGCGTTAAGTGAATGTCAGATGCATATAATATTGAAGGAAAAGAAAAGGATTAGGGTTTTGCTTAAAAAAGTGTTTGGAAGATGTGTTTTGGTCCTCGCCCATGCACAGTATCCCTACTATTCAGTAAAGTAACTCACATTTTTTTAGACTTTTGTTTTAATAAGTAGCATAGAGATTGTGTGGTAAAAGCATGTCTTCCAATCATTTTCAAAGCATCCATAGCCCTAGCAAATATAGTTAAGACCGCTGGGCCCCTTAATTTATAGAGCTGAGATCTTTGATCATTAAAAGCTAAGCACATTGCATAAGACTCAATATTCTTCTCTAAAAAACTTAATCTGCCTCATTTTAATGAATTTAAAAAATCAAGAGTTTATTACTAATAGAGCAGATGAAGCTAACAGAGGAAAAAATGTTCACAGTGTAATAATATCTTCATAAAAAGCAATATGGCTTTATGTAAGCAGTCACTTTGCTTAATATTCTGCCACATTCTTATCAGGCAGTTTAAATGACTGGCAAAAAAACCTATTATGACAGAGGAAATAAACATATGTGTATATATAGACGTCTCTGACATTTTATTTTTCTGTTTTATTTTAAAGAGCTCAACACTTGGCAGATATATTGTCATCCAAAGGTTTTCCTGCTGAGTGTATTTCAGGTAAGCTTGTAGATTTGTTGTTATTTTGTTGAGCATTATGTATACAAAATTTGTTATTTTTAAAGGTACATGCATATAAATTCAGTAAGTTTTCCTCTTGAGTAAATATAACTGAGTGTTTCTTTAATTGGTATTGAATTATATATTTATCTTTGCTTTTCTAGGCAGTATGAATCAGAACCAGCGACTTGATGCCATGGCTAAGCTGAAGCAGTTTCATTGCAGAGTGTTAATTTCGACAGATTTGGTTAGTTCTCCTAATTAGTTTTTATAGCTAATAACATTACTTAATACAAGATTAACCCAAGGGATCTAGAAATGTTAACCATAACTAACATCCTGTTTTCCAGCAATAGAGCAACATTATATAAAAATTTTCATATCTGAAGTTTTCCATATCTATTTATTCCTTTTGCATTTTATTACACCATTTTTGCAGTATTTGTAGCGAGAGAAAGATACAATACCAACTTTAGATTTAATTCTAATTTATAATAAAAATTAAATCTAATTTATAATAAATATTGAATATTTGAATATTTCTAAATACGGTTGATTTTTTTTCTGGATTGTGCCTGCTGTCCTCAGTGGAACTTTTACAAGCTTATGCTTTTATAGAGTGTAGCCTGTTGTATTAAGGAAACTCTTTTTGAACTGGAGCACTTGCATTTGACCCAAGCCATTAAGAGGTGTCTTTACCTTTATAGCAGGGGTGTCAAACTCGCAGTGTCATGTGACGTGTCGCAACATATTGTGACTTTTTTTCCATTGCCGGCAATGGGGTGGGCGCGGTTTTGGCATGCTGTATCCGGCCCATGGGCCGGCAGCTTGACAACCCCTGCTTTATAGCATTGTAATTTGAGGGAACAAAATCTGAGAAGACAACTTTTCTAATTTGTTTGGCTTAGCTCCTACTCATAAACACTTCACTGTTTCTTTTCTTGCAGACTTCCCGTGGAATTGATGCCGAGAAGGTGAATCTCGTTGTTAACTTAGATGTCCCTTTGGATTGGGAAACATATATGCATCGGATTGGTAGAGCTGGACGCTTTGGTAAATACTCTTTTGAATTATTATTATTATTTGTAAAATGGACCAATATTTTTGTCCAACTGATCTTAATCTCTGCTTTATTGTAGGAACTCTAGGATTAGCTGTGACATACTGCTGTCGTGGAGAGGAAGAAAATATGATGATGAAAATTGCACAAAAATGTAATCTTCAGCTTCTGTCTTTACCGGGTAAGAATTACTCTTGTACATGACCATAATTTTATGAATTAAAGTGTCTTTGAAAATGGTGTCCCAGAGATGATCATAATTAAATGATAATAGTGTACTAGTGTATGCATTCATAGTCATTTTTCTCAGAATCCTAATATTTAATGAAAGTTTTTTTCAATGAAGGAATTACTGGAGTTATACATTTCACATGATGAGGAACTTCAGTGCCTATTGCAAATAACTAAATGTGAATATTTTGTGCGATTGTCAATCGCACAATTGTACAACATGTTATCACGAACACCTTGAACATTTTACATTGGTTCACTTTACCTACTAAAAGTAGGTTTGGAATTGGTTTAAAACAAGGTAGAGAGAAAGTTTAAGTTAATTTTAGCAGCTAACTACACTTACTAGAGGATGGAGAATATTTTCTTATGGGAAAAGACATCCAAATTCATTAGCCTGCACTTTGAGAGGTAAGAGGAATTGAATTATATCATTGTATTTGTTCTATATCACTGTATACAATCATTTAGTTTCTGGCAATGCTTTTGTTTGTCTTTCCTCCTTTTAAAATGAATACTTGTAATAATAATAATTAAAGATATATCTGCTATGTATTGTATTTAAAATGTGCTTCATTCAAGTTTTGTGTTTCCAGATCCTGAATTTTTCACTTTAAGATAGTGGAGTCTGAAAAATAAAAACATAGATTTTAAATAATTTAAACACTGAAATTATGGTATGTTATCAGATGATTCAGTCACTCATGGCTGATTTTGTTTTTCTTTTCCTTGAAGAAACTTTACCACCAGAGCTGCTGGAACATTTTGAAGGAGGGCATGTAGAAGTCACTGCTGTCCCATATCCAAATGCATCTCCTCATACATGTCTGTTGCCAGTTAAAAGGCCAGAAGGGATTAGGCAACACCCAACAATAAGTGCTAGTGCAGAGGTCATTGTTTGTGACAATTCTCCAGTAGCCAAGCCAAAACAAGGTTTCAGACAAAAGAAGCTTCTTGAAAATAGAACAGAAGAGCATCCTAAAACAACAATGAATAGAAATAAACATGAAAATATCCCACTGAAAAAACACCAAGTGGAACCTGATTGTGAATCTGCAGTGCACAATAATGAACAGGTGGACAAAGAAAGTTTAAAGAACATGCTTCCTAAAATCCCTTGCCTGTCGTCTTTTAAGAACCAGGATTCTGTCTGCGTATGGAGCATGGTGGAATTTATTGAGGATTATGAATATTTCATTAAGGAAGGATTGGAGAGAGATGTAGAGATTATAAGAACTTATGTAAATCCTAGAAACCAAGATAAACAGTTAGATTCTTTAGATTTAGTAGGAATGGAATCCAGTAAATATGTGGCAGCAACAACTGGGACATTGGCTGGGGAATATGATAGTGATAGTAGGTCTTGTAGTTCTGAATCATCCATATGTAGCCAAGATAATCAATCCTCTTCTATGCAGCAAAGAGATAATAGTATACTGTCAACAGATGAGAGACATCCTCAGCAATTCAGTCCTGCCCTTAAACAAAAACAATTTCAGGACACCTTTCTGATTCCAAAGAAGATGAAAGGGAATGTGAAACAGAGTAAACAGATCAAGCGCGACCATTATCACTCCAATCACCCCTTCAAGACTGAATTTATAGAAGAGGCATCCCAAAGCAAAAATGCTCCTTTTCCTCACAATGAGAATTTAAGTCCTGAAGAATACTGGAGACGATATTACCGGGCATGGCGGGAGCATTATATTGAAGCTTCTCGTTTATACTACCAAAGATATCAGAGGCCATTAAACATGCTGACTGCTTATCATGCCAATTCAATCTACCTGGAAGAGCTGTTGAAGAAAGATAGGTAATATTAATAGTAGCACGTCTCTCTTCATACTTAAATGATATTTTATGTTTAGGTAATCTTAAGTGACTTGTACTCTTATGTAATTTTCATTTGATTTTGTATACATTTCAGTCAAATCATTTTGCTAATAAACTTGATAAGAAATAATGTCATTTTGTATATATTTTGTATACATTTTGTATACATTTCAATCAAATCATTTTGCTAATAAACTTGACAAGAAATAATGTCATTTTGTTAGTAGCTATTGCAATGTTGTCTTTATGTATTAGAATCAATCTGTGTGATGGTATGTGGAGAAGACCTTGGGAGACTGAGCAAAGAGATGCTGCCAAGGGAACAGTCAGATAAAAGCATAGTTGTCAACTAGGTAGTGGGGCGGGGGGGGGGGGAAGAGCCTCTGAGCTGTTCTGGCTGGGCTACCTACTTCCAGAAGAGGATAAGCAGTGTTTCTCAACCTTGACCATTTTAAGGCATGTGGACTTCAACTCCCAGAATTCCACAGCCAGCATTATTGTCAAGGTTGAGAAACACTGATATAGACTTTGATAAAACCTTTATGATCCCTCTCATTACAATGTTCAATAGGTGGTGCTATTGTCACTCTGCTTATATGTATTCCTGTTGCTGAAAACCACATGAAATACCAATTTCTGTATTTAAAAAAACACCCATACATTAATATATTTAGTTTATCTTATCTGCCAATACTTGTATTGATATCTCCAATTTTACTTTTGAAGAAGTTATACAGTGATTTAACCTGAGATAATGTGTGATTCAAGTTCATTCAGTGAACTTTAGCAGATCTAGTCACAGCTACATTGACCTTAATGATGAAACCTTTTTTCTGGTTTGTTGTCGTCTTACACATAAGTGTGTTTTCTAGTATGTGTTGTCCTACACATAAGCAAAAACTTTAATCAGAAGTGAAATTATCAATTAACTCCAAAACAAATTGTCCTTTGTTTCAGTTGTTTTATATCCTATTTAGCATCTCATAATTCAAACTGAGTTGGTTAGATATATAAGTTCCGGTATAAGAGCCAATTTGGTGTAGTGGTGGTTAAAGCAACAACCTAGAAACCAGGAGACGGTTCTAATGCTGCCTTAGGCCCAAAGTCAGCTGAGTGACCTTGGGCCAACCATTCTCTTTCACCCTAGGAAGCAGGCAACGGCAAATCATTTCTGACATCTTTGTAAGAAAATTGCAAGCACTAGTCCAGGACGTTTCCAGGTGTGATTGCTGACTCAAAGGTGCAAAAAATAAATTCTACTACCCAGAAAATCTTGTCTCCTTGTTGCTTATCAACCTGTGTAGTATCTGAAACATTGCTATACTTTTCTCTTCCCTTTGCTTTTACTCAGTACAATTAGTTGTTAGTTAGAACTCATATTTTTGCATGCTTTTCCTGTGTGCAAGGGCCCGATTTTCTGCTATGTGTTTTACATTTACAGAAGTAATCATGTCATTCAAATGAATAACTTTTGTCATGATTATCTATGCGCATGTAGTACCATGCTTACTCAGCATTATGAATTGGCAAAAATGAAGCCTGCTGCTATTTTATTATTATTATTATTAATTTAATTTCTATGCCGCCCTATTCCGGAGGACTCAGGGCGGCTCACAGCATAATAGAAATTACATACATATAAAAAACCCTTAAGTTAAAAAAAAACAAAAAAAACAAAAAACCAATCATTCCACAAACATACACTGGCTAGGGGCAAGATGTTAGCTGCCCCAGGCCTGCCGGCAAAAGTGTGTTTTAAGCAATTTAAGAAAGGCGGAGAGGGTGGGGGCGACACGGATCTCCGGGGGAAGTTGGTTCCAGAGGGCCGGGGCCGCAACAGAGAAGGCTCTTCCCCTAGGCCCCGCCAGGCGACACTGTCTGGCTGACGGGACCTGGAGAAGGCCCACTCTGTGGGCCCTAACCGGCCGCTGGGATTCATGAGGCAGCAGACGGTCTCGTAAATAACCTGGTCCGATGCCATGTACGGCTTTATAGGTCATAACCAACACTTTGAATTGGGTTCGGAGACCAATTGGCAGCCAATGCAGCTCACGGAGTGATGCCGAAATGTGGGCATTTCTAGGCAAGCCCAACACTGCTCGCGCGGCTGCATTCTGCATTACCTGAAGTCTCCGAACATTTTTCAAAGGTAGCCCCATGTAGAGAGCATTGCAGTAATCGAACCTCGAGGTGATAAGAGCATGAGTGACTGTGAGAAGAGACTCCCGGTCCAAATAGGGCCGCAACTGGTGCACCAGGCGAACCTGGGCAAATGTTCTCCTCGCCACAGCCGAAAGATGATATTCCAAATTTAGCTGTGGATCGAGGAGAACGCCCAAGTTGCGGACCTTCTCCGAGGGGGTCAAAAGCTCCCCCCCAGGGTAATGGACGGATAGATTGAAATATCTTTGGGAGGCAGAACCCATAGCCACTCCGTCTTGTCGGGGTTGAGTTTGAGCCTGTTGGCACCCATCCAAACCCTAACAGCCTCCAGACATCGGCACATCACATGATGAGTAAGTGTTTTTCCAGGTTTTTTGCACCCCTCATTAGACAAGGTTTTGCATGGGGGATTTTTAAAATTCCTGTTCACCTTTCCAATACTGTAGTCTTTATATGGAATTTCCTGTTTTTAAAAAACTGGATAATTCTAAATATGCTTAACTATTAGTATGCCTCTGATCCTCAAACCATATGAGACAATCCAGAATAATAAATGATCCACATAGTTGGATATGAGCAAAATAAGCTAAGACAAATAATTGGTGCCCAGTTTGTAACAATATTAAAAAAGCATAAAGAGGCAATGTTATATTTTATTTTACTGCCAAAATCCCAGAAAAGAAGAAAAAGAGCTCTGTGACTACTGCTTAAAGTTTGTTAAAAATCTTGAAATGCAAAGTGTAAAATGAAACACAGGTAAACGTATAGTGCTTCATTAGAAATCAATGCGATCCTTGAAGCTTGCAACAAGTATGACCTACTGTTGAATTTCCATTATCTTTAGGCTTGACCAAATATATCTTGTTTTTAATCTAGCATGACGATATTTTCCAAGAGCTGCTGTGCTAATAATCAACTGGAGTGCCATTTCAACAGATCTTTAATCTAGAAGCATACTTTTTTTCCCTGGACAATCTGAAGTTGGTCCTTTAGGTCTTCCAATGATGCACCCATCATCTCTAATTGAGTCCATTTACCTTACTGAACATTCCTAGGTTGTAAATTATTAGCATATGAATATTTTATTTTTTTTAATTAGGGTACAAAATAAAAGCTATACGTCGACCCATTGTTAATTATTAGATAGGTACTCCCTAGTGTTTTCAAAAGTCTAGTTTTAAATCTAAAGTTAAATTTAAAAGCTGACTCCATAAAGTCATTTTGAATATAAGCTGCTGTTCTCAGAGAATTAAAAACTACAGCTAGAATGTAAGGTTATGTGGAGGATAAGAGTTAAAAGAATAAAATGTACTGTTGTTCTGTTCCTGCAGCTTTTGGAGTTTCAACACAGTATAGGACAGGCATGTCAAACTCGTGACGTCGCGCAATGTATCGGGCCGGTTTTGCCATTAATGGCAATGAGGTGGGCGAGGCAATTTGACACCCCTGGTATAGGAAACAAAGTAGAAAGAACATTTTCTACCAGAAATGCAGACTTCATTTTCATTGTGTAACTATTGTAGTGGGGAAAGACAAGACAGCAAACTTATTTACAATATTCAGGAACTGTTATATCATACTTATATTGGGAGTTAGAGTAATTTCATACTGATTTAGAAGTATGCCACACTGAAGTTCATACAATTTGTGAAGAAGCAGGCACATGTTTGTACAATGTATAATCTTGATAAAAGATCAAGAGCTTTTTTGTAATGTTCTAAATACTAGGATTAAGTCACCCAAAACACTGAGTGGCATTAAATGAGGGCATGTATTATGGATAAATACATTTCATATAAAGTGTTTTGAGTTTTATAGAATTCATTGCTAGAAGATGATTTTAGTATTGGGTTAAACAAAATTTATCAAGATTTATCAACTGTAACAACTAAATGGTGCTTCTGCCTACAAAATGCCATTGAATGCCGCTTAATGCTTTCAGGTAAAATCTACAAATTTCTTGGAACAATATAATTGTCTATATTGGAAGCAAGATACCAAACTAGATGGATATTTTGGTCAAATTTGGCAAAGTTATGATTGTGATGTATCTTATCTTGGAGGACAATAGATGATTTAATCAAATAGATGACATCAGTTAAAAAAATCTGCAGCAAGAGTTGAATATTTTGTGGCACGTAATCGATTTAATCCAGAATGGATACATCAGGTACAGCAGTGGCACAAGACACAGTACTGTAAATGATATACAAGTTTCAACATAAGCACTACAGTTCCCAAAAAAGACAACAAGAAACTAAGGATCCTTTAGAAAGTTTTGTCAAATGAATCTATCTGCACTTTTGTACAGTACGTTTGTCTTGGGTATGATGTTTTGTAGTAAGCAACGCCCATTTAGAGTATGAAAATAGAAAATAATACAATTGAGAAAAAATTCTGGTAACGTAAAACCTCTAATGCAAATATAATTGCTTTGTAATGTGTCACTGGTTTATCAAAAATATACCATCGCACACATTCTGTAGTGTATTTTATTGGTCTATGGAACTGCTGGAACTCCAGCCATGGTTGCAACAGTAATTTAGGAAAAGATATTATACAGAGTATAATCTTTCACCTGCATTTCTATATAATGTAATATGATTAGCACTTGTCTTTAAAGAAAGAAAAAGCAATGTGCACATACATGCATATGACCAAATTGAGAAATTATTGACTGCAAACTAGATCACTGATGGATTGGATATTTGGCCCCAAAACAGATTAATAAAAGAATTGCTTGCCAAATTAGCATTAAATCTAACTCTCTGCTTCTTGAACTTTACATTTCACAATGTAAACACAATGGATATTTCAGTTTCATTGTCAATTCTCTGGATATGAAGATGAAGTTATTCCCTTTTTGATTTAGCAGTGTTCATTTCTGAAATTGGAGGGACTGTTTAAACATTTGACATCTCATGGACTTTAATGTAGCTTTATTGAAACACTCTGGCACCTTGACAGTATTCATTCACAGCATTGCATTGAAATATTCCTGAGGATCAAGTGCAGACCTCTAGTCCTTATTTGAGCAAATGTCAGATTTAAGGGTTAATGTTACTGAGCATCTTGGCTTCAATCAGCAGTCATGTCTGTATGATGGGATCTCATACATTTCACTTGTAAATGCTGAGTTTTCATTATTTTTAAAGTAACTGCTGAACTAGACTAGCAGTGATTCAGAAAAAAAAATGAAATTAGACGCTAGAAGTAACTTGTAATGGGCTGCATGGATAGGATTCAACATTTCCAATCCATACAATTGTATACAATGTGACCCTAATCACATTTAATCTAAAAGAAGCTCATAGTGTTCAATGAGTCTTAGATATATAGAGGATTATAGTCTTAATTAATTAGCCAGTATAGAAGTTTCTCAGTTTTGACATGGCATTTATATATGGTTATTGCTATTGAAAACGTTACAGAATAATGGTTTGATTTGCTATGCCTGACTTGTTTTTGAGATGGACGTGAATAGTAATTTAATTACGAACTAATTCAAAAAGAGTCTATTTAGGAGAAGCAAACCAAACACCATTTGAACACATTTAAAAACATAGTAAAAAAAAACCCTGCAGAAAAAATTCTTACCACGTAAGAAATATTAATCAGAATGTTAAAGTGTTTCTTTTTTATTGCTTTTTGCAACTCTTTTGAGGGCATGTGTGCAATTATAACAGTTATTTCCCTTAAATTCAGTATCATTATGTTCCAAATAGACATTTATATAATTGGTGTATAATTGGGAAGAGAAAACTGGAATTTGGTTGGAAGAATTGAAACACATGATAGAATGATATTCTTTAATGAAAAGCCAAGTCTGCTTTACTATTTTAGATCAGTTTTGAATTGGTTACAAGAAGGAAAAATTGTCAGTGACAGTAACATGAACCAAATAAAGAATTAGGCTTAGAGCCTTTGGTCAGATTAACATTTTGTCTATATATCTACTTCTCAATTGGTGATAAAATAGCTGCAAAATTAATTAAAATTATATCTTATTTCCTGAAAACATGGTGCATTTCACATTTCCTAAATTGTAGTGTACCTGGGGCAATAATTTTCATGGGAGAAAAAGCTTAGATTCATTAATATCTAACTACCCTTATGCACTTAATGATTTAATAGGAGATTTGCACTTACAAGTACTTGCTGTATATCCTTCTCGTCATCAGTCCTTACGGATTGATATAAATGAGATCATCTCCTTTTCTTCTAAAAAGAAAGTAATGTTATCAACATGCCAAAGGAAATTCCCATGTATATTTGTCTCAATAGAACTGAAGGAAATTTTATATTATGCTCACTGACACCAGCAAAATTATGTTGGTATACGGAAACTATAGATAGTCTTTTATGACCACTTATTTACTGACAGTTTGGAGTTATGATGGCACTGAAAGAAAGTAACTCATGACATCCTTGAAATTACAACTTTTGCACCATCCCCAGAATCATGATTTGGACACTTGGCATCTGGCTTGCATTTATAGCTGATTGCACCATCCTGCAGTCACATGATTGCGATTTATAACTTTCCTAACCAACTTCTAATCAGCAAAGTCAATGGGGGAAGCTGGATTTGCTTAACGATCATGTTATTCACTTAAAAACTGGGAAAAAAGGTTGCACAAATAGGTCCATTCGCCTGATGACTTGCTTAACTACCACAATGCTTAAGGACCAAAATTCCAGTCCAAACTGTGGTTGTAAGTCAAGCATACCTTGTGGATGTATGGCAGTAGAACAAGATACCATATATTCTAAGTCATGACATATAAAATCTCTTATCTAGAATTTCATGGACAAAAATCAAATATAGTTATATTTCTGTATTTTTAAAATTAGTTTCAAAAGCAATGATTTTGGGGGGTAGAGCATGACAAATCATAAATTATGTTAAATAAAATGAGTTTTTAGAAACTTGATATATTAAGAAAAAAATGAAATTTTCATTCCCAGATCGGGATGGGCAATATATATTGACAACTAATTGGGTGAAATGATGGCAAATAAGAAACCACGTGCACTATGATTAGATATGTAGTCTGTTCTTAAGACAGCCAGTCCAATAATCTCCCATTCCAGGCAATTCATTCTTCTGTGTATGCAGACAGCATATGACCTGGGATTTTTGGGACAGCTGGGGACAGTCATGTTTTATGTCATTTCAACTTCCCAAGTAGACTCAAGTTTACCACTTCCCTCCCCAATTATTTTCTTTTAAATTTTCTTGCTCTTATTACTTTGAAAAAGGATTGGCATAACCATGCAGCATTTGGAATGCATAATTATGATAATGCCCAAACATATTCCTTCCAATTTTTCTCTGTCCATGTAGTTGTAGGTAAGGAGTATGTGAACAATAAAATGAAGAACAAGATGAAGTGGCTACAAGGGTCAGTTTTTGTGGGTCCTCTTCTAGAAATTAGTCTGGATCGTGAATATAGGAAAGGACAGTTTCGGTAAGTATAATGAATGGCATAGATGTTAGCCTGGCCTGTTTGGGGCCAAATCAAATCCTCATTGGCTTAATTGCCTAGGTACTTTTGAGTTAGCATGACATGCTCATTGTGATTCAGTCGCATGAAAGAGCCATCAGATATCAGGGAATCAAAAGTTTTCTCTCTAGTCACCAAGTTTTAGAAAAAATATTGTCTTGTCTGATAAAGGGATTTGGTATTCCTGAATACAATAATGGCCAACTCTTTTTTTTTTTCACAAAAAGAAACTGGCATTTATGAAAATGCAATAGAATTTAAAATTCTATGGAAATAAGTGTTCTCAACACACTGTGGATCTGGTTCAGTTTTCTGAATTTTCTAAACATTCTGAACTTTTCAAAGCAGGATCATATACTTAGAACTTTAGGATTTTGAAACAAAGGTGGACAAAATGCTAATTTGGCAATTAGACTAGATACCACTATATTCTGATACAATGAAAACTTTTTGAAATAAAATCACCATTTGAGTATTCTGTTTTAAATAGTTGCATGTGGGAAATTTCATCAAAAATATTTCCAATGCTAGTAGACAAAAATATATGTGAGTTCCGTTCTAGGCATTGGCTAGGCTTGCAGCTGCTTAGCTTCAGCATTAAAATATGTTCTAGATGTATGAAAGTGGCAGGGCTTCTATTTTCTTTGCACACAATCATCTTTGTTAGAATTTAGTACCAGTTTACTATATTATCTATATAGCATTAGCACTAACACTTATATACCACTCGACTGTGCTTTGCAGCACTCTGACACTTTACAAATGTGAGCATATTGTCCCCAACAATCTGGATCTTCGTTTTACCAACCTTGGAAGGATGGAAGGCTGAATCAATCTTGAGCAAATCAGGGTCAAATTCCTGGCAGTGAGCACAGTTAGCCTACAATATTGCATTCTAACCTCTGTGCCACCATGGCTCCTGGTATGATACGTAGTACGATACATATCAGTACCAATGTTTGCTGGGTAGACATGTAAACTATCCTTTGGCTTGTGTTAATAGGATTGTTAAACAAGCCATGGTGGCTTAATTTACTCATCACTATGACATAAACCATATTTAAAACCATGGTTTGCATATCATTGCTAGGCCAGGGGCAGGAAATATATGTCTACTGCTATACTTTGTGTAGTTTCCTGCTATACTTTTGGGGGAGGCAATTGAAATTTGGAAGGTATGTTGTAATGGAGGGGAGAGATTTAAAGGATCAAACATTTCCTATAGAAAGGTAGATTATACTGTGAGTAGACTGAAACTTAATAGAGCCAATCCCTTCTCCCACTTTTTACCTAACTTGCCATTTCGAACCAGATAAGTCTTATTTCTGCTAATGGGGTGAAATTAATTGGGATATTTTTATAGCTATCTTTTGCATAGGAATAAAAATCAGCACAGTATGTTAAAGAGAATAGATTGAATATGCTTCAAATTGCCTAGGTAGGAACTGATTATTAAGGTGTAATGAGGTGTGATGAAGTTAAAATGAAGCAAAGGAGAGTTTCAATAAGGCATTTCTGTAAGTTGCATGATCAATTCCTTAGATTATGTACTAGTATCAGAAGACAAAGATTAGAAGCTTAGCCTATCTGCAGGTAATTCAAACAGGATCAACATCACCAATGAAATTATGAAAACAAGCAAACAGTTTCTTATCTAGTAACCTTTTCCCTCTTCAAAGTGTATTGGGTGGTAGTTACTAAGTAAGAGTTCTATATATAGATACGATGTGGACAACTCTAAAATTCAAAAATTAATTCATATTTTCAGAGCCTAAATCAGAAATATCTTCAGGACTGGTTAAAGCAAAAACGTCGATAGGATGTATGTGACCTTGTTATTTGTTTGTTTGTTTATTTATTTGCATCAGACACATATATAAAGGGGGCCATCTTAGATGGGATAGTCATAACTAACATTTTGGGTGGCAAATTAAGGCCTCCTTCAGATTACTAGAATAATGAGTTTTTCAGTATATTGGGGACATATAGCACGCCAAACATTTTTTTTAATTACAAGACGCTAAAACTGTTTTAAGTTGCCTAGTTAAGAGTACAGTATACTTTCCACGCTGTGTTACATAACAGATCAACACATTTTCCTGTTTAGCAAAGTGCATGGACTCAGTTATTTGTTTATAAACCAATGGACAGAGTTTAAAGTTGCCTTAGTTGAATCCTTCGACTGATAAGACCTCTTATGGTGCAATGTGCAGGAATGCCTCATTTTAACAACTAAAAATTGAAACATTTACAAAGGTGGGATTTTTTATAAGCTCTTTTTACTTTGAAGCTGGTCACATCTTATTCAAAAATTTGGTTTCAGGCTCAGTTTAAGATATTAAACTGTATTAACATGTGAATCTACCTTTTAGTTACTTCCAATAATTGCTCATCTGATACCTTTAATTTAAATGTGAAAAAAGTAACCAAAAGCAAAAGCCATACAGAAGATAACTTTTTCAGCACAGTTTCCTCCCCTTCTTTTGAATAATGCTTGAATCTGCAAAGTCTGTCTTCCTTCTGCAACACAAATTCTATCTCAAAATGTCTTGAGCTATACGGTGTGAAGATATATAAAAGTGAAAGCAAGGTATCAAAAGACAGCATGTTGTGGACATCAGATATGTCAAACTTAAACAAATCTAAGATGGTTAATAAATTGCACAAATTAGTAAGAAAAGAAAGTACAGTTCACAATGCTTGGCAGCAGTGTATGTCTTCTTGGCATAAATGTGGTCACGAAGGTTTCCCTTCAGAGAAAGACATTAGGAGAATATCGGTATAAAGCTTTAGATGGTTATACCTCACAGTCCTAAACTTTCTAAACAGTGTAACAACAGTTAACAATTGGTGAACTATTCTGAAACATAGATATTTTTAAACCATCTATTAACAGTATTTTATAAATTGATTAGAAATGAAATTCTAATATAAAGTAGGCCCCCAAATCTAAATGCAACATTTCCTCATTGAAAAGAAATGATGCTTTATCTAGGGAAAGTAAAATATTATATTGCTGTATCCATTAAGCCAACGCAACCCAGAGAGTTTCACTAAGAGCCACAGGACTGTATTACAAAATGAGATTCAATTTCAGTCCATGTAAAACTTTTGGCTCTTAAAATAGTCCTAGCAAAGGACACATCCACTGACTATTATATACAATGGGAGACACTTCCATTACTATTAAAGAAACACATATAAAACATAAAAGAAAGCATGGGTATAGATTACATTTCAGTTATGAACATCTGCAGCAGCTGCTTCAAATGATTTTACCCTCTGAAACTGCTTGAATAATTTTTTAAAAAATTAAATTTCCCCTAGGCCATTTCCTGGACTTAAAAAATACAGAACTAGTTAATCTAATCACATTCTCTACCAGTCCATGATAACCAAAATAATATTTTGAAAAGCAAAGAACTGTGGTGAACTACGAAAGCCTGTTCTTTTGTTCCACAAATATGATTTTTTTCACAGACAATAATTAGCAGACAAATACACTGTTTGCAACTGCAAATTTTGTTGAATTAAAGGCAATTACAGAATTGTGTTAAGAAAAAGTACCATCTAAAATGAATGTTTCATTGGTGCTTGTGTGTGTGTGTGACTGCATGCAGGCATCTGTTTTGCTACTGTGCACTAAAGGCTGAAGCCTGCAAAGACACACTCATGCAGAAAGGGATGGACAGTAGGTAAAACCATTGGATTCACAAGCATTACTTAAAGCATGTTGGTGACCATGCAAACAGTAAGTCTTTGCAGGATTGAGCCCAGAAATAGGAATGTGTGCTCAGATCTTTCATAGTTGGGAAATGCCAGTTTTATGGTTCTCTTATTCGTTCTTACACACGCATGCACACGTGCACAAAAGAATGAAAATTAAATTCCTGTGACAAGGTGAATTTTTTTTTTTAAAATGTTTGGGTATAAAAGAAAATAAAGAAGTCATTTTGGTAAATAAAAGATCCTGCTGCATGAAGACAGAAAAAAAATAACAAAATCCATTTTGGTCACCTTTTTCAGTCATTTCTTCATGAATAAATATTATCCATTAAAAACCTTTAAAAAGGTGCTGAGATACACAGTGTTATAATTCTACTTCTTTACTGACCTTCTTGTAGTTATGACAGGACTTATATATCACTATCCAAAAACTATTCTACGCCTCATGTCTTAGAACAAGGCTTCAACTTGTCAAAGAGAGATCCTTTGGCCACTCTGTTCTTACACCCACACACACATGCATACACCCATACATACAAACATAGCTTCCTGATTCTTCTGAGCTCGCTCTGCAGCATGAATGTGAGTTTGAAGGAAGCTGCCTCCTTCAGCTCTCATCCTCGGTTCTTAGATGTTGGTCAGGTTGGTCCATTGTCCATCCAGCCATTCATCTAGGCACAATTTGCAGCAAAGAAGGAACATGGAAGTTGGGAGAAAGGGAGAAAGACTGGCCTTCCAATCTAATGCCATCATGTTTGACTAAGTCAGTCTTACAAAGCTGAAACCTTGACAATGTTGCTGCTAGCCATGATTGTGTTCATTGAATGGCTGGGGCTTGAGGAGGAAGGCCTGTTTTCACCTTCGGGTGCCGGTGGTGTTGGGATGCTGATGATTGCTGTGGTTATTTGAGCAGCTTTGCAGTTCGGTCTCAGACCATCATCTGATTTCATATTTAGGCTGGAGCGACTATAAGATAAAAAGACATTTTCTTTTAGTTTTAAAGGAACAGAAGGTAAGAACAGAACTCTGTGAACTTTAGATATGTTTGAAGTCTGACTTTTAGGATTTTCCCCATGTATCTATTATCCCTGAGCTATGAGCAGGCAAAAACCACACTCTAACAACATCTGTATGACGTAGACCAACAAATGGATGTGGGTAATATTATTCAGTTTCCATGACAGACAGTCAGAGTTACATCCTTGCACTAGCCATGTTTCTCCCAAACCTTAATATTCCCAATCAGAGAAGGGTCTTTACTTTAGCCTAATGTAATGCACTACCTTCAGCACTCTTAGTTGGAAGATACAAAAAGATACCATACCATTATAAGTATGGCTTTGTGATTCAGGACAAGTAGAAACATGTTCTTTTGTACTGCCAGTTTTACACAGCATCCTGAAATACCCTAATTGCCCATTCCTGATTAGTAAAACGGATACAATGATCACCAGTTCTTATTTAACTCTGAAATAACATATAAAATTGCCAGGTTCTGTAATATGACATACAAAATTAGACTAAGAATACTTAAGAGCAATTGAACTTGTTTATGTAGGGCAGAGGCGGGAACTATGTCCTTTTCATGAATATTTAAATTTTAGAACTCTTCAAATACTTTCAAAATGTCAGTTAAGCTCTAAATCTTGACTCTCCTGGAAAAGTATCTTGAATGCAAACTCGGCATAGTACCTAAAACCACTTCTCCCTGTTTGGGCTGGATGCCTATGTGCTAGTCCTCTTACATCAATGTACCCACTCTCTTCTCCACTGTACCTTGTTGTGAGCGAGGGTTGTTCACTGCACTGGATATGTATAGTGCTGAGCTCCTGCATGCTCCGTAGTCGGGTTGCTGGCACACTGGAATTGGGGAGGTGCGTTGTCTTCTTACTACGTCGAGAACAGCAGGAGGTAGTCAAGCCCTGGTGACTTGAAAGGGAAGGGCTTCGGGTTGATGGGTAATTCTGCATTGAACTCTCCAAGCAGTTTTGCTCAAACATCTGCTCATCAATGAACTCATGGTTCTGCCAGAGAGAGCATCAACAAATATTAGTAATTTCCTAATATAGTCCTTTTTTTCAAAAATCAAAAACTGACTATAGTTCAAGAGTTAGACTTTCAAACACTTCTATGTATTCTCCATCAGGACAGCCTTTCCTTTCTTTAAAATGCATCTGGCTGTCATGTTGAAAAATAATTTGCTTAGGGTAATATATTTCAGTTATATCCAATTCCATACTGAATATTTTGCTTTGTTGTTGAATATCGGGAGGAAATATCCTGACAGTTGAATGTGGAAGTATTCACATAATTGATTGGTGTGATTCAGTAAATAAATATTTCCTAATATTTAGGAAATAAATAAATTTAAGTATTCTAACCTGATATTGTATATTTGTTTCCATATATTAGAGTATTTTTTAAAGAAAATCCAAGATTCAAACATGATGCCATTTTTCTGAACTTTTATAAATCAACTCCAATATAATTGATATAGTTGAACTGTGGTGTTCTTGGCACTCTCTAAGTTTGGTTGATTGCAGACCTTTCATTACCTGACCAGGTGCTAGTGAATGTGGGGTTTGCTCCCTGTTTATAGCAATAGCACTTAGACTTATATCTCACTTCACAGTGCTTTACCACCCACTCTAAGCAGTTTACAGAGTCAGCATATTGTCCCCAACAATCTGGGTCCTCATTTTACCGACCTCGGAAGGATGGAAGGCTGAGTCAACTGAGCCAGTGAGAATTGAACTGCCAAATTGCAGGCAGCCAGCAGTCAGCAGAAGTAGCCTGCAGTACTGCATTCTAACCACTGCATCATCACGGCTCATATATACAGTTCCTTATCCTGCCAGTACTGATCAGGGTGGTTTTTCCCATGGTAGTTTCTTGATTAGAGTATTGTTTTTGCTTGATTTTTGTCTGATTTTACCTGGATGTTGGTTGGTGGAGGGGACTAGTTCTTGTCTTTTTGTTTCCTTCTTAGCATTGTACTGTCTTTTTTGAACAGTGTGTAAATTTGGTTTATCTCTCTGTGTTTATTAATGGCTGATTTATCTAAATGTGAAGCTTCCAGAAATTTTGTAGTGTTTTTGGATATAACTTGGTCCAGGATGCTCACAGTTTACTAGTTGAAACTATGTTGAATCTGTCCATGTGTTCTACAATTAAGGAGTTTTCATTCTGTTTTCTGAGCGCTAATTGGTATTCATAGCTCTTCTACCTGTCTGTCTTATATAGTATTTATAATAGTCCTTATAGTGTGCATTGATTCCTGTTTTTTCTTCTTGGGCTACGGGGTCTTGGTTGACTTAAAATGTTTTGGTTTGTGTGCTATAGTGATGCCATGTGGTTATAAGTCTGCTGGCTGTTTCTGAGATGTTTTTGATGTATGGCAATGTTACTCTTTTCATAATGTGCTGGTTGTTGTGTTGCAGTAGGTTGAGTGGTCATTCACTTTTTGATAAAGTTGTATGGGAAACTGAACAGTCAGTTTCTTTTTTCTGGTATCCTGGGTTGCTGCAATGTGTTTATACTTGCCTAAATAATGCTGTTACACAACTGCAACTGTGGGAGGTTGAATTGTTACTTTGGTAATGGAACATTAATTAGTATGGATTGTTTTTTGACAGATGTAATTCACATAATTTATTCAATTAAGATTACTGAGTTGACCAGCTTGAATGCCAATATCAGTTCAGGAAGCTAAGATGATTTAATTCAGTTTGACAGTTTTTATCAATTAAAGCATTCAGTTCAATGTGATGTTTGATTGAGTTTTTGATTTTGACTTGACAAGTACTTTTGATTTTTGATAGCAATCAAATAATCTCATTCAATATTTGAATTTAAACTTCACTGGGCCAATTCAATTTTGTACCTTATATGTCTTCTGTAGGCCTATACTAATTTTTTTTTATGACTGCAGCAAGTTGTCTTTCCATGGAAAATAGTGCTCACATATACAGTCCAGAATACTTGTAAGATATAACTACACTATAGAAGATTGTCATTATTTGAAACAAAAAATAAAGTTCATTATTTAAGCTGTCTTTTAATAGCTAGGTACTGATAGGTTGGGGTAATTAAAAATACTAATTGTATATTGCAATAAAAACAGCTGATTATCAGTATGTGCTTTTGACCATCTTTTGAATGGAACAGCATTATGCATCCCAAGTCTCTGAGAAAAATCTAAGTAGTCTATAAATAGGGGCATACCCAAGAACATGTTCTCCTATAAATACTCATGGAAATAATTTCAGTTCATGTTTTGAGAGTTAACTTCAGAAGGTATTCTTCAAGGGAATTCTTGTTCACTAGGTTTGAAATGAAAAGCATTTAACTTTGGTGGGTGACCTATTAAAATGAGGGTAGCCTTTTAGCTATATATAATTGCTGCCTATTTGAACATTCAGAAACAGACCATTGGATAAATGTGAATAAAACTTTGGAATGAAATTTTACATATTAACAAGTGGTTGCTAGTAGCACAGAACACATAAATAATTGTTTGTTTTTGACATTATTTGTTTACAAGAATGCCAAAGTAATAAACCAGCTGTCAGTTTTCATTTAAAATAATTCAGATGTCTTCAACTTTGAGGGTTAATCTAAAATGTTGTCAGCTTCTTATGGGTACTTTGATTCTCTGGTGACCTGTCAATTTATAGCTATTATGATAGGGCAGGTAGTTTGAAAGATATCAAGATAATGATATATTAGGGTAATGGGGGCATGTCATGTAGTTGACCTAGTGCTAATGCCTTTCTAGTAGTTAGATACTTGTCGGTCTGTCTGTCTAGAAGACTAATGAATACCTCTTTATATTAACCTCAATCCTCTCCCCTAAAGTTATAAATGAAGAAAATAACGGAATTCAGGAATCAGCTACTGCAACCACATTTTCCAAGTAGTGAAAATAACTGCTGCAATTTGTAGCTTGCTTGACCCCCTCTCCAAATCTATCCCCTCTGAACACATCACATGATATCACCTCTTAAAGCAGGGCTGTCAAAGTGTTGGCCTGCGAACCAGATGCATCATGCTGAAACTGCACCCATCCCAGCTTCGGCAATAGGGAAAATGTTGCGATACGTGGTGACACATCACGTGATGTTGCGAGTGTGACACCCCTGTCTTAAAGGGTTAGAAACCTTTCTATGGGAAATTTGAAACTATTTTTTTCATCCTAAGAGTAGAGCAATATATTTGTATATATGGATGTTTTTAAAAATACATTTTTCCTTTGCTCCTTCCTTTTTTTGGGGAGTGGGAGAATCCAAAATATGGTCATATGACAATGGGGAGGGGAGAAATTTTGAACCCAGGTCATAAATAGCTTTTTGGGGGCTTGTTGTAATTAAATGATTGGTTATAAGTTGAGGACTATTTATGTCTTCTGTATGGAGGGATGGATAAACTATAGAAATATACAGGATACATGCATTTTTAGCTGGGATATACCTCTCTATTTTGCCTTTACATGAGATGTATGTAAAGAAACACAAGTCAGACATAAGGAATCTTTGGCTGCTTCTTTTTTTATGCAGTTACTTCACACTTGAATTGCTGCAACACAATATGTTCTAGCAAGGAATTATATAATTCCATCACCAGTTATTGTAATATAAGTATTTGGATGTAATAGCAGTGTGGTATCCCTGCTTCAGAACTATGAATCAGAGACAGGTGCTAAACAATGCATAGTTGTGATTAACATGGCAAATGAGTGGAAATAAGGTAATATTTTATCTTTTCTTAGATAATATATCTTAGGAGAAAGATAATATTTTGCAATGGAGCAATCACTTATAATGGTTAATGAAGTCATTTTAGTTGAATAGTGTAGAACTATGCACAGAAAAATAGTTTCTGCTGGGATGCAATGAGTGGAAAAGCTTTAATATAGCATTCTGGACACCATCCTCATCTCCATCGTTATCGTCATCATCATCATCATCATCATCATCATAATCAAGGACTTAATAGTTGAACAAAAATGCTAAAATCCAGTTTAAACTTCTGGCTGATCATTATAATAAAACGTCTAGGCTGCCCAACCTTCAATGACTCTGGGCAGCTACCAACAATCAAATAAATTGTGTAGCTGTCTTTTACATGCTGTAAGTTTCTTGCCTGTGACTTCATCCTAAAATGAAATGTCCTCATACACTGAGCTCTACTGACTTACCATAAATTTTACAACAGGCCACAACAATTCTCAACTATGTTTTATATAAATCCAGAACATGAAAGTAGAAATCTTGGATTAGAATTATTATAGTTTGCAATCTAAAAAAAATAATGATAGGCAGATCAGGAATGCATAATATAGGTATTCAGCAAATAGGTGAAAAATGAATGGGATCTTTACTTATGATAAGAGTCAAAAGGAAAAACAAACATCTTAGCATATTCAAAGCTGCCACATCCACATCAAATAATTAAACAGCATATTTGAAAGCATATTTGAGCTTTTACAAATAGATAAAGCAATTGCTGTCCCTCATTCAATAGTCTTAACAGTGGTCAAATCCACCAGATAATAAAAAAGCTCCAACATGCATCATCTACTAAAAAACAGGATTATCACAAGGAAGGAAGCAACACTTGAGACATGGCACAGAGATGGCAGTAAACAGATTGAATTAAGAAAGAAATACCTTGAAAGTGGACGTTCGTACAGATAACAGGGGATCATCCACAAGATAGGACAATCCCTAAAAGACAACATGTCAACAAAAGATAAAAACACCATTGATTGTCTATTCCAGCATTCCAAAATCCAATCCCAGTATTCTGCCTAGCATCTCACACGTTTGAATGGGCAATGAGGCCTTTCCTCCAGCTTATTTTAGATTGAACTGTCATCTCACTGGTAACAGAAGTCTCCCAAGTAGCCAGGAAAAAAAGTAAATTACTGTATAACCCACTAATGGAGGTTCTCTCAAATGGAAATGCCTAAGCAACATGAACCAGAGAGCTGACTGATAAAAACTGAGGTTGCTTCCAGTCCTAGATTGCACAGTGCACTTGCTCTGCCTTATTCAAGGAAAATTTCAGTGCAAGTAATGTTATGATTTAATTATAATCAATCCATACATTCCCATTTATAATTAGAGGCTTTTAACAGCAAAACATTAGGCAAGGAGAAGATTGGGATGAGGAGAATTGTGTGGAAATTATTCTTCAAGATACTGTAGTGTTATATTCCCAGGCAATAAGCACAAACAAACTTTTGACAAAACCTACTTTTATTTACTATTATAGTATAACTTTTGTTCCTTATCTGAGCATTATTACATAGTGCTTTTATTAAATGTGTTTCTAAAGCGCAGCTGAAGACATAAAATTTGTAATGTGATTTCCAAACATTTATATGGTAAAATTAAAGGTTCAAATTAACTTTCTCCTCCCTTGACTTTTTTCTCCTGTAACAAGAAAAAGTTTTGGTTACTTTTCTAACCAATTTTCTTCTCTCTTTTATTTGGAGTAGAAAGGCTTTAAGTTGGATTGTGATATTTTTCCAAACTTTTTTTAACAAGTTACTTTCCCCTTCCTCCCCCCCCCCACATTTCCACCCCTTTGGACTGCATGCTGGTTCAGGCTATACAGAAAATAAAGAGATAATGGAAACTGATAACTTAAGAATTTTATTGTTAATCTTTGACTTGCTTAGTTAATTGTTTCTTTCACAAACTGGAGCTTTCTTTGTTGTGTCAGTCCTCTTTCTAAGTCAGCATTACCAGGATCATTGCCCATCCACCATGATTCTCTCCTTGGATCTCCTCAGTTGCTCTGAAAGTATTATGCTTTTTCTCCAGGGTACCTGCAGGGATGATCTTTCCTCAACTCCAGTTCTCTTTCTGATTTCCAGTTCTTCTCAACTTCTCCAGGAACTAAGCATGTTCCAGAATACTCTTAAATCATTTTCTTTGAGAAGCAACATCAGCAACAATAATAAATGGCTCTAATGTGATAAATCTTAGTAATAGTAATTCAAACACCCAGAATCAAGATTAAGGAAAGCTCCTTAAACTCTCCTGTATTCTGCCTTAAAATGCCCATTCTTGCTACCTTTGTGATCTTAAGGTGTACATGCAGCATTGGACATTTAACTGAAAGTAAATTCCCTGAATTTTTTCCTGAGTAATTCCCAGTAATTCTACCTGAGCAAGTAGAGCCCCAGCTTCCCTTAAAGAGTTGGGCATCTTCTCACAGAGAAGAAAACAACATTGTAACAATTCTTTAGCAGCTGTAAATAGAAAACCATGCAACTGGGTCAAGTGTGAAAATTTATCCCTGGGGAAAGATAATTAATACATTAGGGATTCTGCTTCTTCCTCTATTACATGAAGTATATATTCTATTTCCAACTGCAAAGCTATTTTTGTCCTACTGTAAAGTCTTCTTAGTCCTGAAGCAAGGCTTTCCCCTTCCTTAGAAGCTATTCCAATATTACAAACTCTTCCAGAATAAATCTAAAATAAATAATAAATAATCTTTCTGAATAAAGTGGTAAGTCTGCAATCCTGTTTTTGGAGAGCAGAACAAAGAATTAAGACTGCATAAAGTCTTTGAATGGGGTACATAACAGAGCAATAACTTGACCAATACATCCTTCTCCCCTCTCAGCTATTGTGTGTGTGTAGATGCATAGAAA
The DNA here is from genome assembly GCA_034064705.1 of Bothrops alternatus. Taxonomy (NCBI): domain Eukaryota; kingdom Metazoa; phylum Chordata; class Lepidosauria; order Squamata; family Viperidae; genus Bothrops; species Bothrops alternatus. The sequence goes on from JARGCV010000589.1 coordinate 19,369,183, forward strand.
ATACTTCCATAAAGGGAAATGGCTGTATGCATATACATATAATGCAGGCAAATGGAGCAAGTCTTAGAAGCTTTCTGGAGAACAAGGTTGCTTTCAGGTTTCAAGAGAGGGTGTTTTATAAAGTGCTCCGTTGAATAGTTCACCCTGTCCTATTCACTAGTGTCTCTTAGCTTAAACTAACTATGGCTTTGATAAGAGAAAGAGCATAACCATTATGATGTTTTGTTCTGACTCTATTCACTCTACAGCAAAGATCCCCAACCAGGGACCAGTTCCATGGAGAAAGGTTTTTCCACGGACCAGAGAGTGCGTGGTTTTATGTGCTGCCTGGGGAATTCTGGTGGTTGAAGTCCACACATTTTAAAATTGCCAAGATTAAGAAACACTGCTGTAGATTAACAGTAGGAATGTATGTGGAAAAGGGATTCAGAGATGGGAAAGCTGGCAAAAGATCAATTATAAAATAAAAGTTCTAGTGTGATTACTGAATGGAACAATTGAAATTGTGATTTTGGTCCATATTGCTTTTCCACTGAGAGAATACAAGCTGCATATTCATATAGAAAAAGGTTGAACATTTCAGTACATTATTTATTTGCTTATTTTTAAATTGATAGCAAATCCTTCCCAACATTGTTTTACTTAATTAGCTGAATTTAGAGATGATTCATCACATCTTAGATGTTTTAACACAAAACTTCAACGAAATAGACAATACCAAAAGCATTCTTTCTGTTTAAGGAAAGGTGAATTGCCCCTTGAAACCTGTTAGCAATGCTTATGTACAGGTCATTCTTCATTCCACTAGCAATTGTGGGACACTGAAATATAACTCTTTGGTGGCTCTAGAATTCATAATCTACAATGAGACAATGTGTTAAGTGTGATTTTTAAAAATCAGTTCAGTATGATGGAAAGGCATGCATGTTCAGCACAAATGCTGAATGAACTATTTTGATGAAAGCACTGAAAAACACACTGAACATGCCATATGTCAGTCCTTGAATGACAACCTCTCTGTTCAGAATGATATATGGTTAGGTCAAGAGCAACACACCCTTTCCAATAACTTAACAGCTATTTATTACTGATTGAGATTGCAGTGAGCCTCACCTGAATTCAACCCCATGCTGATGTAGATGTAGCACTGCAGGTATTTTCATTACTATTTCTGGTAGATACAGATTTCAGCTGAATGGTGAATAATTTATTCTTATTCATTCAGATTGTATATTCTTTGGTCATTAATTATTTCTTTAAACAGCCAGTCTCCAAAGCTTTAGAAATATATTTGCCTATTCCTCATTTAATTATGTTGAAAATAATTCAACAACTAATTATTTGAACCATTGTTATTCATTGAATAGATTATTCTGACAACATAGCTTGTTTCCGAAGAACACATAATACACATTGAAGGGAGTGGGAATGATATTGCGCCCCACAATTCACCCAAACACAGTATTCATAAAGTTTAGTTACTCTTCCCCTGGAATGGGATTACATTATGTGTGTATGTGTGTATTCCATTTTTCAACCATAGCCTTTTGGATAGCATGTATGAAGATATACCATTTAATGTTCACAAAGCAGTATGATTTAACTCAGGGGTCTTCAAACTTGGCCCTTTTATGACTTGTGGACTTCAACTCCGAGAATTCCTCAGCCAGCATGCCTGGCTGAGGAATTCTGGGAGTTGAAGTCTACAAGTCATAAAAGGGCCAAGTTTGAAGATCCCTGATTTAACTAAAATCACCTAGTCAAATTTATGGCTAAGCAAAACTTTGAACTCAGGTGTTATTGTGGCTCCCCTTTTATTTATGTTATAAATAATGTAAGTTAAAACATAAGTATGCATTTCATATATTTTGGAAAACCCCAAATTAATAAGCTATTATAATATTTTAAGGAAATAAATTTATAAGCAATTCATGTAATGAACAATCTATTTTCTCACATACTTTTCTAAATCCTGCAAGACAACACATCATCATCATCATCACCACCACCACCACCACCATAGATTGAGATATACTAATAACCTTGAAAAATAATTTGTAGGTTTTGTTTGGAATATTTTAGGGATAGGATAAACCATGTCCATACCTCTGTGTTCAAAGGAAAATAATTAGATTCTTATCTTTGCCAGAGTGGAGTCCTTTGTTATAGTTCAATCAGAATCAGGATGCAGATTCTATTAACTGCTATTTAACACAAATTTGTAGGTTTGAAAATGCAAAAATACTTTTGTGTGTAACATAAATTTAAGGACAGGCTCCCTTACTATAGACGTATCTTTCGTAAATTATAAAATAATTACATGATGTATTAAATTAAATATATATAGATATAGCTGTAGCAATTTTAGGGACACACACTTTCTTTCTTTTGTTACTTTCAAATTTTCTAGAAGAAGAATACAATAGATAACTATACTTGCTAGCTGTACATATTCACCTAACTCAAGTGAACACATGTCTTCTGAATTTTTCTGTTAGCTTTCATTGTGGAGACAGTATTCAAGACATGTCTGCAACATTTATTGCATATAGTAGAACATGCTTATGTAATACATTATTCTTCAGAATTCTCTTGTTCTGTGAAAGTTTTCTATTTGTTTCTGCAAGAATGACAACAATTTCTCCAAGCTTTCCATTCTGTTTCCACAAGTGGCCTTCAGTAGGACTTTCCTCATGTATAATTCATATATTTAGGAAGATCTATTGCTTTGTATAAAAAGCAATCCAGGCAGGTAATATTATAATTTGATATAGAAAGTAAAACAATAAATAAAATAAAATATACAATAAAGCTATGGATATTAATGTAACAGTAATCATTAGGAGGCAATTGCATATAGCAACTAGGGGCCTTCAATATGCACTTAGGGGCATATTCCAGGTACACATATATACTGACTCATTTGGCCAAATGATCAAAGTCCAGGTAAGCAAGAGAGTAATGTGTTTTGGTATAGAGCAGATTGCTTTCATACGTACATCAATCATGGATCCATAGAGATGGTCTTCCAGATGTTCTTTACAGTACTTCCAAATCTTAGCAGCCCTACCCAGCATAATCAATGGTGAAAAATGAGGAAACATGTAATACAACATGTAGAGAGCCATCCATTATTCACCCTTATTCTAAATACTGTAGTATGACTATTGAGTAGCCAATGAGTAGCCAGTTCGGGTTTCATACTTCTATTTCAGACCTTATGCACATATTTTATTTTCTGATTCTTTTTTTCTTATTTGATAACAATTTTGTATATTTGCAATATATCATAATGTAATAACAACCACAACAGGGAGGGAGGAGAATATGGAACTCCAATAAAAATTAGACTTATCAAGGCTCAATATTGACTCAATACTGGCAGGCTAAATTTAATATATACCCCCCTTTTCTGTTGTTGGTTTTTTTAAAAACTGTATGGGCTTGAGTGAAAACAGATTCAAAAGCACTCCCTGTTCCTACTTACAGTTGTTTTTTCCAGGCATTGCAGCAGGTGGTGATGCTGACTTTCAATGATGGATGTGGCTTTGCTGATATTGTGCTCATCTTCCATAGACCCCTAAGCAGACAGAAAAGGCATCCATGAGACCATTGGTACAGAGAAAATAGCAATCTTGTGCAGCATCTGAAAGTGCAATGTGGAAAAAATGAGCAAGAAAAAGACAAATAAGCGCTCTTGAGTTTCAATATCCTTGCCTAATAAGAAAGAGCCCAAGTTCTATTACATAGGGTTATTCCAATATATGTAGTTAAATTTTAAAAAAGAAAGGAAGAGAACTGAACTCCCACCTCATAAACTAAAGGTGAAGACAGAGACAGAAAGAAAGATATATTGGCAGGTAAAGCTACACAATAAAGCTTAGTTGCTGCCTTCCCTAATTCCCAGATGGACAAACATTGGAAGGTTATGTGAGTTGTAATCCAGACCAGAAGAACAACAGATTAGGAATATCTTATTCTATGGTAAAGGGCTGCAATAGTTGTTCAGACTGCTTTTTCTACAAAATAGCCAATAAGATTTTACTCCTGGATAATAGAATGAAGAGAAACATATCAGACAATATAACAATTGACTAAATCTATAATTTAGAAGGTTTTTTTTTAAATTTCTGTCTCTCTAGAAAGCTGCACTAAAAAAATCCAAAGTCACAAAGGAGACTGGCTTGGATTCCTAAATGTGCCACCAAAGCAACTACTTCTATAATTCTAGGTTAGCTTTGCTTCTGCTTTCTTTGACACACCAATAATAACATCTGCAGCTGAAATACAAAGTACAATTTAATTCAGGTTGCATGGTTCTTGATAGAAAAGAACAGACATTGGGAAGAGGTTAGTACACATCAATGTAACAAATACATTTAAAAAAACTCTAAAGAAATGCTGTTATTTACAGCACAGACAAGAGAAGATGGAAACCAAACCTCCCTCTTTTTGCCACAGCTGCACTACAGTTTCATTTTCAGCATGAAACATCTGAGCTACTCATAAACTGGTGACTGAAGATGTGATGGATCTCTAAATCCTGCACACATGACAAGAAGCTTCATTTATCTGGAAGTACTTAAATTTCAGTCCTCAGGGATGAAGAGCTGCTATGAAGTGATATCAATAATCAGTATCTATGCAGATCTGATAGTTACTCAGAAAAAAAATCACACCTCTGTGCAAGTGATTCACATTCAGCATTTTCTGAAGGGAAACAGAGGACCTTTCTAAATAATCATTTCAGAAACAAATGTTTACTACTTCATAACTGCAGGGAATCAAAACGAATCTCTTCCCTCCCATCTTCCTCTTGCTTGTCCTTGGAAAGCAAGCTATATTTTCCCAGCATTCAAAATGAAACCTTGGCACTGGCATTCAATTACAGGCAGTCCTTGACTTATGACCACAAGTTGAACTGGAATATCTGTCATTAGGCAAAGCGGTTGTTAAGCAAGAAATCACATGATGATTTTGCTCAACGATAGCAATCTTGGCATTCGTAGTTGTAGTCACTAAGCAATCTTGCCAGTCAGAGTCCTAGATAAAGGGTGTGGGGGTCCCTTGGGTAGGGGACACCCTGGGAGGCCAGGTAGCCTGCTACGTGTTACTGTCTTTCTGCTCAGGGCCTGAAAATCTTCCTTGCCAAAATCCAAGCAGGAGTTTCAGCTCTTCAGCAGAAAGAAATTCATGTGAGCCCTGTACTGGGCCTCCCTACATCCCTGAGATACCTGTGTTCCTTACTGCCTCTCTACTCAGGAGCTGAAAATACTCCATTGAAAAATGCAAGCAGAATTTTCAACTTCCTGCTAAACGAATTCAGTTTGTGCAAGCAGGGTGAGGCTGAAATCCTTTGGCAGTGTAATGGAATGTAGAAAATACCTTCGGGAAAGAGAGGGAGAGGTGCTGCCTTGGAAACAATCAGACAACAGAGGTACAACTGTCCCCCCCCCCAGTGGCTTAATGGTCAGAGAAAGAAAGTGAGAAAGGGCCTGCCTTGATGGATCAAGTGGTTAAAAGGGGCGGCAGGAAGTTTTGTACTTTCAGACTTGCATGAGTCTGTTAATGTAGCCTTATGATAAAGTAGACTTTGCTCATATAGAGATGTATCCTGTCTGGTTCACCTGGGAGACCTGATCGGATTTCAATTCTGTGCAAGCAGGCACAAAGGATTTCAGCTCCATGCATGCTGGTGCAGATTTGAAATTCTACAGCAGGCAGCTCCTTGAAAAAGAATTTCAGTTTTGGGTCTGCTTGCTTGGCAGGGAGCCCTTTCAGTCATCCCCCAGAGATGAAGAGTGCAGCAGCTTGCAACCTTCCCTGTTGACTTCTCCACAAACTTTTTAGGGAAGCTGGCAGAGAAGATTGTGAATGGCAATCACACGAATGTGGGGGGTGGGGGCTTGGTATGATCAGCAGGGGGCTAGGTGTGATCAGGTTGCCAAGCATACAGATCACATCATGTGATCATCTGTGCATGTGCAACATTTTGCGACAAATGGAAATCCTTTACAGGCATTTCCAAGGCCATCATTAATTTGATCCACCATTAAGCAAACAACATAGTTTTGTGTTTACAATATTATGCCCAGTATAATATTGTAAAGCAGCAAGTCTAATTTTTTACAGCTATTACCTTGCACAAGTCCTTGATAGAGTTGCAGCTTATGTTTTTTGTCCCATACCTACCATCTGTACTTTTGCATGCACAGATGGATGCTGTCTTGTTAAATTAAAGACAATAATTAAGCACCTCCCATTACAGATTGCTTGATGATAATTCAGCCTGATTACTATTATTTACCTATTGTGATTCAAGAAACACATGTCAACTCAAAGGAAATGGAATTTTGTTCCAAGCTAAGGCTATATTCACAGTTCTATAGCTCTATAGCTTTATCTAAGTCCTTTCTCAGTTACTTCACTAGTACACTATTACTGAAAACTAGAGTGAAACCCGGAGATATGAGAAGCTTCTTATACTGAATCATACCTCAATTAGAGTTGATGTATCTGGATTTGAATGTGGAATTTTTGCATGTAAAACACATGTTACCTCATCTGAACTATAGCCCTGTTCTGAAAACAAGTGCAGTCTGGATTATTTAGATCAGAGATCTCCAACCTTTTGGGCACCAGGGACAGGTTCCATGGAGAGAGGTTTTTCCATGGACTGGAGGGGACGTGATTTTGTGTGCTGCCTGCATCCCATGGATGGAGCTTTGCTTGTTTGTGTAGCCTGGTTGCTGGCATGCCGTGGCCCCGTACTGGTCCACAGACCGGGGGGGGGTTGGGGACTCCTGATTTAGATTATGTTAGTGACTCTGCTGGCCATTTTGTTTTCTTTTTGTGCCTCCTTGGAAGAGTCCTTGAAGAGTATATTTTGAAGCAATCCCAAAGCATCAAGGAATCCAACTCTGGAATAAATCTACTTTGTTTTAAGAATTGTCTGAAAACAATGTGTAACTTGGCAAAACAATAACATTGCATTGCTTCCTTTTCTTGTATTTTTTCTGACATAATCAGACATTGCAAATGAAATTGGCTAGACATTTTCCATCAACTCAATTAAGTGCAATAAATTGTAAAATCCTACCTACTGTGACTGACCTATTTTTTGGAATAGAGCTGTAATGCTGGTCTAATAAGGACATCACCTATTTAAAGGATACTCGTTAAATTAACTTCCGTGGCTGAAACTCTTTGATATGCAATAGAAACCCAGATTTTCTGAATGGGCAGTGCACACCACTAATTTTGTGATTCAAGGACATGATTAGCCTAGAACCAGAGATATTGGTGACACTGAAAACATTATTTTAATATCCCCTTTTTTGTTGCTATGCTTTAGAAATGACACGGCTAAGTATGTGTGTGTATTTAATTTAAATTTCCTGACCTTGAACTTCACCTCAATTTCACAGCATGTCTTCTTTAATCATTGCTATCAATTTTATTTTTTGTTCAATGGTTGGGGCTTTCAAAAATCATTAAATATGTTAAATCAGTAATTATGTGCTCAAAACAGCTCCTTTAACTTAGATTGAGGTTTGACAAGGACATATTTTAGAGAATCATTAAAATACATTTACTATATGATAATGAATATTATCATCACTTTATTATGGCATCACTATAGATTGCTGCTATTGACTCCAGATTTTATGTTTCAAAATTCTAACAGAGCAAGGTTTAGAGGATAAGTGGGGACATGGTGATATGACAATTGTGGATACAGATTTGTTTTCTTCAGAAGTTATGCTGCTACATCATGTATTGCGATTTTATCACAAGAAGCACATCTTAAAAAGCAACTATAGGACAGCAGAAAGAGAATAAAGTTATTCTTATTGTATCCTGTTTGTAAGCTTCTAGTTGGCTACAATATGACATTAAAGACCAGACAATGGCTCTTTAACAGAAGTGTTATCTAAATAACGCAACAACTAGAACTATCTGAGCTCCTTAGACTTTTCCGGTTAGGCTAGCCCATTGAACCCTTATACTCTAGCTTCATTCTCAAAGCAAAGCAGTGCACACACAAACACACAGACACCCCAAAGAGTGAAATAGTTGTAAAGGAAGCAGTTGGAATGGGTACAGAGCCCATGAGTGCAAAGGTGAGCAACTAGGTTGCCTACTGGAGGTCATTAGTTGTTTCCTGAATCTGATCCTACTAGGTTTCAATCTGTTCTTCAGCTGAAGAAGATTGAGGGCAAAAAAATCTAGATAAAGCCACTGCCTTTTGATCTGATTTGGCAGAGCTCTTTTTGTATTGCTTCCATGAAAAGCTACTCTTATGTTATTTTGCATAATGTGTAAAGAAGGATGCCTTAATAAGCCAAAGTTGAAAGAGAAGATTTGTTCCTGGCTTTCTTTTTTGGGTTGTTGTGATGGGAAAAAGCCAGAGGTCCTGCTTTAAATATCACATTATACAAATCACAGAAGTTTCCATGGTTTATTTTGGCTCTCTTGCTATACTTGCTCATTTTGAAGACTTCTGGCTTAGTGAGATATCAGAATATCTCACTTTTTCTGCATGTTTTCAAATAAGTTGTCATATACAGTACTGGTGGATATATTTTTACATTTTTAGAATGTTTATAGTGCTAAACAATCTTTTCTTCAACTTCATCAAAAGGTACATCTACTAACTTACAGGATTCACTCATTTGGATCAAAACAACTAATGTTGTGAAGTTTACTCTTCCAAATTGTTCACATTAAGTGACTAAAATGGACGAGATGAATCTAATGCCCTCAAAGATTTTGAAAATGGCCCACAATTACTTGGCTAAGATGTCATGCTGCCTAATCATATTTTAAAGCATTGTTCAACACTTTTCAAAATTTAGGAACGAAACTACCATCTAGAAGATGGCATGCATTTCAATTATATGTAATACCTCTGCTTTGTGAGCTGCACTGGTTGGCAGCATTTGATGAAAGAGATATGGAGTGTGCCCACTTCATCCAATCTATGCTTTAGCCATGCAAGAGCTCATTCTTTAAAATGTATCTTTCCAATGGTAATTTTTGATAGTATGATTATGTGATGTCAGCACCAACAGTAAGGAGATTTCACCAGGTTTGTGTCTAACTGCTAAGTGCATTCCATGAACTGGTAGCAGCACATCAGCACTATCATCTGAAAGTCAAAGGGGACATAGCAAAGACACAGTAATATCTTCAGAGGAGTTAGGCTAACATTTTGATGAGCCATACATTATGGCTTTAAATTCTGCAATTTACAGTATGAATTTGGCAATGCAACCAAGTATATTAAGTCAATGACCTACAGAATTTAAAACAAAAAAGCATTAAGTCAGCCTCAATACACTAGATGGCTGCTATAGCTGAACTGAGGATCTAAATGTGGTCCCTGTTTTATTTTTGCACATACAGGGTTACGTATCTACTCAAGATATATAGTTCTAAGCTTAATGGTTTAGGTCTGTAGTTTAAATGCAGCGTTGGCCTTTTATCTTTTCCAAGAACTGAGATTCTTAGAAGAATTATATAGGAATTCTTATTTGCTTCTGAAATGAGTAACTTTTGAAAATCTGGCAACAGATTTGTAGAAGGGCTTTATGATTTATTAGCTTTATAAACTTGATTTGTATATTTATTGTCCAATAAGAAAGAAAAGTAAGCTTTTATAGATGGCAACCTGAATTTAGACAGCTGATAATTGCAGTATTAACAACATCTAATAATCCATATCTCCCATAAAGTTACAGAGGGAAAACAAAAACATTTTGATAAGCACGGTGGAAAAAAGAACTGAGATTCTGTCAAGGATTATATTTAAATCAGGTGTACTCAGATCTAGGCTAGTAGATTCACTATGAGTTACTGTAGCCTCAGTTCAATTCAAGACAATGGGAAATGTAATAGCTTGTAATAACGTTTATAGTGAATAAGAAACAGAGCAGAATTGTATACCGTTTACATATCGGGTATGCTATATAAATAATAATCAGAAGATATGTATCAGCTTATTATATTTTCCCATATTGCATGATATGATTTGATTTTTAATTTGTATAAGGCAGAAATGTAACATCCAAACACAACCAAATACAAGTTTTGCAAAGCTTCATTTCAGCAACATATTTTCCTGTTTCTTTTTAGCTGTGTGTATTTGTGTTCAGGGGGCTGTATTTAGACTGATGATACTTTGTCTGGCAGGACTTCACTGATGGAAGGAATGTATGAAAATAACAGGTAAAAGAAAAGACCAGAAATAAGTTCCAGGATGTTCTGCACATCTGTTTTAAGCAACCGTGATGCTATAAAAATGTCAAGCAGTCTTGAGTCTGATTTAGATTCCTGCAGCATCTTCCCTGGGGTTGCATAGTTAAATCATAGACATTTATTAACTCATTGGAGCTGGCACTGGGAGCAGGAACCAAGTCACGACAACACTCTGCTGTGTTCAAAGGGTGCAATGTGTTTGACAGCAAGATCTCTAAAATTTCTAAGATATATTAAAGTTAAATACTTTTTTCCCATTAGGTAAAACTGGCACCTGGTTTTAATGGGCAATAAAGCTGTAGACAGCAATAAATTGAATTTTTTTTGATGTTTCCTCTAATTTAAATTCTATCCCTAATGATTACATTATTAAATGGAATTATATTTCCCCTACTCATCCTTCATGACTACATTTTTGCCGTTGTACATGAAAATAAACTTTATATTCTCTTATGATGGCTGTTAGCTTGCCTGTTAGAGTAATCCAAGAGTAAGATTGGCCAATCCGAATAAAAAATTGAATAAATTAATTGTCCCCACACTACAAACATAGATGTAACTAGAGAGAATATCAAAAGAAATATGGAAATAGGTGTCTCTGGTAATACAATATGTGTGTTTGTATGTATGTGTGTCTGTCTGATCATGAGTATTCCCCCCCTTGCCCCACCCACCCACACATATTGTAAATCTTATTAATAAAATCAGAAGGCATGGTATCAGATAATGGGGCTTGGATTTGACCTGGAAGCCACATTAGAAATATTTTTGTCCACCCTTAGTGAACAGAAGGCAACACAACTTCTACAATGGATAGAATTAAACAGAATTAAACAGGATGACTTTTTGCAAATTTGAATGTATAGAGTAAAAGATACAACATGAGAAAAAATATACAGTATTTTGGAGACTCTTCCAGAAGAGTTCTTTGTAACAATTTGTTTGGCAAACATGTCTTGTGATCAACTCAGGGGCTTTCTATTACTACTTTGGGATCTTTTACCCACTTTTCTTGGAATAACTTTTCTAGCTCAAAAATATTCTTATTCTCCTTGTGTGACCTGCATATTTGAGATCTCTCCAAGTATTTTCAGTACTATTCAGTATTTCAAGATAAAGTAACATTCAAGGGAAAACTATTCCAAAATCTTCATTTTGGATATATATTTTGAATCATCTATTCTATCATGGAGAAGATACAGCAAAGGTGAGTTGTTCCAGAAAACAAAACAAAGAATCATAGGTTTAAATTGCAAAATAAGTAGATTTTAGTTGGACATCAGGAACTGAAAAGACCCTTGAAAAGATCAATTTGCTAATCTTGGGTCCTCCTTGGTAGCACTATCTTATCAGTTATAGTAAGATACAAGTAGCCTTCATAATCTTGCCAGTTCCATTTTTAAAATAAAGTAAAGTAAAATAAAATTCATGCCAGGACCTTTAAGTGTTAACTTGGTATCCAATTTTCATTGTCAAGAGACTTAAACCTGCCCTAATTTAACAGAATGTAAAAGTAGGAACTGACCCAAACATGCATATGAGATTGAACATGTTTGAACTCAGATTTAGACTACTAAGAGAATTTAACTAAATTCCCAGTTGCACTGACAAAACCATCCCAGAAATGTATCAGTCAATCAAATAAGAGCAAATTTTAAGGTTGTGGCTGATTGCATAAAAGAAGCTGAAAGCTAAGAGAATGAATGAAATCAAAACAATGTTAGTGTTGCACCTCAAAAGTGCTATGGCAGCTCAGGAGATTAGGTAATAGAATTATTTGATAGCTATTCACAACTTGTCAGAAACACTGCTCTACATATACAACACAATATTATTCATAAAAGTGAAGTTGGGGAAGTGCAAATCTAACCATTCAGATAATGAGATGCTAGGACACCTCCAGAACTGCAAGATCAGTGTAGAAGAAAATGAACGTCTTGGATATTGTTAGAAAGTTCTAGGCCTGTAACAGTTATGAATAATCCTGATGAGTATTGACTGTTGCAGATTCTGAAGCAGAAGAAAAACTACAACATCTATAAAATAAGTTCAAAGTTATAATATGTTTTGAAGCCACCTGATATGATTTGGTTGCTTTGCTTTGAAGCATGTCCCTGCTTCAATTTATGAATCTGCTTTGATGGGTTGATACAATAAAGGGGCTTTAAATCAAAATACTCCTTTGAAGCTTTGAATAGCCATGCTTAATAGCATCCATTCCCTCTACTCTCCAATTGTTTTGCCCTGTAATCTCCAGAATTCTTGGGCAGAAAAGAGAAAGGAATACCGTCAAGTAAGCCAATACCAGCTTCTCTTCCAAAATGATGATATTTATCTTAACACCTTCCTCCACTGTAATATTGCTATTTCATAATCAAAAGGTAGAAACAGGTATAAAAATAAATGATTTTTAATACATTAGGGTGGTAAAAGGAGCCTGATGGTGCAATGTTTAGAATGCAGTTTTGCAGGCTAACTCTGTCCATAGCCTGGAGTTTGATCCTGACTGGCTCAAAGTCGACTTACCCTTCCATCCTTCCAAAGTTGGTAAAATGAGGATCCAGATTATTGGGGGTAATATGCTGGTTCTGTAAACCACTTAAAGAATACTGTAAAACACTATGAAGTGGTATATAAGTTTAAATGTTATTGCTAAAAAGCTCAAATCCTTCCAAAGAAAAATGGAACAAGAGTCAGTTAGGCTAATGAATTTATTGTTGTTAATCATTGTCATTCAAATATTTTATTAAAAGTTAGTAAATTGAACTTGTTGGAATTTATTAAAGGTAATTTGTTATTTGCAAACTGAGTCTGCAGTTGTGTTTTATTAGGAAAAAAGGAAACAATTCCAGTTTGGAGAAACATCATAATTCAGAAAAACACAGGGTTGTAGTATTCTGACAATGTTATCATGATAGTTTGTATCTAAAAAGCCCTCAGGAAAACCTCCCTGAAAATCTCTGAAATTAAAGAGATATAATTCATTCATCCTTATTCCCAATCTATTTAGTTATTAATTCTTGCAAAATTGACATCTTAAATATGGTTTTTGGCAGGCTGTCTCCTGGGTTTCTAACAAAATTGAAATTTTTTCCCCCTCAGGGACAAATACAGAGATTGGAAAAGCTGCTGATGAAATTTGCTTCCCTTAACTTCCATCCTACTTTATCATATTTAGCTCAGGCCAGTTGAATGTTAGGATTCTGATTAGTCAAGATGAAATATGCCAATGGACAAGGCTAAATGTCTAAGTCTGAATCTTGTCTTTTGTGCTTATAAAAGAAAATTAAGATGGTCACCATTTTCAGAGATTACAAGTAACAGAATTACTGACCTGGTAACTTGTAGTGTAAGGAATGTAAGGAATTTAAGCATTTTGATATATATAAATGGATCTAACAATGGACTGCATCTATAATTAACAAACAAACAAAACATAGTGCTGATTAATGACCATCTAAATGTTTAATTAGAAAATAATGGTTTTGTTAACCTGAATGATGTGTTTACTTGTCAATTGAGCCTGATTTTATTCTGTTAATATTAATATTCATAATTTAACAATTCACTTCATTTATTATTATTAAATGTACAGACATAGAATGGATTAAAGCATAAAAAGTGTCAATACCACTTTACAATGCCTTGGTAAGGCCACACTTGGAATACTGCATCCACTTTTGGTCACCACGATGTAAAAAAGATGTTGAGACTCTAGAAAGAGTGCAGAGAAGAGCAACAAAGTTAATTAGGAGACTGGAGGCTAAAACATATAAGGAATGGTTGCTGGAACTGGGTATGTCTAGTCTAATGAAGAGAAGAACATGATAGCAGTATTCTAATATCTCAGGGGCTGCCACAAAGAAAAGACAGTCAAACTATTTTCCAAAGCACCTGAAGGCAGGACAAGAAGCAATTGATAGAAACTAATCAAGGAGAGAAGCAACCTAGAACTAAGGAGAAATTTCCTAACAGTTAGAACAATTAATCAGTGGAACAACCTGCATCCAGAAGCTGTGAATGCTCCAACACTGGAAGTTTTTAAGAAGAGACTGGACAGCCATTTGTCTGAAATGGTATTGGGTTTCCTACCTGAGCAGGGGGTTGGACTAGATGACTCCAAGGTCCCTTCCAACATTATTATTATTATTATTATGATGATGATGATGATGATGATGGATCATCGCACAGTCAGCCAGATGTTCAGACTGGATTTGGCATTTTGTCTACCTATCGAGTCTTTACCAAGACCTGGGATAGGCAGATGTGGATGTTTGATGGTATTACAGATATCGTCGCAAGATGGAAGCAGTTCCTAGTAAGGCCGCCTTTTGCAATTGACTAATGGCAAATTTGTCAATACCAATGGTGTTCAAGTGGTACTCCAGTTGTTTTGGGATTGCACCCAAGGTGTCTATTACTATTGGTACTACCCTTGCTTGCTTTTGCCACAGTCTTTCTATTTCGATTTGTAGGTTTTTGTATTTTGTTATCTTCTCCAGTTCTTTCTCGTTATTATTATTAATTATTATTAATTATTATTATTATCATTATCATTATTATTATTCAATCTAACCTACAACACTGACAAGATAAGATGGAGTGGAGTTATCTTAAACTTTTCTATAAAGATTCTCATTTTCTAGTCCACATACCGTCAATTCCAGTGCTTCATTGAGGAGGCCATTGCGCTTACTGTGAAGGAAGGCGTTGGAACCTCCTGTTTTGGCTACACGAATCCTGGCTAACCGGGCTTTCTGTAAAAGGAAAGAAAGTGGAGACAGGTTAAATTTCAATATTAACGAATGTTATCTGAATGTTTAAAACTTTATTATGCTAGAAGTATAAAATGGACTTGTCTTCCTATTATTGAACTTTTCTTTATCATATAGTTCTCTAAAAATTATTTTGGGAAAAGTAACACGGTTGAGATCTGTGAACATGTTTTGAGTGATGTACCATATAACAAACAAACAACAATGCTATTTTATAATGGAGACAATGTAAAATAGGAAGTTATATTGTATGTATTTACCCTCTGTTAATGGACTGGATCTGTAGTAATTTATTGAAACTATTCCATGTGATCAAGGTTTAATACTGTGTTTAAAAATTTAGCTATTTTTCTATAAATAGGCATTTTTGTGCTTTTTATGCTTTTCTTTCACCCCATTTATTCTTTTTTTTAGTTTATTGCATTCTTTTTTATTACTATCAATTAAAGCAAATATTAAAAAATGAACCCATTGTTATTGAACTACCTTTCTTTTTGCTGAAAAAATAAAAAAAGCAAGATAAGAAGATAAGTGTATGTTATGTCTGGCCCTTCTCAGCTTAGTAAAATCCACAGTAGTATGTCTTTAAGAGTTTTATTTAACACATTTCAAGAGATTCATTGCAAAGCAAGCTGCTGGCATTTTGTTGGCCGGAACGGCCAATTCTGATTTATTTACATTCCGCTTAAACATGCTCTCCCTCCCTTCCAATTAACTCACTCTTTATCTGTAAAGTTGTCCAAGAGCTCATTAATCTTCCGTAGAGTCCAAAAACACCAGAAAACTAAGTTCAAGCGAACTGGGCAAGGCATCAAGCTACTCCTTGATAGTAACGTTGCTCGTGACAAAGAATTAGTCCCTCCTTTATCTTCTAATATAGTTTCCGATACGTCACTTCCCCCATTACTTCCTTTTTCCACGTAACTGACACCTCCGCCTATCAAACCTTCGGAATCTCGGATCAAGCCATCTCTCTTCCTGTTCCAAATCTGACTCATCATTTTGAGAGTCTGAGTCAGACTGCATACAAATCTCCTCATTATCTAGCTCGGCTGCCGGGAGGGGAAAACACCCAGAGGGGCCTGGTTGTTCTTCATCATCTGACATTTCCCCAGCTGGTCTAGAGACACTCACAACAGTGTATACTATTAATGAAAGTTAATCATTGCTACTATTTATTATTTCTATTCATTGTTAGGCTTGGGTTTAAACTCTTAAGTCTATAAGAAAAATCCTGCTTTCATTTTAAATCTGCTCAGTAACTGAGTTAAAAATCATAGAGATCTTCCACACACAGGAAATGCTCTGCTTCTTAAGCTTGACTTGTCATCACCATCATCACTATGGACGGAGCAGCAAATGCCTAGTAAATTTTTGAGTGTTGTATTCTTGGTGTCCTTTACCAATGTGTTCCCTGGGTCTCTGCTTCTGGAATAATATGGATTTACTGTAAGTATTCTCTACTTTATTTTCTGATTAGAAAGACTGACTGCCTACAATCAAGCCCATTTGGTTGCAGACAAAAGCAGATGAAAAGCAGTTGAATTCATTGCCTGTTGGGTATGACTTGTACATTCAAAAGGGACCAGTATCTCTCAAGTCTATTTCACTATTAATTTGGAATACTCCTGATTTATCTACAACTAAATAAGGGAAAGACTGAGGATATTTTGCATATTTATGCTGCAATCCTATTGAATTAAACTGCTTTTGATGGAAACTATTTCTAAGAATCTATATTTAGAATATAAATATAAGGATAGAACTCTGAACATGCATATTCAGTGGCTGTTCTTTAACAAACTACTGGAGTAGGACAGAAGAAAAACTACAACAGTGAACCTAGTAGGTACACTCATCAAATCTCAGATATCTTGTCTCCATACCCATGCAGAAATATGAAAAATAAACATAGTAAACTAGGTTTCCTAAATCAGGAAGACAAACACAAAACTAGATAGAAATGATACTTATATTTGTCACATAATATTGGAAACTTTCATCTTAATAGAATGATACTTATTTGTCATAGTATTAGAAACCTAGAACCTATGCAAAAGTAACAGGTGCAATAGAAAATGTAGGAATATTATATTATATAAAAGAAGAAAATGTATACTTGCATAGAAATCTAGGAATTAAAGCATGGAAATACTGTTAAAAATATGTGGGTAAAAATAAAAGAAGAGAGAAAGAAAAATGATACCACCAGGGAAGTTTATTTTAGACCACCTAAGCAGACAAAGGAGATGGATGTGGTCTTTCTATGTCAAATGATCATTTTTTCAGAGACACATGCAATAATGGGATAATGAGAGATTTAAATTATCTTGACATTTGCTGGAAATCTAAGTCTGCTAAGAGTCAGAGGTCCAATAGATTCTCTTTTGTTGGCAACTTCACTTGTCAGAAGATGGAAGACAGAACAAGGAAGTCTGGTACTATGGACCTAATCCTGTCAAGCACAAAGGAATTGTTTGAAGGAGTAATGATACGGTAGCTGTTATCTTAAGGACAGTCAACCTGGTATCTTTGAAATTGTAACATTTTATAGAATAACAGAGTAGGGAGAGACTTTGGAGGTCTTCTAGTCTACCCCCATTTCAAACATATACCTACATAATCTCTTCTTTAAAATCTTCAGTGATGAAGCACCCACAACTTTTGAAGGCAAGCCTTTCCACTGATTATTTGTTCTAACTGTCAGGAAGAAATTTAGGGAATTGCAGGAATTTAGACAAGGAGAAACTGACATCTGCATATTGGACCCTTGAATAATAGTTTTTAATGAATTCTGAGGGAAGTTAGGCTGGATCTTATGGGTTGAATTCCTGAAAGAGAAAAGCATCAGGAACTAAGGAAAATCCTATAGAATGAGGAGTCACGCTTGACGAGTCATGCTTGAACAATATATATGAAGAGCAGAAACTGGAGAAATCTAAAAAGGTTAGCATGAACAAAATGCTGAAGACAAAAAGGCTTATTTATAAGAAATGGAAGAAGGGTTGAATAAGCTAAGAAGAATTCAAGGCTGTTTCCTCAAACTGTAAGAACTGTGTCAGCAAAATTAAAGCTGAGAATGTTTTAGACTTGAAACAATAACAAAGGTTCTTTCGAGTAATTAGAAACAAAAGGAAAAGCCAAGACAAGGTAGATCTTTTGCAAGAATGAAATCTTGAATTGATAGAGGGTAATGTGAGAAAGCAGAACTTCTTAACTCCTATTTTGCATGTGTCTGTAGCTAATGTACATGAATTAGATAATCACTTCAGTAGTCTGGCATGTAAACCAACAGACAAATTTGTAGAACAACTGTTAGTGGATTCCGGCAATTCTAGACAACTCCAGAAGTCTGGAGGAGAGCAAATGCCATTCCCATCTTCAAAAAACTGGAAGGACTTGGGGAAGTACAGAACTTTCAATTTCATGTCTATAAACAGCATCTTGTGAATAGACCAATTTTATTGGTTACAACTGATTCTGATGCTTCAAAACTACAAATAGGCAGAAAGCAGGACTTATTTCAAAATGTTATCAGGAACAAGTGAAAACTTCAAAACACTGAGCAAGATTTGGAATGTCATGGATGTTTTTAAAGAACAGCCACTACTATTTTATCCCAAAATGCTTTGCCTTTTATCCCAAAATGCTTTGCCAAATAATTGACAAACATCTTGACTGACATTTATCCTTTAATGAGATGGATTTCACTCACACTTTACTGTGTCTGGAACATCTTTAAACCATTTTATTTATTTAGCGTTACTTAATTTATAAATATTTGCACACTGTTTTTTCTCACAATTCTAGGCAGGCTACAATATTATAAATACAATTAACTATCTGTGAAATACTAATAAATCCAGCCCCAAAACTGCCAGAATTTGGGCCTTGGCCCTATGTTCGGAGACTACAATTAGTGCAAAATGCAGCTGCACGAGCAGTTGTGGGCCTTACGCATTGTGCCCACATTTCACCAACACTCGTCATGCTGCATTGGTTGCCTATTGGTCTCCGAGCCCAATTCAAGGTGTTGGTTATCACCTATAAAGCCCTTCATGGCATGGGACCAGGATACTTACAGGACCGCCTTCTGCCACATACTTCTCTACGACCGGTGAGAGTGCACAGGGTTGGCCTCTTCTGGGTCCCGTCAGCAAAACAATGTCATTTGGCGGGCCCTAGGGGGAGGGCCTTCTCTGTTGTCGCGCCCGCCCTCTGGAACCAACTGCCCCATGAAGTCCACATTTCTCCGACTCTCCTGGCCTTCCGGAAAAATCTAAAAACTCATCTTTGCCGGCAGGCCTGGGGATGACTGTGGTTGATTGTTGACTTGAATGTGTGTTTTTTTAATTGATTTTTTTTAGATATATTTGTTTGGGTTTTTTATGGTACTTCACTGTTATATATATGTTGTTAGCCGCTCCGAGTCCCCTGGAGAGGAGCGGCATACAAACCCAAATAAAAACATAAAAAAAACATGTATCTGTGCTTACTTGCTCCTGCTGATCAAGTCCTCTGTCATCCCATCAAGGTAAACCAAGTCAAGAAACAGACCCAATAGGGATTCTTTTTTGTAGAATAATACAATCTTGAAAGTGTGCCAACTTTTTTCTTTATTCCATCTTATTCCAAGCGAAATCAAGACAGAGTTATCATGAGTTTCTTTCTCATATTGACCTTTTCCTCAACTGTATAATGTTTCCAGAGACTCTTCCATTAACAGTTTAATCATGCCTTTCTCATCTTAAAACCAGATGTCCCTTCTCTCATAATTGTTTTCATGATTTCAGTATTTTGTGAAATAATGTTTCAAATGCAATCAAGCTTTGTTACTTAAAACAATCAAATAAACAAAAACCCTAGATTATTTGCCACAGATAATTACTTTTGGATAGAGATGTTTATATTTCATGGGAAAAAATAAACAATGCTATATTATCACACAATATTTTTCAAAATAAAAAATAGCAATTAAATCTGAATATTTCCATGAATTTATTAAAATTAATTAAGCTATTAATTCTAGTAGATGCAAGCACTGATATTTCTAAAGCTGATCAGTTAAGGTTTTTCAATGGAAGCCTGATGCTGTGAGTTTATAAAAGCAATACAATCATGATAGCAGTATTCCTGTATTTAAAAGGGTGCCATAAAGAAGAAGGGTTCAAATTATTCTCCAAAGCACCAGAGGGCAGGACAAGAAAAAATGGTTGGAAACTAATCAAAGAGAGAAGCAACCTGGAATTAAGGAGAAACTTCCTAACAATGAGGACAATTAACCAGTGGAACAGCTTGTCTTCAGAAATTGTGGGCATTCCATCTATGGAGGTTTTTAAGAAGAGACTAGATAGTCACTTGTCTGAAATGGTATAGCTTAAGCGGGGAGCTGGACTAGAAGACCTCCAATGTCCCTTTCTATTCTATTCTATTCTATTCTATTCTATTCTATTCTATTCTATTCTATTCTATTCTATTCTATTCTATTCTATTCTATTCTATTCTATTCTATTCTATTCCATTCCATTCCATTCCATTCCATTCCATTCCATTCCATTCCATTCCATTCCATTCTATTTTCATATTATACCACAATTTCTAAGGAGAAACTTCCTGACAATGAGGACAATCAAGCAGTGGAATAGCTTACTCCCAGAAATCATGGGTACTCCATCACTGGAGATTTTTAAGAGGAGACTGGACATTCACCTGTCCGAGACGGTGTAGGTTCTCCTGGACTAGAAGACTAGAAGATCTCCAAGGTCCTTTCCAGCTCTATTCTCTTCTATTCTGCCTGTGCAAACTGATGTTCTGGCCTCATGGTGCTAGGCCATTTCAGGTGAGGGCATAACATTAAATGTGTTACCCCATTTTAGTCTGCTGATGAGTTCATTTGATCATTTCAAGAATCTTGCTGCCTCTTCATCTTTGCTCAGTCCAGTATGTTATATCCTTGCTAACAGTGAAACTCTGCTTTGAAAACTTACCATTTCGATTCTTTTAGAATCATTGTAGTTCAAAGTAATTTTGTTCATTTGCAGTTAGCATAATGAGGATGTGGGATGCATTCTAACTAATTTGTATAGGCCACCTACTGGAGTTTAATTTTTTGGTACTGCTATCCACCCCCAACTATTGTCATTATAACAAGCTGGTTGCTTCTGGTTTTACAATGCTGCCTGGCATAAGAGACCTATAAGACAGCCAATAATGAGCACCTGAGTCCTACTATACTTAGTACATTCAAATGTCCTTCACAAGTAGCAGAAATGGCAGGTGAGGTATCTTGCATACAAGCAGATCCACAAGAAAACAGGGTATTCTCTTTCAGGTTAAATAATGAACATCCATTCCTAGTTTAGTGACCGAATTCTGTTACAATGACCAGGTCAGTAAGCAAAATGGTTGCTAAGTGCACGTGTGTGTATGTGTGTGTATGAGAGAGAGGGGGGGAGAGACCTACAAAGATCACAGGTTGCTCTATCTTATTCAAATAAAGTTCTGTCATATAACTACAGCAGTGTTACTATTGTCATATGCACAAAAAAAGTTCATAAATGCATACATTAGTTGGAAAATACCTAGCTGAGGTATTTGCTAAATAAGGCATGAATGTAATGCAAAATATAGAAAGTGAGTAAGAAAAAAATAAGTAAAAAAAATTAAACACATGAAGTAGAAAAACAGAAATATAAACATCTAGTTTATATGTCATCCTTCTCCATACCTCCTTCATTCTGTATGAATGTGATGGAAGCAATCATTTTTGCTTCCATCACATCCATACAGTGCTTGTCTTTTGTTCTTTAACTATCTCAACTCTATTTTTTTCAGGAATTCATCAGTTCAGTACAACAACAGTGTTCTTTATTTATTTATTAATCAACCTTATGTGGCTACCCACTCATGAGAAATGATTCTGGGTGACATAGAACAATTAATAAAAAACAATGCATAAATGAAAACAGATTTCTAAAAGTATAAAAAGCAACCTTAAAATAAAAATTATTTAAAACTAAAAAAATGTACAAATCCCTAGCACAGAGAGAATGAGTTTATCCCCAACGTGGGGCCATCTAAGCAAGTCTCTGATTCCCCTGGCATAACCAGGTCTTGAGGGACTTCTGAAACATGAAAAGGGATGGACTTGACCTAATGTTGAGAGGGAGAATGTTCCAATGGGGGGCACCATGACAGAGAAGGCTTACCACCTGGGATCCAGCAAATGTAGGCAGATAGTACCCACACCATGCCATGTCTACTGGATCTAATGAGCTTGGCTGATGTAACTGGGGAAAGGGGGTCCCTCAGATAAGCTAGTTCCATGCCATGGAAGATTTTAAAGGTTAAAACCAGCACCTTGACTTAGATGCAAAAGCAAACTGGTAACCAATGCAACTCCTTAGCAGAGATATAATATGTGCTATGCTAGGAGCACACATACCTGCCCATGCTGCTGCATTCTGTATCAGCTATAGCTTTTGAATACTCTTCAAGGCATACCCATGCAGAACACATTGCAACAGATCAATCTGAGGTGACTAGGACATGCGTGTCTGTAAGCAGAACCTCCCAATCCAGGAATATGCACAAAAGACACACAACCTGAAGCTGTGCAAAAGCCCTCCTAGCCATAACAGTCACCTGCTTCTGGAACAGGATTTGTTAGTCTAGGACAGGGGTAGGCAACCTTGGCTCTTTTATGACTCATGGACTTCAATTCCCAGAATTCCTGACTCAGGAATTCTGGGAGTTGAAGTCCACGAGTCATAAAAGAGCCAAGGTTGCCTACCCCTGGTCTAGGAGATTGCATATCCAGTCTCTCTGGGGTTGTGCAATCCCAATATAGACATCAATGCTATAGTTTAATTAAATGTTATTGACGTAAAAGCAGATTCAGTTTCAATTCTAACTCAATCCACTGCTTTTGGGAGTGTGCCCTGATACCTCAAGGAAAATTCAGCTCAATGCAGAAACAGTTGCACATCTTTGGTGTATTGATTTGTCATTTCATTTAAAACAAGCTTCTTTACAGAGATTTCATAAGTGTATACTATATTGTTTTCTCTTCATTCTTTAAGCACATTACTTCTCTTTACTGCTAGACTCTGAAATCAGTCTAGGGAAAGGTGACATCATGACACTAATAACTGGATCCCAATTCTGGAAGTTAGTTAACATGTAGTCAGATATATAACCGATCCATATCTGCTATAAATTGGGAATATTGCACACAGAGGCTGTTGGGTGTTTGAACTGCAGTTGAGTTAAGGTTTATAAATGGCTCTTAATAAACTTAGAAGTGCACATACTTTAGGTATACAAATATAGCAATAGCATTTAGATTTAGATACCATTCCATATAAATGCTTAGAGCACTCGCTGAGTGGTTTAAAATGTCAACATGTTGCTCCCAACAATCTGGGTCCTCATTTTACTGATCTCAGAAGGATGGAAGACTGAATCAACCTTGAGCTGGTCAGGATCAAACTCCTGACTGTGAGCAGAGTTAGCCTGCAGTAGTGCATTCTAACCACTATGCCACCATGGCTCTTATAGAATATAGAACAGTATGATAATAGAGACTGATGCCGACAATAAAAATGATGTGTTTCAAATTTTCAGCAGAGACCAAGCAAGTCATACTTGACTGTTCAAATATCTGGAAAACCTGTCATTTTAGAATTCTGTATGAATTACTTTCCAAATGTGGTAAGGTTCATGTCAACAAGCTGTAGTTTCCTAGCAACCCTCCTTATCATTTCCATACTGACATCATATGTGCACTCATACACAAAGTGAAGTACTCATTATAGGGATAGCAGGAAGAAAAACATCTGTGTCAAGAAAACCTATATCCAGAAATAGAGATGGTGCTCTCTATAATTCTAGCCATTACCAATTAGTGCCATGAAATATTTAGGAAGAATTGATGCTCTGCAGTGCACATGCAGACAGTCAATTAACATATTGTTCATCTGCTGCAAACCTGTCATTCAAGAAAATAACTATTCACCATGACCCGAAAAATGGGTGTAGTTAGTAACACCACAGATCTAAATTGTATATTTAAGCTGTATCTATAGGTACTAAGATAGAGGTATCTAACCTGAGGCACCAGAATATAAAATGTGCTTTTCCAGTTCTCTCAGTGCTACAGAAAAATTGCTCCAAATTTAAGATTTCATGTGAAAACAGGAGAAGATATTAATATATTTTTTCTCTGGGTCCCACTCATGAAGGTAACAGTGAATCATTAAATGAAACATCAAGCCCAGCCCTTAGTTTGAAAAATATTCTGCAGCCCTGTTCTAACAGCTACGGTATAATTAAAGTTGGGTCAAATCTTGCTCTTTGTATCTGAGAAATTTTTATTTCTTGCAAAACAAGGAAAGGATGTTTCTGCTTTTAAAAATTATGATGAGGGCAGGAGAGAGTTCTTTAGCTTGCAACTAAGAAGGGTCTATCTGTTCTTGAACTGTACAAGATTCCTCACTTGTATACTTGCTTTTGTGGTGTGGGGGATTCCTTTTGTATTTTTTTTTCTTCCGTGAATGATCAGGTGACAATACAATAAAAAAAGGAGAACTCCTTAGGAAGTATGCTGATGTAGATTTTTGTACAAAATAGACAGCATCCCATCTTTTGGCTAAGACTCACAAATGAAGAGGATCTTTTTCTTGTTTTCCTGGTTTCCCCACTGAGAACTTTAAAAAGGAATTCTTATTCCTGCAGTCTATTCATAACTGGAAGGGGATAGTTCAGTAGAACACTAGTTATAGAAATACTAATAAAAAAATGAACATGTAAGTTCTATGCTGATAAGATTCAATTTGTATCATTTGCATTTACCAAAATGTTCTAATAACATTCTTGACTTCAGAACAGAACTCAGTAATACTATGTTACATTGGCCTACACATTAGACACCTTCTTTGTAGCCATTACATAAGAAGAATCAATTTTATCATATGTGTTTGATGTTAATTCCCAGGCAGGCCATTTTTATTACCATGCACAAATGTATAGAATTTGATTTCATGCTCTTGGCAAAACCTAATACTCTGCGTATTTAACAGCTGCTTCAGTGTTTTTTCTTTTGGTAATTAATATTCTGCTCTATTCTCACTGCATTGTATTCCTTGCTTACAAGTTGCTTGAAATTTATTTGTAATATAACCAGTTGTATGTGGGCATTATCTATGTACGTTCACCTGTTTTAGACAAGTAGAAGAGATTATCTCCTACAACAAACTATTCTTCCTGGATTACTCTATAGAAAGCAATTGGTCTAAAACTTAGTAGGCATCTCAGAGTTCTACACAATATTTTACATTTACATATATCAGTGTCTGTTCATCATATATTATATTGGAAAGGCAAGTGTTTCCCTTGTTTCTATCATGAATGTTGGTAATCAATGCCATGTGCTTCTTTTGCATTTGTTCTGTGCCAACATTTATAAGTTAAGAGGCCACCTTAGACAAAAAGTCTTTATAGTCGTTGCAAATTTCGCCATTGGAATGTAAGAGTTCAGGAAAAAGAAATTATAAAATTTCAGAATCCAAAGTTCAGTGCAGACAAATCCAAGATCCAGGAATTAGATCTAAATGTACCAATCCATCTGTCTTTCAAGGAACCTCATTGAAGATCTTTGCCCTGTTTGCTGGAACTTTGGCATTTGGAAGGGCTAAGGATGTTTTCCTACTCAGGTTCTAACTCAGCCTGCTCAGGGGCCTCTACAGCAGGAAATTGAGACCTCTTCTAAATTGAATATGCCAATATTACCTATTTTTTCTGAGCTTCACCTGAAAGTTCACCGGCTCCTATAAGATCAAAAGCTCTCAAACCTTGTTTCTCCAAGTCAGAGTCTGGCTTATCAGACATGCCCATAGCAGCAATATGGCAATTGTTTGGACTGGTTCCTGTGCCCTTTAAAAATACCGTGCTCTTTCATCCATTCATCTATTCCTCCATCATAACTCCATGGCTTAAGTCAATAGCAGATATTCAGCCTTAACTGTATGTTAACCACGAATAGTCTCTCTCTCTCTCTCTCTCTCTCTCTCTCTCTCTCTCTCTCTCTCTCTCTCTCTCTCTCTCTCTCTCTCTCTCTCTCTCTCTCTCTCTCTCTCTCTCTCTCTCTCTCTCCTCCTCCTCCTCCTCTCTCTCTCTTCCTCTATTTGTATGTGTGTATGTATATGTATTTATATATTTGAGAACTACCATATGTTAGAATGGATCCTGCCAATTGACATAGCACTTTGCAGTTATGTTGGCAGTTATGTTGAATTTACTTGACACCAATTATTGGAGTAGGTGGTGCTGTGTAATGGAATGTGGGAATGGGAGACCCGGAGAAGGATGCTGCCTAGGGAACAGTCAGATAAAGAACATAGCTTCAGCTGCATGGTGAGTGGAGCAAAAGGCTCAGGAGAGACACTCCCTAAGTTATTGGCCTGTCAAGGTGACAGCAGGAGAATGAACTTTCAGACTTGCAAGACTGATATCAGCCCTACCAAGTAGACCAAACAGGAAACCCAGCCAGATAAATTAATTCTATTTTATTGTAAAGCCATATTAACAGAATTTTGCAAGTCCTGAAAGTACCATTCATTTGCTGTACCTTTACAGCCCAATAACTTAGGGAAAGTCCCTCCTGAGCCTCTTGTTCTATCTACTATGCAGCTACATAGTAGCTACACTCCCTCTTTTCTGACTTCCCTAGGCAGAATCTCTTTGTGTGATAGCCAAGGTATAATTGTATGTGGGAATGACTTTGAAGGATGAGGGGAAGAGAACAGTCAGAGAAGAGTGGGAGGAGGCCCCAGGGGCTTAATGGTCAGGTAAATAAACTTAGGTCTTGTCCTAATTGATCAGGTTGTTAAAAGTGATAGCAGGAGACAAGGTCACTCCTACCTACTCTTAGATGTTGTGACATGAAAAAGCAATAGAGATCCTGAATGGATTTTCTATACCAGCAGAAATAATGGATTCTATGCAGTTCAATAGCTCTGCTGTGATGCAGAACAACATCAAAGGGACATTTCAGTGAAGGTTTGATCTAAGTTAAACTTTACTAACCAGTTTTCAGAGATTTTCTGCACACATAATTCTTGACTGGTATTATATGATTGATTTATAAAGGAAGAGAAAACAGATGAGGGGAAAAATAGCTTTAGTTACTATTGATTTCAATGGGAAAAGGTAGTTACAGTACATTTCATTACATTAGTATCAGTTAGAACAAAGTGCAGCTAACTTAGACTGGATCTTATCGAATATATTTTGGTAAAATATTCTAACCACTCAATTATTAAGTTAATACTTCAGTTAAGAACAATTGAAATATACCTGGGTCCACTTCATTATAAAATAAACAGTTGAAATTAGTAACATAGACAAGTTAACTATAATAAACTGAAATGTTTCTCTAACATTGGCTCTTTGGTAAATAATATTAGTCTCATCAATGATGTTTACATTTGCAGCGCTGTCTTCTGCAATTATCACTTGAATATGTGTAACCACTTCTTGCACGGTAAAGCAGTAATTTCCATTTAGTGTATGAATTACTAAAAGCTTCCTTCCTTCCTTCCTTCCTTCCTTCCTTCCTTCCTTCCTTCCTTCCTTCCTTCCTTCCTTCCTTCCCTCCCTCCCTCCCTCCCTCCCTCCCTCCCACCTATTTTTGCAAATGAATATAGATTAACAATTTTATTAAGCTTATTTTAGAGTTTTTACTACAGTTTCTGTGAAACTGTCATCTAAAATAAACAATTTTCAGTCTAAAAGGGGTTAAGAAAATATATGTGGTTTCTTGATTTTACCCCCACCTTGATTACCCCCACCTCCCACCCCTGTTGCTATGATAAGATGCTGATAAAATGTCAGTTACTAAGCTATAGGACAAAGCAGTGAGCATTCATAAAAGTTGCAGGCTATGATGAGATGTATAGCAACTCAGTGAATAGTTGACAAGCTTCCATTTTGTTCTTAAAGAGAAGTGAAGAGACCAAAGGAATTGATTCTGTATAAAAGACAGAGCTTAATTTGCCTACGAGAACAGTAGTGTGTAAAGTGTTTCCATGCTTTATCTGTCTCAGTCAATTACAAAGATCATATTGTCTTCTAGAAAACAGAGTAAAAGAGAATTCTAAGAAATCTTCATATGACACAAGAAGAATCACTGAGTGTGATTCTTTTTGTAGAAAAACAAATTGAGGAATGCATGACTGCTCATATAAAAGTGGTCTAGAATCCATGTTCATCTGAGCACAAGTAAAAATGATAACACTGGATACATTTGTTCATGTGCATTCCATTCAGTATCTGTTAAACCACTTTACCATATAACAAAGAGATAACCTTGTAACTAACTGATAACATGTGCAGTGTATTTGTACCTGTAATGATAGGGTAGGGATAAAGGACAAGGCCATCCAGTTTAATTCATTTAGAAAAGAAAAAGATTCATGTAAAACTTCTGTATCAAAGCTTGCTTGTGCTCTATCTTTTGAAGAGCTGAGGGAAGATATTAATTATGCACATGGCAATTTAATTGGTTAGAACTCATTATATTTCTCCATAATTTAATAAAATTGCTAACAGTATGGAGCTACACTTTATTCCATATCTATCTTCATTAGTTTCTGAAAATGAATGATTCCATTCTCTTCTTATATGGAATTCTGTTTTAATCTTATTTGCCCTTGGCTGGTAAAGTAACCGATCATCATTGCAAATGCAGTGAATCATTTTATCTTCTTCAACACAGGAGAACTTAATTTCCAATCTATTTATAGAACAATGACCGGAATATGGAACTCAGTAAGTACAGATATACAAGATGATTAAAGAGGGGGATTCTGAAGCTAGAGTGGACTAGATTTAGTCACTTTTAAAATCCATATAATCCCTTTCAGATATATTGCAGTGCTTCCCATTCAGTTAGATTTATATTTGATTTAGTCAAGCATCGTTTCTTCTACACATGAATTGATATCTATGTAGATTTTAAAGTAACTTTCATATATTAATGATGGGTTAATTTTCTCTGTGCAATACATTATTCACTCCATCTTGAGTAGTACAGATGGTCCAGTAGCATCATATACTTATAACAATAAGATCTGACAACTTCGTTTTATGAAAATCAATTTCTTTCAGGATCATTTGAAACTATTAGTTTCATATATGGCTTGAACCCTGACATACCACAAGAATGTTACCAAGTTCAAGTGAAACGCTGATTTTAGTCGCAGAACTTTAAATAGTTTGAGGATATGTTACCTGGCTGTCTGTCACCACCTATCCCTGCTTATTCACATGTTAAATTTTGCAAATGAGATTGGTGGCATAAGGGGGAGAGGCTTTTCTATAAATGCTGTTTAGTTCATGAACATATTACCAATGGTGGTTTGTTGTACTGATAGTCCTCGCTTAATGACCAGTTGTTTTACAACCATTTAAAGTTACAGTGACCATGAAATGCTCATTGTGTGCTGACCCCTCATAATCACATGACTGTATGTAGGGCAGGACAGCTTTACATCTGGTCATAGTGTTCTGCCATCACATGACTGCAATTTGCAATATATTTTGTCATTTCAAACATTTTTTGCTGGTTTTTGGCAAAATATTCCTATTGAATTAATGGGTTCTTTTAACATCCATGGTGTTTGCTGTGAAAAAGGCTAGAAAATTACTTCTTGTCACGCGGGTGGCTGAATTTATACCTGTCATTTATCATCATAATTCCAAGCTCAGTTAGTCATAAATGAAGGACTACCTGTAATCCCTAAGAAAATTCTGAGCATGAATTTACTCTGCTATGAGCCTCCTTGTGCTTTTATTGAACTGCAATGGTGTCTGATTTGTAAAGGTTCTGTTGCTGGTGATTTATAGCATATTACAGCATCACCCAGCCATTGCTATGGTGAGCTACAGCCTGTCTTATTAATGATTTATTGTTACAGTGATAACTGGATGATGGTATAAGATGTCGGTTACCAGAATATAAAAAAGATATTGAAATTATAGCAACAGTACAGAGAAGGGAAGCAAAGATGATTAGGGGATTGGAGGCTAAAATATATGAAGAACAGTTGCAGGAACTGGGTATGTCTAGTTTAATGAAAAGAAGGATTAGGGGTGACATGATAGTAGTGTTCCAATATCTTAGGGGCTGTCACAAGGATGAGAGGGCAACCTATTCTCCAAAGCACCTGAAGGCAGGACAAGAAGCAATGGATGGAAACTAATCAAGGAGAGAACCAACCTAGAACTAAGGAGAAATTTCCTGACAGTTAGAACAATACTCAGTGGAATGACTTGCCTCCAGAAGTTGTGAATGCTCCAACACTGGAGGTTTTAAAGAGATTGGAGAACCATTTGTCTGAAATGGTATAGAGTTTCCTGCCTGAGCAGGAGATTGGACTAGAAGACTTCCAATAAGACCTCTCATTCTATTATTCTGCTATAAATCATTAACAAAGAAACCCACTTTTATTATCATAGAGGTTTATTAATTTTCTAATTTTCTGTTTATATGTTTTATCTTCTATGTCATCCTGAACAGAGGCCTTAAAAGTTTTATAAATAATAAAGTATATCAAATATGATAAGATCTTTCTAAAAATCTATGTTCCTTTTTTACTTTTTATTAATTCACAAGTATGTAAGTCTAGCTCTCTTAAAGATGCATGTATAACCAAATCTTATACAAAGAACACACAACCTTATACCAAAGGCAGAAAGGCAAAAGTTGCTAATGCCAATCTTCTGCCAAACATGGAATAAGAGTCCATTTCAGCAACACATTTGCTCCGGTTGTCATGGAAACTTATTTCCCTGGCTCATGATTCTACTCTATGGCGTTGTTACACATCTCAGCTAGAATGGGCCTTAATTGTTGCAACTGATAGTTTAGGAAGCCTGAGATGGTTTCTCTATGCCACATGGTATGAGGCTGCCTTACTAGAGAGCCGAAAGGAAAAAAATTCTGAAATTGCCTTTGGTTTTTACTTTTGGTTGATCTGTTTGACACTTAAACCATCAGACATACATGAAGAAAAGGACTGCTTGAAAGACATTCTGCATGACTAAAAGTTTTTTAATGGAACATCTTTTGCTGATTTTGATATAAATTCTGGTCACGAGAAGCTATATGTGCAACACAAAATATTCTGACATTTTTCTTTAAACTTCTGTTAGTCTATATGTGATTTTTAAAAATATGTATCTCAGGATTCATGCATTCTTTATTTTGCCAATTAAATGGATCTTGTGTTGGGTCAGTCTTCACAGTGAAGAAGTTTTAGGTTGAATCATAGATGACATGCAGTATAAACGATATTCATGTCCCTGTTGACCAAAGAGGGAGACATATGTGTATATGTGTATTTATATTCTGTGAGCACTTAAATAGCCCATTTTAGATACAGAGTAATCTTCATGCACAGTGCTGGGTATAAGGCAGGGGTGTCAAACTGCTGGCCCACGGACTGGTTTCATTATACCGGAGCCGCGCCCACCCCATTGCCGGCAACGGCAAAAAAGCTCCGATGACATGTCTGGTATAAGGTAACAACCTCAAGATGAAGGCAAAACACTATGAGAGAGAAAGGAAAGTAATTGAAGTAATTAAACATGAGGTGAAAAATTGGAAGAAAAAAACTAAAAAAAACCCTGAAGCTTGTTCTCTCTTTCAATAGAATCCTTCTTCATATTTTGCTGTAAACACAAAATGCCAATATATGCAAATTAGGAGCTTATTCTCAAAGTTTCCCTCTTGGGCTTCTTTGAGATATGTTCAGATTTCTCAGACATTCCTTCAAAAGCTTCTGCTTGGCCCATAAGCTCCTAGGCTGGTGCTAAGGCCACCTTTAATTTTTAGTTTCAGCCTTCTTACCCAGCATCCTTTTTAGAAGGTTTCAAGTATCTTGGTTTTCAGACTCTAAATAGTTCCATTTTATAATTCTGGAAGCAGACTTATATCAACTGCTATTAAAAATGAGCAATATTAATTAATTCCTCCAGGAATCTGGATAGGAATGTAGAAACCCGCTATATCAACCTGTTATTACTTTTGAATTGATGATATGAAGAATGTTAATGTTTTATCTATAGCTTACATTTAGATCAATATACAATCTTAAAGGCTTATCTTGAGATTTTTATTTCTTGTTAGTGAATTAGCGGAATGGAGTCAGAGCTTCAGAGAGTGAACTCTGAAATATCTTTGGTATTTAGCTGTGATTGTGACAGTTTCATCAATTATAATAAGTCCAGATATTTTCAGAAGATGAGATCTTACTTCCGTATGCTGTCCCATGCTCCTCTCTTTTTGTTTTGTTTTGGGCATTGATTTTTTTTGTTAGACAAATGAATATTTTTAGAATTTGTCAGCCTATCTGTTATGTTAGTGACATTTTTATTGACAGATGTGTGAGACATCTTTCTCCAAGGCAATATAATGTCATAAATCTAGTGTTAAACATTAATCTCATCATCACTCTTCAACTGCTATCACATCTCCCCCAGCCTCTGGGGACATGGATTGTAGGGCTGAAATATTACTGGTTTTCATTAATCATAAAATAGAAAAAAAGAAGAAAACACAGGTACTATTTAATGGTATTATTTCGGCATTTTCATATTTCCTCACATATTTTCCCTCAAAGTTACAGTATCATTTATGATATCAGATCTTTTCACAATTTCCATTTCATTTTAAGATCATTTAGGAAGGTTGCTAGGGGGTCATTATGCTTGCAATCAAATTATTCCAGAATTTTTTCTGAGAAAAAAGTAGAAGTGGTAGCAAAGAAAAGTTTACAAATATAAATGGAAATTGGTACACAACAGCCTATCAAGAAAATACTACAAACTCAAAAAAATGAAGTAGTTAAAGATTATGCTGCTTCACAATCAAAACTGGACCAGTTCAACATTTGCTTTCAAGGGCAACATTTGCTTTCAAGGAGGTCTGAATAATGCTAATAAATAGAGAGCAATGAGAAACATTTACTTAGCAAGCAATAAAATAGTTCTGTGCCCATTCCAATTTTATTTGACTGATAGATCTTTTTTCTTTCTTTACATTAATCTTTAAACAAATTAGAGAAACAGTATAATAAATTGAGTTTATTGTAAATAGTTCCATCCCCATACATGCAATGGAGAAGATAATGAATGAACTATAAGGAGT
Source organism: Bothrops alternatus (assembly GCA_034064705.1). Taxonomy (NCBI): domain Eukaryota; kingdom Metazoa; phylum Chordata; class Lepidosauria; order Squamata; family Viperidae; genus Bothrops; species Bothrops alternatus. The sequence goes on from JARGCV010000589.1 coordinate 19,402,426, forward strand.
TTGCGAAACTATTTTACCTCTTCTTCATACATGGTGTAAGGCAGGGGTCTTCAAACTTGGCCCTTTTATGACTTGTGGACTTCAACTCCCAGAATTCCTCAGCCAGGCATGCTGGCTGAGGAATTCTGGGAGTTGACATCCACAAGTCATAAAAGGGCCAAGTTTGAAGACCCCTGGTGTAAAGAAACACAGTATAATAACAACTATGAAAGGGTTGATTGCAGCTTTGATGTGGCATCAGAAATAGTCTGTACTATAACCAACCCATCTTTCTCACTAAACTTGATATGGCATGAGTTTGCACTTGGGTCTAATTATCTTCTAATTTCTGTAATGCTGTAGAAGATAGGGATAGAAAGGCAAAGTCTGAAAATAGATTAAGGGTTCCCAAAACAAGCATTATTCATATATATTTGTTTCAAAATAATTTTGAAGAGAAGATTTTGCAAGATGTGAAGGCTGAAGAGTAAAATGCTTTTTCCCCATGACTAAAAACAAGTGCACTATGTGATGTCTGAATCATATCAATACCTTATACTGCAATCAAAGTTTCTCTTCTGTACAATTTTTTAATGTTCTAAGTTTAAGGTAATGTTTATATTTTATGCTTTTAAGATCTATATTGAGAAATGGCCATAGAGCTTCAAGACTTGAATAACCAAGAGGTGTAATCAGTATATGAATAAAATAAAACAAAACAAAAATTATAGAAATACTATGTTAGAAAACTAATGTAATTAATGTGGAACAATGCTTTTCCTTTTGAGAATCATCAATATTACCTTTGGGGTTTTTCTTAAGTGGGATAAAGTTTTGTGGGATTGGGGTGAGAAGAATGGACAGATGGAAAAATTATCCAAGTCAACAAGTCAAGGAGATAGTTGTCTGATTACATAAAATAAAGTGAGTGTTATAAAGGCTTTGCAAAAGAAAAGGTATGAAGGATACAGTGGAAGTGGCTTGGTAGATAGTTTATGGTTGGGATTAATACATTCTGAAACTGGGAAAATATATTGCTGGGTAGCTATTTTATATGTCAATTTAAATACCAATAGCCCACAAGGTTTAACTTTTACTCTTTCATAGATTGACTTTCAAATTGTGCAAAATGTTTAAGATGTACTGGAAAAAAAATGAGGATGGAAGGAAAGTTTTACACCTTCAGAATCACATTAGCCCAGGGCATTGTCAAATAAATGGAAGTATGCAACATGAATTAAAAAGTGCAATGACTGAGAAATGCATTTCATCCATGAATATAGGTTTTTGCGGGTGTTTGTATGTAGGTCTTTGGTTATTCGGGTTTTCTCCCGCGTAAAATTGGAAGTGTCTTGGCAACGTTTGGCGAAGTCCCATTCGTCAAGTTCAGGCTGGTGTTTTCAGCTTGGTGCTTCTAAGAGCAATGGCTAGTAGGTGGGAGGTATCATCTCATTTATTCATGCTGTTTGGAAACCCGCCCTTATTGACAAATGAGTCCCTAACACAAAGAATGACACCAGACCCACACTCACGAAAACCACACAGGATGTCACCACCACACATCCACACAAAAAGCAAATCCAAACCCACACCAATGATGAGGCACAACCACAAACCAGAAGCCAGACCACATCTGCATCATTAGCCACTTTAAACCCCTCCAATCCATACATAAAGCAAACTGACACCCACCATGAAGATGAGGCATGACCACGAACACGAAGCCAAACAACAGCAACGCAGCTCACCATCTCAAATCTCCCTGCAACTCAGACCAACCTGAGCACGATAAAGCCCCCACCCAAACAGAACACTCCCCCATCCAATCAGAGCACAGCCAAGCCCCCATCCAAACAGAGCACAGCCAAGCCCCTAAGCAATCAGAACATATCTCCACCCAATCAGAACACAGCCAAGCTCCCACCCAATCAGTTCATACCCCCACTGGCAGTTAAAAGGAAGAAACAGCTACAATCACACATTGCTCCTAGAAGCACGAAGCTGAAAACACCAGGCTGAAGATGATGAATGGGACTTCGTCGAAACGTCGCCAAGACACTTCCAATTTTACGCGGGAGAAAACCCGAATAACCAAAGGCCTACACACACACACACACACACACACACACACACACACACACATTCAGGTTTTACCAGAAGGTATTGCTTCAATTTTTGTCCTATAAAATACATACTTCAACCCAAACTAATCCTTCAAAAATTATTGGATGTTATAATATCTTTGCTGGAATCGTAAATCTTAGCATTAATCATTTTCACTTTAGCAATGTTGTTAACAAAATCAGTTGGCTGCCTATTCCAAGGTTGTTTTATGTTTCATTTTGTAGATAAGGATCCATATTTCAGTAAAAGAACATCTGGTTTCCATGCAAGCCCTCTCTCCCATTTGCCATTCCAGGAATATCCTAAGAAATTTTTCTTTGAATTATGGCTAGTCAATGTAAGTGACATTGAGTTAAATGGACTAACTAATCTGATTTAGTATAAGGAAAGATTTTGGAAAGAACTGGCAAAACTCACAAAATATAAAGACCTGCAAATAGAAGCAGTATGACTGTGGGGAAAAAAAGCAAAGATAGTATTAATAGTATTAGGCACTTTAAGTACAATTCCAAAACATTTGGAACATCACTTGAGCACCAACAGCATTGACAAAATCACCATTGGCCAATTGCAAAAGACTTGGAACAGCTTACATGTTGCAATGCTCTCTGGGAAGGACTCCATACCTGGATAAAAATGCCAAACCCAGTTTAAATATCTGGTTAACCCTGTGATCACCCATAATACATTTTATTTAGACCAAAGTCACATCCCTGGGGTTTTCCTCACTTTAGATTGTTTGCTTGTTTCTCCTTCATGTCTTTTTCTTCTTTAATTCAATATAAGTTGGTTTAAAATATTTCAGGACTATTTCCTTCCATTTCTATGTTTGGGTACTTGTTTTGGATGGAGATCAACAGACTTGTTACTAACTCATATGATGTTTTAAGGCTAGCCTTGAGCTACTCAGCTGGCAGCCAATTTTGCAAGATAAGTTTGGTGCTTAGCAGTTCTAAAACTCATTCTTTTATTTTTTTTAAAACAGAGTAAATTATGTTGTGCTATTTTGTGTACTCTGCAGGTGCTCATTATCTGGATTGCTGTGCAGCTTCCTTTTGTTTTCTACCACATGAAGCATAGGTTAGTGAAATGAACTTTCAGGGCTAATTTGGTTATTATATTTGATCATTCATATTAACTGGAAAGCAAAATCATAGATATGCAATATCATGATTTCTTACCTTTTTCTATATGCATTAGAATATATATGGAATTGTTTTAAGATAATATAATTTATTCTTAATATACAATGCAACTGATGGAGCTGGTCTTTATAGCTTTTTTGCTCCCCTTCCTCCTCCTCCATTCTACATGATTCTTTTATAGAATCTTAATGATCTCCAGTGCTTTTTTTCTTAAAAAAAAAAAGGTGCTGGAACTCACACACGTCATACAACCCGCCTTGCCTACCCTACAAGGTTTCATCCAAAAAAGGTGCCGGAACTCCGTTCTGGGCGTTCTATGAGAAAAAAAGCCCTGATGATCTCATAACTTATTGGCCAATTGCTCACAGTCAATGTCAAAAGCCCCATCATACTACTTAATCCACCTCAATATCACCCATCTATCTCTATTTCTTTATTTCTCTCTCTCTTGTAATAATACCACAAACTACAGGAAAAAAACCATTGAATTAACAAAGCAATCTGAACATCTTTAAAGTCACCTGATTTGATTTATTGCTTTGAAATGATTCCTGTAATAGTGATTTCTATGGCTGGGGAAAATGGGAGTATCTCAAAACATTACCAGCAGTGAGCATATTTCAGAGTCAGTCATATCTGGGAAAAGGAAAGTTAACTCTGGCCCTGCACTCTGGGAGAACATAAATTCAACTGACTAATGAATTCACAAATCAATGAACACTACAGATCAGTTTCCAGGATTCTGTATGTTAATCCCTTACCTTCTTGACAAGAGGCCTAACTAATGAGACTTACTGTGAATCTGTCTTTTTGGATTATATTCTGTTGTTAGGGGCTTGATAGATTCTCACTTAGATTTGTAAATATGCTTTGATGTTTTGATTTGACTGTAGCTTTGTTGAACTGAAACATTCCTTCAGAGCTAATTCAACCTAATACATTGGGGAATTGTTCTTTTCCCTTTAGCTTTCTTTTGCATTCTTCCTGGATTCTAACTTTTTGTATCTACTCTGACATTGTTTTGCCAAATCTTTGCTGACTTCTGGCTAGCAAAAATGATTTTGTTTGCAATATATGTGGTGTGCTGCTATCTTGAAGACCAAAGAACAAATATTATATCACCTGATTTGTTATGGATTTTATACTTACTGCATCTAGCTCTAAAACAGGGGTTCTCAACCTTGGCAACTTTAAGACTTGTGGACTTCAACTCCCAGAATTCCTCAGCCAGCAAAGCTGGCTGAGGAATTCTGGGAGTTGAAGCCCACAAGTCTTAAAGTTGCCAAGGTTGAGAACCCCTGCTCTAAAAGGTTCTAGCTAGAAGAGAATATTTGTAACCAAAATTCAACTGAGGGGTCCTTGGTGCTCTCTGAGCTTGCTAGTCTTTTGGGAGATGTTTCATTAGCAAACCAGGTAGCATCATCAGGCCACTGATAATGTTACTGAGTTTGGTAATGAAATAAACACAAGAAAGCCACCAAGCTCAGAACTACATAAATAAAATGCCAAAATAATTATGATATAGCAGATGGATTGTCTTTTAAATCATAGTATTCCAAGGAAATGATGGAAGTTCTATACTGCAGTATAAAGAAGAAAGGAAAATGGGAAGCATTGATATTAAATGTATATTCCATAATATCTATAATCTTTAATTTTAAATGTAGCAATACCTCTAGTAATAATAATCATTCTTACAGTCTTAGCAAAGATGATGTATTTAAGGCTAGCCTTGAGCTACTCAGCTGGCAGCCAATTTTGCAAGATAATTCCTTAAACGAATGCTAACTTTAAGCAATAACAAGTTCTCCCATGTCATTTATTTCTACTATCTTCTGCAGGTCAGATTGCAATCATGTTGATCCTCCTGCCATGAAAATTATCTTTAGAATAGCCCTTTGAGATAGGTTAAGCTGCAAGATAATTAAATTATATTTGATCCTAACTCTCTCTGATTATGGTCTGACACATTAACCACTTCTTTACCCTAATAATGTTAGTTTTATTCAAGGTAAGATTACTGACTAAATTGTAAAAGATACTCCTTTTTGTATTATGTAGTCTATATTTCTGAATATTGGGTCTTATGTTTAAAAACTCCAGATTCTACCGTAAGGCTAAGAGTGTGTGAATGTGTTTGTAGAATCAGAATTAGTTTATAAGCTGAATGAGCTATGGAGAATCCCTTGGGGGCAGGGGCAGATTAGGTGAACCATTTCAAAAGTGTTTAATACATCCTTTCATTTTATGACATTAATGAGTAGCAGGCAATAGAGATAGCCTACTGTACTATAGAAGGTCTTTGCAATCAATATTATTTTTGTTCTGTTTTCTGCTTGGTTCAGCATTGAAGAGGCAATAATAGAAACAAGTACTTCTTTATTGAAGGTCAAAACAGAAACTAACAAGTATTGCTCCACCCCTATTTATACATTCAACTCTGGGCAGTGTCAGCCAATGACAGCACAGTATTCTCCTGCTCAAATGCATAATAAACAGTCTTGTAGACAGCATTTCAGTTTTTAAGAAAGCACATAAACATTCAATTTTCAAGGTAACATACATAAGCATTTAACTTTGCACTAAAAATACATAATCATTTTAAGTTTGCAATGACAAAAACCTTACGTTGTCCTTTAAATATTTCGGTGGGCCTTTTGCCCACTCCGAATGTCTCAGAGCTGCCACTAGCTCCTGATCTGCAAGCTCGCCTGCCAGGCTCAGAAGACTGGGGCTGTGTGACACATCCGACATGGGTAAAGCCAATTCGTGAAGGCTGGCCTGTTCCAGTAGACCCAAGCCTTTGTCCATTTCCCTGTGGCTGGCCTGTTCCGGTAGGCCTGAGCCAGAGTTCCATGGTGGAGTAGAATCCACTGGATCGGTGTGAAAAGCCGATTGAGAGCAATGTCCCATGGGCACAGTGCCTGCTGGAGAGCTATGTTTAACGTGCATTTATAGTCAGCACAAATGCGGACTTCTCCGTTGGCCTTAAGTGGTGTGACAATGGGAGTTTCCCATGGACTGCTATCCACCGGCTCTAAAATGCCTTGTTGCAACAGATTGTCCAGCTCTGCATTGATTCTCTGTTTTAGGGCAAAAGGCACCCGACAAGGCTTAATCCTTATCGGTGTTATTGAAGGATCTAACCATAGTGCAATTGGAGGCCCTTTGTATGCCCCTAACTCTGAGCTGAAGACATCAGCAAACTCTTTACACTGCTGAAAGGCTCAACGTTTGCAAGCTATTTAACCCAGTCACTTGAATTCCCAAAGCATCAAACCAATCGAGTCCAATTAGGCTAGTGCGGTTGCCTTCAACAATGATGACTTTCAAGGGACCCTATAAATTCCTGAACTGCCCCCTGACTGTGGCCTCCCCCTTTACGTTTACCCAGGAATTTTGGAAATCGGTTAAAACGAGGTTTGATGGCTGAGCTTAACTTGTTTGCTGCTTCGACTACAAATTTGCTGAAGTGTCCTTTGGGAAATTATCGATAGAGCTGAACCCATGTCCAACTCCATGTCAGAAGGTATCCCTTGCAACTTGACTTTGAGGCGTAACTTCTCCTTGAGTGGGCGATGGGCACCTGTCCTAAACACGCTCCTTCTACTCACGCAAATACCCACCCTGTTTTGACTGGGGACCCCAGTACCTTTCCAAGGCAACTCTTCTGATGAATGTTCTTTCCTGTGACCCAAACAAACGGCGGCAATGTGGCCTTGCTTGCCACATTCCTGGCAAGTTGCTGTGCAGAACCAGCAGTCAGCCCATTTGTGACGGCCTCCACACCCGATGCAACAAGAGAAAGAAACTGCCTTGTCAGGTTGCCATTGAGCCCTTCTTTCTGGTGGTTGCTGCAACTGATTGACTTTGTGGTCTGATTCGGAGTCTTCAACTCTATCGGTGTCTTCTTGGTGGATGGCTTCCGCGCAAGGAGGGTTCTTGGAGAACTGCAAGGCCTTAACAGCTCCACCTGCTGCTTCTTCGGCCATTATCTCCCTCAACGCATCTTGAAATGAGATAGTCTCTTTAGCAAAGATTTTCTGTTGTAGTTCTAGGCTCCTTAGACCACAAACTAAGTGGTCCCACAACCTTTCTTCAAAATCTTTGAATTCGCATTGCCATGCAGCTTGGCGAAGAGCAGCTAAGAAGTCGGCGGCAGACCCGCTGGGACGCTGGTCTCATTGTTCGAAAGTGTGCCACCAAGCGATGACCGAAAGCTTGGGCTCAAAATGTTCTTTCAGCATCTTCTTAAGTTCTGCATACGCAGTGGACTCAAGTAGCGCTGGTGCAACCAAGTTCCCTGTGATGTCGAATGTTGCTTGACTGCAAACACACAGCAGCGTTGCGGCCTTAAATCTGTCATCTTGAACTTGGTTTACTTGCAGGTAGTTTTCCAATCTCGCGATGTAGGAGCTCCATATCTCTGGATGAGTAATGTCGAATTCAGACAGTCTTCCTATCTTCGCCATGGTGAGTCTTTCATGGCCTTTTCAATGCCTTGTGCTGCACAGTCTTCTGTGGGACTTCCAGGGCGGATCCTTGGAAGCACTCTCCTCCAGCGTTTCCGTACTGGCAGGATAGAGTGAGGGGGGGTGGAATGCCATTCCGACCAAGCACTTGCTAGGCCTTTCCCCGTAGTGACTCAGTTCTTCGAATTGCGGCAGAATGATCCCACCTTCATCGCCAATGTTCTGTTTTTTGCTTGGTTCAGCATTGAAGAGGCAGTAATAGAAACAAGTACTTCTTTATTGAAAGTCAAAACAGAAACTAACAAGCATTGCTCCACCCCTATTTATACATTCAAATCTGGATGGCATCAGCCAATGAGAGCACAGTATTCTCCTGCTCAAATGCATAATAAATACTCTTGTAGACAGCAAATTTGGCTAGCAGGCCATATGGTCTGCTAACCGTTCCTGCACAGATCTCAGCAACCTATTCCATAAATTTAACTCAATACATTACAATTTTCACCCCTTTTCTCTTGTAAACTCACCAACCTCCTTTATTCCCTTAAGTTATACTAAATCTAATTTATAGTCATTCCTTTCAAAAATTTATTTCAGTATCAAAAAGGACTAATAGAACAAACAAATGTGATTTGTTACACCTAAAAAAAAAATCTCCCTGCTCATTGAACCATTTGTGCTGTATTTGGTTATTTGAAAAGAAGAGCAATCTAAGCAAGGTAAAGGCTAATGCAGTATATGTTTCAGTATGCTGGGGAGAAAGAGGAACCTATGTGTCAAGGGGGATTGGATGGATAGATATGGGAAAAAAATTTGGATAGTTTCTTTATTTTGAATACTGTACATTCTTTCAATCACATCTTTCTTTTTCTTCAATACAGATAGTCCTTGAGTTATAACTACAATTGAGCCCAAAATTTATGTTGCTAAGTGAAACATTTTTAAGTGAGTTTGCTGCATTTTGCAACTTTTCTTGCAAATACAGTAGTTGTAAAGTGAATCACTGCAATTGTTAAGATAGTAACATGGTTGTTAAGTGAATCTGGCTTCCCTATAGACTTTGCTTGTCCAAAGGTTGAAAATGTCATCACATGATCCTGGGACCCTGCAACTGTCATAAAGTATGAACTAATGGCTGAGATCTGAATTTTGATCAGGTGACCATAGGGAGGCTGTAATGGTCAGAAGTGTGAAAAATGGTCAGCAGTCACTTTTTTCTGTGCTATTGTAAATTTAAAAGGTCACTAAATGTATGTCGAGGACTATATGTACTTCAGATTCAAATCCCATGCAAGAACTTTCTCTCATAAGGCACAACATCCTAAGCATGTTGAAACTATCAGGGCTGCAGAAATTTTCAGAAGACTTGATTTGGATTTTAAGGAGAAAACAAAATTTTGGCATTGTTAAAGCAGCTGCATCTTCTTCCAGACTTGAAGAGACAAAGATGGGCTCAACTTCAGAAGCAGTCTCAACTATTTGAAAATAGTCTGAAATTATTTGGGTAGTGTAATTGCACAAAATGGAGATGCAGAAACAGACATCAAATGCTGCAATGGAAAAGCAACAGCTGTTTTCCAGAAGATGAATAAAATCTGGTCTTTGTAACTTATATCACTGAAACTTAAATTCCATTTGCTTGCCCTGCTAAAGTTGCCTATAGTGATCCCAACAACTATTTATGACAATGAGACCTGGAAGGCATCAATGAGTATTAACAAGAGACTTGACATGTTCCAACAAAGATGTCTTTATCAAAGCCTAAAGATTCACTATTTTACCCATGTTACTAATGGAGAAGTGCACCCAAAGAGTTTCTCCTGCAAACTACATAACATAGTTGCATGCAGAAGACTTCACCTTGTAGGTCATATACTCCATACTTATTTTAATTGTGTTTCTTCTGACATGAATAAACAAACAAACAATATACTCCATATGGAAAATAATTGAATTCCCAGGATGGCAATGAGATGGATTCTCCACACCCCCTCAATGCCAAACGACCAAGAGGATGCTCTCAAAATAAATGATAAAAAACATTCGTAGATGACTTAAAAACTTTAAACATCACATGGGAAGACGCTGATGTACTCGCCCCAAATTGAAAATACTGGAGATCTCTTGTGGCCAGATATGCTACATAGAATAGGAGGATCTAATGTTAATGCTAATGCTAAATTTGAAAACAATACATCCTTAAATACTTGAAAGAGGTTCTTTTGCACAGACGTAGAAATTATTACAACATTTTCCCAATTGCTTGATTTAACACCAGGAAGCCAATCTTGGGGATGGGGTGGGATGAGGGATTGGAAAACATTTGGGAGCATATCTTATGTGTGGTTGGAGGCTAGGTTTTGTATGGGAAGATTTTGTTTTGTTTTTAAAGTGTTCTATGTTCTTATGAACCAGTGGGAGGAAAATAGACCTGTCTCTATGAAATAATCATTTCCACAATCTCCCTAGATCCAATTTTGATTTGTTGAGTTCTCTCTTTTTGTACTATAGGTTATATGACTGTTCATGAAATGAATGGTTTTTTGAAGTACTGAAAATTAGCACAAGTAGTTTTATTTAGGAAGTAACTTTGTGCCCTCTAGATGTTTGGGATTTTTTACAGCTTCAGCTAACAAGATCAAGTGGATGAGATTTTGGAAGAAGTAGAACAAAATATCTAGAAGGCATTTTATTTCCCCATCTTCACTCTCTACATCTCCACTGTATACTAAGCTATACTTTCTAGTTTCTTGTCCAATTCTTCCTTTTTCCTGTCTTTTTAGACAGGATTAAAAATTCAGATCCTGCACCTGAAATTACATAATTTAAGCTTAGTTTAGTATGGAAAGTCATTTAATAATTGAACTATAAAATATATTCCACAAAATAACACCCTTGACATTCACTCAAAACAAACATCCTAATAATGTTTTAAACAAAGAAGAACATGTCTAAAAAAGTCCATGAACTGCCTTCATCCTCAATTATACTGAAGTGAACCTTACAAAAGTTATTAATGGACTGTTATTAAATTAGCAAATTATCAATGTCTAAACACTATCATGGATTGGACAACATATCTTGTTTAATTCAGCCAGGTCACTCACTAATTCATTTCCACTGTGTGTCAGTTTGGGGAATAGCTGTTTCATCTTTTCTTTCTGTTTACCTGATTTATTATTGTAACAGTACTTAGTGTACAGTTTCAGGTCTTCAATAAGAGTAAAGGGCTCATCCCATGCACTGCTCCTGGATCAGGTCTTGACCAATACTGCCCCCTTTACAGTACTTGTTTTGAAGGTGAAGCAGCCTTTGTTTTTTTCCTGTCTTAATACTACTTTTTCTGGAACTAGGGTAAAACAGAGGTTTTTTTGGGGGGGGGAATGAAATGGCATTATTAGGATTGCTCATTGTCTGTTTTACTCTTGGTTTTGCTGTTGCTTTCTCCATCTTTCAGCACCCAAATGCAAGCACGACATTATTCAGCATTTGATGTAACATAACCATGCTAAAGCAGGCATAATGTAGCCTAATCAGTGAAATGAATTTTATTTCTTTAAGTCAATCATGAATCAGTTGCATATTGGTGTAAAATACTGTGCCTTTATAGCAAGGAAATTATATAGTATGCAATAAACTCTTGCCTCATTCTGCTTTCCAGCCTCTGGACTCAAGAAAGCCATTATCTCCTCTCTCTCTTCCCCAACATTCCCATATAGGTAGTCTTGGACTTAGGCACCACAATAGGAACATTGTTAAACAATGTGGTCCTTAAGTGATGTTATGACCTTTTTTTTAAAACCAGGATCATTAAGCAAAAAGAGAAAGAGAGGCTCAACACCATAATGTCTGCATCTGCTCTCTATCTCTCTTTTGTTTGCCAAATACATACAAAATGCTTTGAAAATTGCTGATAGGGGAGAAATGGCAACAGTTCTTTTTCATGGAGTGCAGGCATAGTAGTTTTACTATAGAGTTGGAATTGGGCAATTCAATGAACTGGATACTGAATTCATTTTTAAGGCCTTTTATCATTGCCTGGAGGGACAGTTTAGAAATGTTGAGGGCTAATGAAATGGTAATAAAAATTCAGTTTCAAAATAATTTATCAATGAATGAGAGTGTAAAAATAGAGCAAAAACCATGTGGTGTGGAAATACCTTATAAATAGATACCATGAACAGTGTATCACGAACTTTGTTTTCAACTTTTTAAACATTTACATGAAGCCACTGGGTGAGATCATCCATCGGCACGGAGTGAGATACCATCAGTACGCTGATGATACTCAGCTGTACATTTCCACTCCTGGCCATATCAGTGAAGCGGTTGAAGTGATGTGCCGGTGTCTGGAGGCTGTGAGGGTTTGGATGGGTGTTAACAGATTAAGGCTCAACCCCGATAAGACAGAGTGGCTGTGGGTGATGCCTCCCAAGGACACTTCTATCTGTCCTTCCATTACCCTGGGGGGTGAATCTATAAACCCCTCAGAGAAGGTTCGCAACTTGGGAGTCCTCCTCGATCCACAGCTGACATTGGATCATCATTTGTTGGCTGTGGTGAGGGGGGCATTTGCCCAGGTTCGCCTGGTGCACCAGTTGCGTCCTTACTTGGATCGGGAGTCCCTCCTCACAGTCACACATGCCCTTGTCACCTCGAGGACCGACTACTGCAACACTCTCTACATGGGGCTACCCTTGAAGAGTGTTCGGAGACTACAATTAGTGCAAAATGCAGCTGCGCGAGCAGTTGTGTGCCTTCCGCGTTGTGCCCACATTTCACCAACTCTCCGCATGCTGCATTGGTTGCCTATTGGTCTCCAAGCCCAATTCAAGGTGTTGGTTATTATCTATAAAGCCCTTCATGGCATGGGACCAGGATACTTACGGGACCGCCTTCTGCCACATACTTCTCTACGACCGGTGAGAGCGCACAGGGTTGGCCTCCTCCGGGTCCCGTCAGCGAAACAATGTCGTCTGGCGGGCCCTAGGGGGAGGGCTTTCTCTGTTGTGGCGCCCACCCTCTGGAGCCAACCGCCTCCTGAAGTCCACGTTTCTCCGACTCTCCCGGCCTTCCGGAAAAATCTAAAAACTCATCTTTGCCGGCAGGCCTGGGGATGATTGTGGTTGATTGTTGAATTGAATGTGTGTTTTTTAATTGATTTTTTTAGATATCTTTGTTTGGTTTTTTTATTGTAATTCATTGTTATATATATGTTGTTAGCCGCTCCGAGTCCCCGGAGAGGAGCGGCATACAAACCCAAATAAATAAATAAATAAATAAACTTCATGATCACTCAGTTGTGGCATTGTAGATTCATTCCTCAGCTATCTTGCTTTATGGATTTGATTTGTTTTGATTTCTATTTTGACTTTCTCATCTGCTGAGTTTCAAAAGCCAAAGGACAGCTTCTTATTGTATTTCAGACTCTGCTGCTTATTTCCATTCAAAGTCCCTGCATAGTTTTTTATGCTCCAGCCCTGCTTTCACCTTGGTTTCTGGATCTTAGGATCAGCATGACCAGTTCTTTGCTTGTTTTCATTCACATCTCCATTCCAGTCTTGAATTGATAGACTTCTGGCTTTGCATTCCCCCACAGATTATTGCAAAGAACTTTAGATGAATTCAATCATGAAATCATGTCCCTTTAATATATTTAATAAGGTAAGTATCAGCCTCTGGATGTAAAATTCCTTTCAAGCTCTTTTTTCTTTTATACAAAAGCAAGGAAGAATTCATAGAAATATGGATACAAAACTATGATAAAACTATGAGCTTTCTTTTCACTGTAATAACACAACAACACAAATCTACAAAAGGAAGGGACATTACTTCCAAGGTTTATATGTGGATAAATACTATATCACTTTAAAAGTATCTGTTAGCCAGTCATTCCAGAACTGATAGCAATATGGAATGAGCATTTTTCTAGTTATTTTTCTAGTTATTTATTTAGTTGCAAATGGTGGAAAACATAATAATTAAAAAGTGGTGTGTAAGCTGTATAAAAGCTCCTCAAATTTCATGAGTATTCTCCACAGCATCTTCAAATAGGTTTTAATGAATTGGTTTGGTTCCATGTTTATTGAAATATTTACTATGTGAAAATTATTTGGCTATTTACATTTAGAGAACACCAATGACTCCACAGCTCCTGAGCTATGTATGTTCTCTTCTATTGTTTATGCATAGTATACTTTATTTAATCCAGGCATTTATTTCAGCATAGTAAGAATTAGAAATTTAAATGTGATGAGAAAATATAATGTGCAAATTGATATGTGTGTGTGTGTATGTATGTGTGTGTGTGTGTGTGTGTGTGTGTGTGTGAGAGAGAGAGAGAGAGAGAGAGAGAGAGAGAGAGAGAGAGAGAGAGAGAGAGAGAGAGAGAGAGAGAGAGAGAGAGAGAGAGAGAGAGAACAACATTGGTAAGACCAGCAATCAATCACCTTAGCATGAAGTTAATAACAAAGAAAATTGAGTGTCAGAAAGTAAGTGTATTGGGGGATTATAAATTACTGACAGTTTTGGATAGAGGAAGAAGCAGGTTGGGGAATACAGTTTTGTTTAATCTAAGCACTAAATTCATATTTCAAAGGTTGATATTACTTATAAACTATATTATGAAAGATATAGGATTTTTACATGGATATATGCTGGTTAAATCAGTATACTGTAGATTATTGCTTAAATAAGAGGAGCTGATAAAGCTGCCCTGTAAGAAATAGGGAACAAATAATAAAAAATAATATGCAATATTGATTCTGAATACTGATCTTGAAAAGCTAAGCAGGGTCAAATTTATCTATTACTTTTTGGAAGACTATGAAGAAATCCCATGGCTGTAGCTAGACTACCATATTGAAAAAACATCCCGGAAGAAGGCAATGAACCATATTCATATTGTGGAGAAGAAAACCACATGTTCACATTATCACTCAAAATAGAGTTCAACTTGAAAAAATAGAGAAGTGGTTGTAATAATTGCTACTTCGGGGTTTTAGTGTAAATATTCCTGGATTCAGGAATTCAATAACCCTCTGGACAGCTGATATACTATGGTATCTTTAAGGTTACTCTCTGATCCTGGGAAAGTAAAAGACAACATACAGGAAAATATAACAGATAAAATCATGCAAATCATAAGGAATTGGGGGTATCATTTCTCTAGAATAAATTTGTTTTCTGTGAAATGTATGTATTTTTAGAGTCTGTGTGATCAAAAGGACTATTTTAAGGAAGTGAAGTGCTATTGTTATTAAATTAGAGGTATGGAGATGTGAGTACTGTTGCTGGTGATAACAGAATAAGGTTGTGCTTATGGGCATTTAAAATGATCTGTTCTGGAGATCGTAGTTAATATGATTTTGTTGTACTTTATGATATTTTAAGGATTAAGAACTAACATATGAATTCAGGTAAGTTTTCTTTTTTATTGCCAATGTTAACAAAGGATGGCATTATGTTGTAGGATAGTTGAATGTGCCATTGGAAAGACAAGTTAGATTAGTTCATAACCTGTTCAGCTGCAATTTTTGAACCACAGAAAGGGCTCATGAATATCAGATTATTAACTCAACATTTGGAATGCTGGGATGAAAGCATTATAAAAACTCCTCATATTAATACTAAATATCCAGAAATCCTGTTTAAGAAAGTGTGCTTAGGGACAAACCTCTTCATAACAATGATTTTGTTCCAACAAGACTAGTGAACTTCATTAGTTTATTTGCATTAGAAAAAGTCTATTAGAAATATAGTGTTGAACTTGGGAACACAAGTTCAGGAGTCAGTTAATATTCATGGGTGTAATCCCATTGTATTTAATGATACTATAGCTTTTTTTAAATATATAAACCAAATATAAACCAATTATAAATCAGCATACAAGTGGTAGGCATTTTGAGCTGATCTAATTAATAATTAACACTATATATTTATTAGTTTCTAACCAAAACATATCTCAATTGCATTTGCACTTAAAATCCATTTGTTCAATCAATATCCTGTTTTCCCGCTTTTTTTAAAAAAAAAATTGATTTCCCATCAATGTTCCATTGCTTATAGTTTTCTCATAATAAATTATATTTGGGTAACCAAAAGCTTCCCTTATTCAGACCCTCTTAGCATTTTCACATTTCCTTTCTCATACCAAAATATAGTATTCTAGTTGCAGATCCTATCTTTCTAGTTATAATAATACTTTTATTTCTAACAATTATCTATTCTCTTATCATGTTCAAACTTCTATTTAATAATATAATATCCCATCTAATGAGTCAAAATCTATATTTTCTTCAGTTTTACTCTGTTCTGTCTGGCCCCTTTCAGCTCATTAAAATCCACATAAATATGTCTTTAAGAGGTTTATTTAACACATTTCAAAAGAATTCACTTCAAAGCACGCTGCTGGCATTTTGCTGGCAGAAACAGCCAAGTCTCATTTATTTACATTTAGATTAAAACATGCTCCTTCCACACCTTCCAATTAACTCACTCTTTCTTTATCACATTGTCCAAGACCTCATTATTCTCCCGTAGATTTCCAAAACATCAGAAGACTGAATTCAAACGCACGGCTCCAGATATCAGGCTACTCCTTGATTAACGTTGCTCGTGACAAAGGCGTAGTCTCTCTGTCCCCTTCTAATATAGTTTCCGATACGTCACTTCCCCCCATTACTTCCTTTTCCCACTTAACTGACACCTGCGCTTATCAAACCTTCGGAATCTCGGATCAAGCCATCTATCTTCTTGCTCCAAATCTGACCCCTCACTTTGCGAATCTGACCCAGACTGCCTGTAAATCTCCTCCCTGTCTGTCTCAGCTGCCGGGAGGGGAAAATACCCAGAGGGGCCTGGCTGCTCTTCCTCGGCTGCCGGGAGGGGAAAACACCCAGAGGGGCCTGGCTGCTGATCCTCATCCTCTGATACTTCCCAAGCTGGTCTAGGGACACTCACAACATACTCTAGCTTTCTTCCTTTGCCAATTAACTTTGCAAGTCAATACATTTGAATCATTAAGTAGTTCTTCCTCTATTTTTGTGTATATTGTTTGGAATAAGAAAGACAATTTGATTAAAGTATTTTTGGAAGAACACTCAGCCCATTTATATTCATTAAACTGCCTCTCTCCTTCTTCAATTTTTCACAATTATCCTAATAGCTTTATCTTCTGTTTGATCAGCTCTTCTTCCTTAGAAGTGGTCTGAGATCTTGACAAGTAAGATATCTTTTCCATTTCCAGTATTATCTCTTCATCTTCTAATTCTTCATTTGTCTGAGTCTGTCTGTTGATATCTTCCTTTAGGTATCTTTGGATCCGCTTCCTCTAATTTTCCTTCTATTTTCTGGGTTACTAGTTCCTTCTTTGGAGACATTTTCTGAATTTGTAGGTTTAGATTAGAAAATTGTTCTTTTATCTTCTTTGAGTTATTTTTAGTCCCATCATGAGCTAAGGTAATTGTCTCTTGTATTGATTTCAACATAGAAAGAATTTCTTTCTGAAATTCATCAACATTTTCTTGTTGGTATGTCAAGCTGAGGGCTTTGAAGACAAGTGTCAGGGATATTTTTTTTACCATTTAAGGCTAAGTAAGGAACATTCATTTTGTTTTTGTATGTGGTCTTTATAGTCCAATCTATTTAGGAATTTTAAAACTTTCAGTCAATTGTCATTTGAACTCCAAATTAACCAGCAAACCTAATAGTCCATCCTTAAGCCTCCCCTAAATAAATATAAGCAAAATTCAAGTTTTTCTGTCCAATGAAAAACATATCCTTTCTGTCCAGAGAGAAAAAGCAATTAAAAGTTGTTCATCAATCAAAGGTTTATAATCTGAAGTATTCTATCATCTTAATCAGTAACGCATGTTTCTTCTACAGGGAAATAGTTCCACAACACAGCTCTAAAAATCAATATTTGTATTCGTAATCCAGGCAGGCCAGTTTCAAAATAGTTTATCATCTCTGCCACACAGATAAGCAGCCCAAGAGGGTTTTCCCCCCCTTTTCCCAGATACAGGCTTCAAAAGTGAAAGTTTCCAAGGACAGCAAAAGTCTTATCTGAGTCTCAGCTTCAAGCCAAGTTTCCTTTAATCATAATATATTGTAGTGCTGTGGTTTGCCACTAAATGTCATTGATGCCGTCTTCCAGCTTTTTAAATCCAAACTTACATTGCAAGCTTTTCAAGTCTCTTTTCTAAAAAAGTTTCAAAAGCACTTTTAGTCCCCAAATTTCAAAGCTATATATCTCTATTGATTCCAAATTAATCTTGTAATTTTCTCTGTTTTCCCCCAAGCAATTAGTGTGCCGCTTTATTCCCCCTGAGGGAATGGAGTGGAAATTCCCCTTCCCTCTCTCATCAGGCAGTTTTCTTTATTTTGGGTGTTTTTTTCCAGGAAAAAGTCTTAAAGTCATAAAGAGAGGATAAAGTCTCACCCAGTTCCATCCAAATTGCTCAAAAGTTGCTCGTTAGTATTTATTTTCTTCGGTTGTCAGCAGCTTCTGACTGGCAACATGAATGTGGCCAGTCTTTCCCCTGCAGGTTTGGAGGGCTTCCTTGATCAAACAGAAGAGCCGCCATCTTCCATGATCAATGAGAGTCCCCTCCTTCTTCATCACCTCTCCAGAGCGACTTTTAACTCTTTTTAGGGTCCCCAGCAGGGCGAAATCAAACCTGGAAGATGGAACCCTGTCTTTCTGCAACTGTGACACCGCGATGCCTAACTGGAAGCCCAACCACAGCTATGATTCTCTCAATGACATATTGTCTATCTTGGTCTCAGCATCCATCCATTACTCTTTTGCTACTAACATTTGTTTTCAAGTTATCCTCTGACATCACATTATGAAAACCCGTACCGATCCTAGCCTAGTTAGTATGTAAAATTGAAACTCATTGGAAGCTCCCTGTCACTGAACTTGTGAGCTTTTGAATGGAAAAATGATCTCTGAATACAATATTTACTGTATGTAACATAATAGAGACTTATTTTTTAAAAGTGGTCAGATAGTGAAATGGAAGTCAGCAGATGTTTATTTTTTCTCCCTTCTCTTATAGCTCACTCATTTCCATTTGTTAGCCCCTTTTGTGTTTTAACAATAGTGTTTTCATCATTCTTTGTTGCAGGTAGAAGAAACATTCAATTCATTATGGATCATGTCTCTCTGACTGTCACTTGAATTTATCAGTCAACACTATGATATGCAAGAGGTCTGCTTCAGCCTTTTCTGCAAAAAAGAGGGAGGGAGGTGCGGGAGTTCTATTAGAGCTAATTAGAAGAAAGTCAATTACCAGAAATCTTTCCCCAGAGGAGTAAAAATGCCAGACAGTCACATTAGCTGTCTTTTGTTATATTTTCAGGTTTTTCTAAGAACAACATTATTTAATGCTCACTCTATATGTGTGTGTTTGTGTGTGTGTGTGTGTGTGTGTGTGTGTGTATGGGAACTTTCTTAGACTTTGAAACCCAATATTTATAGACTAGCCATTAAAGTGATGATTGAAGTGCAATCTTAGCCTCAAATTATACCTGTAGTTGATCATGGAAACATAGAATTGTGAAATTGGAAGAGACTATGAGGATCACCTAGCCCAAATGTAGGAAAACCAGTTAAGCATTCAGCTTCTTATTTAAAACCACCAGTGAGGAAAACCCATAATCTCAATAGGTGAAGTGCTTCACTGCTGTACAAAACTTAAATCTGAACAAGAAGTAAGCACCTTCAAGTAAATTAATTATTTCTCTTCCTAGTCCCGGATCATTTTCCCTATGGCACCTTTTTACATACCTGATCTCAGGCCCAGTCTTTTTATCTTCAAACTAAATATCTTGTTCCTTCAGATTGTTCTCACAAGATACATTTTAAGTTCCTGTCTCATCTTCGTTGTACTTCTCAGACTCTATTCTAACAGAGTCAGTATTGGGATCACCACTAAATTCTCTATTCCAGCAGAACAAAATATTTCGCCAGTGGAAAAATAGCTTGATCTATATAGCTATATAGGTGTAGACTTTGAATCTTAAGAAAATTGGTCATATACCACAGAACCTGAAGATGAACACTTGGATATGGCATAAAGATAAATACTTTTTCAGAGTGGCTAACCACCTTACCTCAAATGATGGATATAACCTGAAGATTTGAATAATGAAATAAAGGCCAGGAGGGATGACGGATAATTTGACTCAGTTCTGAAGAAGCACAGTGGGAGATATGTGTGAGCAGAAGACAGATCCAAATTCCAAAATAATGCACAAAACTCTCACACACCAACTTATCATGACTAAGTTTTATTTGATCTTCCTATTGTGAGAAAATGTAAAGGCAATCAGAGCTTTAGGAAACTCTACCTGACACTAGTATAGCTTGCTTTCACATTCATTATCTGAAAATTGTGACAGTTCAGAATTTGATGTTAAGTAATTATGATAATTATAATGATAATAGATACAAAACACCTGAGTTCACCTTTATGACTGCCACAGCAACTGAGGTGTTTTCAGAGATTTATGCTTCTGTTTAGGATCTTTCTGCCTGAACAAATTAACCTTGTTAAGAGGAAAAAAAACAGGTGTAAGGAAGATAAAACCTGAATTCCTAAAACAAACTAAAGGTGATAACTTATTCTGGATGCCCCATTCATATCATAATGAATGCATAATATTCATAGAAACACCAATGCAAGCTAGTGTAAGTAGAATCAGACTAAAGTATGTTTATTGTAGCTTTCAGATATCTTACCTTTTGTGCTCGTCGCTTGTCAGCTCTTTGATTCTGATGATAAATTCGGCTGAAATTGGAAACAATAACTGGGACAGGAAGGGCAATGACAAGCACACCGCTCAGTGAACAAATGGAACCAAATATCTTGCCAGCAATTGTCTTGGGCACCATATCTCCATAACTGGTATGGGGCAAAAAAGGAGACAAATAAGATAGCAGTGTTAGTACAAAGCAAAGCACATGTAAACACTGGCTAATCTGATAATCTTGAGAAATGCTTCTCAACCTCAGCAACTTTAAGATGTGTGGACTACAACTCCCAGAAATCCTCAGCCAGCATGGGGCATTCTGGGAGTTGAAATCCACACAGTAAGCAGCTGAGATGGAGAAACACTGATGTAGAGCAGGCTTTTAAATCTGGTCTATGGAATTCTGAGATTCCACAAGGATTTTATAAGAGAAAATGCACTCAAATGCAATCTAGACGCTTGTACTGAGTCATATTAACTCCCCAAAATTGCCTAAACTGGGTATGGGAAGCTCTCTGAACACACTGCTAACATAAAAAGTTCTGCTTAAATTTACTTTAAATTTCCTACACTCTTTATTGAATCTTAGCTTGTCTTCATTTAGTATGGTGAGAGCTTACCTAGGCAACAAATGTTTGCCATCAGATGTTCCATTTAGCACTTCTGCAGAATAAACCCCTGTGGCCCAAGATATAAAAGCAATCTTGGGCCACATGTCTATAAAAATGACATATGATGCATTATCCCATATTTGCTTTGTTTACATTAACAACACATTCATGGTGATGGATGTGCTATGCAAGCTTTTACCAGCTTTTCCTCAAGCCACTCTGAATCTAGTTTTTGGCAAAAATGAGATGACTTCACATTTTGCATCAATTTTTTTTAGCTTCATGAATTCTAAGCCAGGGGATATGTTACAATTTTCGGTTACTTTCAAAAGTCACTGAGACTGCTTTATGTCTAAAGCAGTGATGGCGAACCTTTTAGAGACCGAGTGCCCAAACCGCAACCCAAAACCCACTTATTTATCGTAAAGTGCCAGGGCCGCATCAGCATTGTGGTGCTCTCAGGGAGGGGGGCAGGGAGGCACCTCTGAGTGCTGCCTTTGGCACGCAAAACCTGGGGGCACCCCATTTGCAGCGCATGCATGCTCGCGGCCCCATGTATGCATGCATGCATATAAAATGCTTCCTCCTCCCTTTTCTTCCAGTCTGCCAATCGACAATGGTTGGTGACCTCTGTTCTACCATCTCTACTTGAGCTTGCTAGTCAGCTGCTTTGCCTTTGTGCTGGGTGGGGCTCCTGCTCCAGGCGGCAGTGGTGGCCTGATGGACCTGCTGCTGGTGGCAGTGGTGCATGTGCCAACAGAGAGGACTCTAAATGCTGCCCCTGGCACGCATGCCATAGGTTTGCCACCACTGGTCTAGAGTTTTTTAAAAACCTAAATACACCCCCATATATACTTACTGACCTGTACAACATTAATATAAGCAAAAATGCACAAAACAAAAATATAATTCCATTTTCAGGTAATAGTTCAATGTTCAATTGCCTCTACTGAATTTTTCGATTAAATTTCCAGATAGGTTTACTGCATTGAACCAAATGAAGTGACTCCAACTTTGAATAGAATCATTTCAGTTCAAGATGAATATATATAACAAATTAAACTGAATTATTATTATGTAAGACTTGGGGGTATATCTCTATTAATTGATTGAAAGTAGTGAAAAACAAATGCACATTTTAAAATACATTGTAAGATTAATTCCTTTTGTTGTCATCCCAATGCCAGCATTTTGAGGTAGACCAGGTCAAGAAACACATAGCACACTAATTCATTGTTGTTTGATGTAATAACAAAATCATTAAAATCTGAAAGTTTCCTCCCAATGCCTCTTTCGCTAAAAAGAATCAAGTTTCTTTTTTGCCCACTCTTTTTTCCCCAGGGCTAAGTGGATGTTTAGCTACCTATTTTTGCATTCTTTCTTCAGAGTTGTGCTCTTCCACAACTACCAGTAGTGAAATAAGTACAACATATTAAATGTTGAAAGGTTTGTTTAACACCAACATATTTTGCATTACCACCTTTCAAGTTAATCTTATGGCAGGACAGAAGGACCAATAACACACCAATCCACTGGCTGGACAATCTTCAAAATCAAGTGTGGATCTTTCTTTCCAGATCGTGAGAAGTATAAGGTCAAGCGTTGCTACAAGAATTAGAGGGCAGAATCTTCCAGCAATATAAATATTCTCAGAATTAACTACAAAAACAATGTATCAGTGACATTACACCATACTCAATCTGTAATATATTATCCAGATTTTTCTCAAGGGTTTATAATCAGTGCCTATTTTTGGTAAAAGGTTTTTGGGATGCTTATACAAATGTTTAATACTTCTTTATAAAAGTATAACTATCAGTTTACCGACCACATTCCCCAGGACTTGTAGACCATTGCAAAAATACAAATTACTTCATACCTTCTAGATTTACTATTGCTCTGTATTAGAAAATTGAAGCACCTCTCTGCTTGGATCAATAGTATTTAAAAGCATAGGAAATAGTATGTCTTATAAAACAGACACAGCAGAAAAGAATTCTTGGAAGAAGCCTTTTATTCAATTTTTTTCACTCATATTATATAAGTATTAAATGAACACTGTTTATCTTTCTTAAGACTGCATATGCATTCATATGTCATACTTCCTTTTAAAAGATAAAGAAAGAGAAATAAAACAATTCTACTGAATGTCAATACTTAGAATATGAGTTTTAAAGCTTACATCAATATACATTGTAAATCAATTGGAGAAAGTCAAAAATTAAATATTTATATTACTTTTAGGGGTTTTTGTTTCTTTTTCTTCTAACAATGATAAATAATAATATAGTGGAGATTTTGCTGTTAGGCTACAAATTCATATATTTTTTCTTTAATATGAAAACAATATACTCTGCATATAAATGTTATATTAAGCATTAATTGTACAACCTAATTATTTAGCCACGTATAGATATTCTTTTTGAAAATATATCTGTTATAAATTAAAGAAAAAAAAAATTTGAATGAACAAAAGAACACTGGAACACTGCTATCATGTCTCCCTAGTCCTTCTTTTCATTAGCTAGCTGCTAGACAAATCTTTTTCCTGTAACCGTTCTTTGTATGTTTTAGCTTCCACTCCCGTAATCATTCTTGTTACTCTTCTCTGGACTCTTTTCAGAGTCTCAACATCTTTTTTATATTATGGTGACCAGAACTGAATGCAGTACTCCACATGTAGTATTTTTTATTTGCGCATGCACGGTAGCTAGGTTGCTACCACTGCTGCTGCTGCTGCTACTGGTCCACGTAGCCAGAAAGGTTGGGGACCTCTGTTGTATAGAATCCTCTTTTCTATTTGTTTCTATTTGTTCTGGAAACAGACAATTATGGCTTAGGGTTGCTTGTAGCCTTGGGGAGCCCTTTTAGTGACTCCCTAGATCCTCTCTAACCAGGATTGTGGAAAACTGAAATCATGTTTTCTTGCCTTTTTGACCTAAAAATGTATTATATGCCAGACAATTCTGGTGAAATTATGTCTATCAGGTTACAAGGAATTGGAAGAGTTTGTGTAAGAATGATGCTCTAAAATAGAAAGGCAAAGGTTTCCCCTGTCAGTGACTTCTAACTCTAGAGGATGATATTCATCTTCAATTCACAGCCGAAGTGCCAGAGTTGTCCAAAGACGCTTCCATGGTCATGTGCCGGCATGACTATGTGCTGAAAGTGCATGGAATAGTGTTAATAGGAATGTCATTTAAGTACACAGAAACTCTCAAAATCCTCATCATCAAATAGCTCTGATCACTTGTATGATGTGTCTTACACACTTGGAGGTTCTTATTTTCCCTAATATTTTAGGCCTTGCCCAGAAAAAGGTTTGCTCAGAAGAATCATACCATTATAGTCCTTATCTTGTATCTAGAGCAGGGGTGTCAAACTGCTGGCCCACTGGCCGGACGCATCATCTGGAAGCTGCACCCATTCCATTGCTGGCAATGGTAAAACCGTCCCAATACATTGCACGATGTCATGTGATGTTGCGAGTTTGACATGTCTGATCTAGAGGATCTCCAAGTATATATATATATATATATATTGTTTAAAATTGTTGACAAAGAAATAAGGGATTTCTGATATAGCTATTTCGAGTTTCTTAACTCTCTTCAGTCAGAACTCACCCTTCCGGGATTCGAACCTGGGCAGTCTGCATGCTAAGCAGATGCTTTAACCTATTGAGCCACAAGTTCTCTCCCGCTTTGTCAGTAGTCAGGGAGTAAGGATATGTGTCAAGTGTTTATTTTTTAGATTGCACCCTGTAAACCCAAATATGGGAGGAAGGAATCATTCTTTCCTTTTGCTTGTTTTAGCTCAACCCAGAGCCATCCTGCAAGCACAAATATATATATGTTGTTTAAAATTGTTGACAAAGAAATAAGGGATTTCTGATACAGCTATTTCGAGTTTCTTAACTCTCTTCAGTCAGAACTCACAGGGTGCAATCTAAAAAATAAACACTTGACACATATCCTTACTCCCTGACTACTGACAAAGCGGGAGAGAACTTGTGGCTCAATAGGTTAAAGCATCTGCTTAGCATGCAGACTGCCCAGGTTCGAATCCCGGAAGGGTGAGTTCTGACTGAAGAGAGTTAAGAAACTCGAAATAGCTATATCAGAAATCCCTTATTTCTTTGTCAACAATTTTAAACAACATATATATATTTGTGCTTGCAGGATGGCTCTGGGTTGAGCTGAAACAAGCAAAAGGAAAGAATGATTCCTTCCTCCCATATTTGGGTTTACAGGGTGCAATCTAAAAAATAAACACTTGACACATATCCTTACTCCCTGACTACTGACAAAGCGGGAGAGAACTTGTGGCTCAATAGGTTAAAGCATCTGCTTAGCATGCAGACTGCCCAGGTTCGAATCCCGGAAGGGTGAGTTCTGACTGAAGAGAGTTAAGAAACTCGAAATAGCTATATCAGAAATCCCTTATTTCTTTGTCAACAATTTTAAACAACATATATATATTTGTGCTTGCAGGATGGCTCTGGGTTGAGCTGAAACAAGCAAAAGGAAAGAATGATTCCTTCCTCCCATATTTGGGTTTACAGGGTGCAATCTAAAAAATAAACACTTGACACATATCCTTACTCCCTGACTACTGACAAAGCGGGAGAGAACTTGTGGCTCAATAGGTTAAAGCATCTGCTTAGCATGCAGACTGCCCAGGTTCGAATCCCGGAAGGGTGAGTTCTGACTGAAGAGAGTTAAGAAACTCGAAATAGCTATATCAGAAATCCCTTATTTCTTTGTCAACAATTTTAAACAACATATATATATTTGTGCTTGCAGGATGGCTCTGGGTTGAGCTGAAACAAGCAAAAGGAAAGAATAATTCCTTCCTCCCATATTTGGGTTTACAGGGTGCAATCTAAAAAATAAACACTTGACACATATCCTTACTCCCTGACTACTGACAAAGCGGGAGAGAACTTGTGGCTCAATAGGTTAAAGCATCTGCTTAGCATGCAGACTGCCCAGGTTCGAATCCCGGAAGGGTGAGTTCTGACTGAAGAGAGTTAAGAAACTCGAAATAGCTATATCAGAAATCCCTTATTTCTTTGTCAACAATTTTAAACAACATATATATATTTGTGCTTGCAGGATGGCTCTGGGTTGAGCTGAAACAAGCAAAAGGAAAGAATAATTCCTTCCTCCCATATTTGGGTTTACAGGGTGCAATCTAAAAAGTAAACACTTGACATATATATATATATATATATTGTTTTAAAATTGTTGACAAAGAAATAAGGGATTTCTGATATAGCCATTTCGAGTTTCTTAACTCTCTTCAGTCAGAACTCACCCTTCCGGGATTCGAACCTGGGAACCCATATTTGGGTTTACAGGGTGCAATCTAAAAAATAAAAACACTTGACATATATATATATATATGTGTGTGTGTGTGTGTGTGTGTGTGTGTGTGTGTCAAGTGGTTATTTTTTAGATTGCCCCCTGTAAACCCAAATATGGGAGGGATAAATCATTCTTTCCTTTGCTTGTTTCAGCTCAACCCAGAGCCATCTGCAAGCACAAATATATATATGTTTTTAAAATTGTTAACAAAGAACAATTTTTTTATTTGTTTGGCTTTGCGTTCGTGGTCGTGCCTCATCTTCATGGTGGGTGTCAGTTTGCTTCGTGTATGGATTGGAGGGGTTTAAGGTGGCTAATGATGCAGCTGTGGTCTGGCTTCTGGTTTGTGGTCGTGCCTCCTCATCAGTGTGGGTTTGGGTTTGCTTTTTGCCTGGATGTGTGGCGGTGACATCCTGTGTGGTTTTTGTGAGTGTAACACTGACTAACCTGAGCACAACAAAGCCCCCACCCAAACAGAACACTCCGCCATCCAATCAGAGCACAGCCAACCCCCCATCCAATCAGAGCACAGCCAAGCCCCTAACCAATCAGAACACACCTCCACCCAATCAGAACACAGCTGAGCTTCCAGCCAATCAGTTCAAGCCCCCACTGGCAGTTAAAAGGAAGAAACAGCTAAAATCTCACATTGCTCCTAGAAGCAGAAGCCGAAAGCACCAGCCTGAAGATGACGAATGAGACTTTGTCGAAATGTCGCCAAGACACTTCAAATTCTACGTGGGAGAAAACCCTGAAGAACCAAAGACCTATATATATGTGTGTGTGTGTGTGTGTGCGCGCGTGCGCGTGCGTGCGTGTGTGTGTATCCTGAGTTTCTTTGATTTAATTTTTACCTGTATCAACTATTGCTGATACCAGGATAGAATGATTTATTCTATTTTTCAGGATCCAATCTGTGTTGGTCACTGGGACAGAGATTCAATCTTCTGAGCTTTCAGACTCATACTGGAGCCCATCCTCAGGGAACTTGTCTCTCACCAAAATATGACCAATCCAGACTGGATCATGCAAATCCCAGATTATCCCAGATTATCCTGGGACATGTATATCTGCCTTAATTTGTATTCTCTTTTGTGCCAAAATAAAGCATTGGACTGGATATATATTTATGATAGAATAACATGAGAGTGACTATCAGTGCAAAAAATGAGGAATACTGATACAGAAAAGGAAGTTTTTCAAGAATTTTAGATATAGTGCAGAATATTTTAATGTATAACCAGACTCATTTCACACTATAGAAACTTAAATTCTTTTTTAATGACTACTACTTTCATCTATTCTAACTGGAGTGCAAAGCTTGTTTTGCAATGAACTGGATCTTGCAAATGTTCATATGTTGTTCTTATTCTAATCAGATTGTTCTCTCAACCTCAACCTTTTGCAATTATTTTAAAATTCATTCTTATTTTTACTGAACTAAATCCAGTTGATAGTTGATTGATAATATTGTCTATGGATAATTTTTTATTTTTCACTAATACATTAAACAATTAGAACTAAAAATAATTAAAAAAGAATATGAACAATAACAATATCAGGAGCCCTGGTGACAGAGTGGATAGAATGCAGTATTGCAGAGAAACTCTGCCCAAAGCCTGGAGTTCAATCTTGATGGGGTTCAAGGTTCACTCAGCTTTCCATCTTCCAACATTGGTAAATTGAGGACCCAGATTGTTGGGGGTGATATGCTTACTCTGTAAACTGCCCAGAGAATGCTATAAAGTGCTATGGGGTGGTATATAAGTCACTGCTATTGTAATTTGAAAGTCAGCCAAGACTATTTTTTTTATTAAACATGAAATAGTTTTATAACATGTACAAAAGGATTGAGGTATTCATAGTAACTATTTATTTATTTATTTATTCGATTTCTATGCCGCCCTATTCCGGAGAACTCAGGGCGGCTCACAACACAGTAGAAATCAACATAAAAATACATATAAATATAAAACCTCTTAATTTTTTTTTAAAAAAACCCAATCATTCAGCATACACACAGACATACACTGGCTTGGGGCAAGATGTTAACTACCCCAGGCCTGCCGGCAGAGGTGTGTTTTGAGTAATTTACGAAAGGCGGAGAGGGTGGGGGCGACACGGATCTCCGTGGGAAGTTGGTTCCAGAGGGCTGGGGCCGCAACAGAGAAGGCTCTTCCCCTAGGCCCTGCCAGGCGACACTGTCTGGCTGACGGGACCTGGAGAAGGCCGACTCTGTGGGCCCTAACTGGCCGCTGGGATTCATGGGGCAGCAGACGGTCCCGTAAGTAACCTGGTCCGATGCCATGTAGGGCTTTATAGGTCATAACCAACACTTTGAATTGGGTTCGGAGACCAATTGGCAGCCAATGCAGCTCGCGGAGTGATGCCGAAATGTGGGCATTTCTGGGCAAGCCCAACACTGCTCGCGCGGCTGCATTCTGCATTACCTGAAGTCTCCGAACATTTTTCAAAGGTAGCCCCATGTAGAGAGCATTGCAGTAGTCGAGCCTCGAGGTGATAAGGGCATGAGTGACTGTGAGAAGAGACTCCCGGTCCAAATAGGGCCGCAACTGGTGCACCAGGCGAACCTGGGCAAATGTCCTCCTCGCCACAGCCGAAAAATGATGTTCCAAATTTAGCTGTGGATCGAGGAGGACGCCCAAGTTGCGGACCTTCTCCGAGGGGGTCAAAAGCTCCCCCCCAGGCTGATGGACGGATAGATTGAATTATCCTTGGGAGGCAGAACCCATAGCCACTCCGTCTTGTCGGGGTTGAGCTTGAGCCTGTTGGCACCCATCCAAAACTGTGGAAAACTTTTCAGATTTCTTTGTATGTTTTACTGGTTTTATTATCTAAGAGTTCTAGGAATATTAAGTCTAATGTAGATCCAGTATGGCATAGTATTTAGAGTGCTGGATTGCAACCCAGGAGACCCATTTGATTATGAATTTCCATTTGACTTTAGTTACTGTGGAACAGTTATTTTTCCCAGGATTGTTATTGGGAAGTTAAGGTCTGAGAGCTGAACTCATGTTTGCATCTTAATTTTCTGAGAGAAAAAGTGGATTATTTCTGTAAGAAATCCATAAATAATAAATGTGCAAACAAATGTACTATAGATTTAATATTCTTTGTAGATTTTGCTATAATAGCTAACAAAGCTACCATTTTGGAAATTGTTATGACCTGGTAATATTGTATTTAACAGGAACTATCTAGAGCAGAGGTTAGCATCTTTTTTCAAATGATGGGCATTTCTGTACCTTCTCATGAGATTTGAGGCTTTAAAAAGAACAATTCATTTTTCTTCAATTGTAATAAGCTATGTATGGTATCTGGAGATGCCATAGACATATGTGAATGTTGTGTTGCCATCTCCTCATTTGAAGCAATATGCAATGTTCAATGAGACCAGATTCTCTAACTAGAAGCTTTTGTGGGTGTTTGTGGGTGTGTGCATGTGTGCATGCATGGGTGTGTGAATACTTTGATGGAATGATAGAAGTATATTTTAATATATGGTTCTTCAATGTGGATGAAATGGGCATTATTTTCTGCAAAAAAATTATTAGGACTAGGGATAGAAGCATAAGTAGATTAAGCAGGGATCAGAGCAGTCCATCTCTTTCAGATACTTACAGTTAGGAGACTGGAAACTGGATGATCAAGAAAGATTCGGAGAAGGAGAATATTTGAGAATTACACTTATTTTGATATACAACAAATCACTTATGGAAAGTAATTTGATTAGCGGATTAGAACCCCCCCTCCAAGATATGAGAGAGGAATGAAATTCATGTCATTTCCTTTCTTGATTAGCCTTGTAAATCAAGGGTAGATGAAGCAAAATATACGGTTCTGGAGCATAAGAGTTCAGGGCACATTTGTGCCAGTATTTAGCCCTATTCCTTTGCATGGAATTCTAAAATGTGTAAGGGTCTGTGAACATGCACAAAATAAGACTCCTACCCATACATGTTCAAGAGGAAAAAAAGTTCTAAAACTGGAAGAAAGAACCATTCAAAGCTATTCTCCAGTACTTGTCGTATTTGAAGTTATGAAGTACAGGTATATAACTATCCATTCATTTGCATAGCTCTGGCTAAAATAAAGAAGTGAGCTACATTATATTCAGTGATGACACTTACTAAGTTATACTTTTTTCTTCATTTTTCAGATAAAAGCAGGGAGAAAATACAGATTAAAAAAAAACTAAACTGCATCAGAATAAAACTCTAATGCACTGAAGTAATATGAAACTATATAAATGGAATTTTAGAAATAAGCAAAAATACCAACAAAATGTTCAATTTGCTAGGACAAAAAAACAACACCAGAAACATATCACAATAAAATCAAGACAAAAAAAAGTCAGCCATGAAAATGGATCTGGTAAGTATTTTGTAGCATGAGAGGGCACTTTTCACAATTCACATAATGACTTAGATCTAATGAGAAAGGCAAAGTATTATTGGTTACAGGCAATGTCCAACAGTTTCCTATGATGCTCAGTCATTTGGATATTGCAAAAGGAACAAATGAATAAAGGAGGCAAAAATGTCAAAGAGAAGTTGAGAAAAGTATTTTCTTGAGGGCAAATATTGTTGAACACATGTAACTTCTTCCAAATTAACATATTTCATGAAATAAGTTTGATCTCCATAAAATACTTTTTGGCCTAATGATCATCCTTGAAATATTTTAGTTAGAGAATTTAAATGCTGAAGAACAGAGGCTAATTAACATTATGCTTGCATCATTGTAGTGAAAAGGTGCATGAAAATTATTTTCAGTTCCACACTGAACTATGAGCGCCTAGCTTAAAAAATACATTTGTGTATCCAGTGCTTTTTTTCTAAAAAAAAAAAAAAAAAAAAAAAAGGCCGGAACTCACACACGTCATACAACCCACCTTGCCTACCCTACAAGGTTCCATCCAAAAAAGGTGCCGGAACTCCATTCTGGGCGTTCTATGAGAAAAAAAAGCCCTGTGTGTATCTATCTATCCACATGGATGCGCATACAAATGATTCTCAGGTTTAACTTCTAATCATACAGATAATGATTAACCTAAGTTCTAATATTTCTGGTCACTTTCAGTCCCATCCTGGTATTAGACCATCCAGGTGCAATGTCTGCAGCCAAGGGCCACCAAGACAAGATATTGCTGGTTGTACCTCTTGCTCTCAATGTCACATGTTTCCTCCTGTCAGTTTGTCACTGGGGGTATTACTAGTATCTTGGGGAAAGGGCTCACCTCAAAACATAACTGTCTCAGCCAAAACAAGATAGTTGGCAGGTCTGAAGTAAGTTGTGTCTTTATTTTTCAACTCCTTCTAAATCTTTACTATGTGTCTAGATTCTTCATTTCAGGAAGGGGCAACACACATCCTTATCTCTGCTACAAGAAAGCATGAAGAAGGCTTCTGATTGTGACTTATAGTGTCTTCTGTTCTCACCCAGCAATGAAATAATATAAAGCTTGTCATTACTCTTGTATAGCACATTCATAGTTTAAAGACTCTAGAACAGGGGTGTCAAACTGCCAGCCCGTGGGCCGGATGCGTCATGGTGAAACCGCGCCCACCCTATTGCCGGCAATGGAAAAAAGTCGTGATACATCATGACACATCATGTGACATTGCAAGTTTGACACCCCTGCTCTATAAGATACTCTAAAGTCACTGTTTTGGAAATGGAAAATACAAACATTGTCTGAGAATATAAACAAGGCTATGAATTGACTTTTGAGTTTTCAAAGCTACCTTATATCAAAAAATCTTTCCTAATATGAAAAATAAGTATTTTATTTGCAATTGTGAACAAAGCTCTTTTGGGTGTGTGTGTTTAAATCTAAGGTATGATGGATCTAGAGCTTAAACTTAAAGCCTAAGAACTTAGACCACCAAAGGAAAAAAACACATACCGTGTTTTTCTTAGATGTGACTAGGCTTAATTTTAAAGAAAACTTTCATCATTGAGAAGAGTTATTGCAGAGATAGTTCTCAAAAATAAGCAAATTGTCAATAAGTGGGTAGTAGAAAATGCCAGCTTCACAATAAATGCAATATTACTGAGTTCTAAATGAAAGTGGATATCCAAGAGTGGTATCATTATTTTACTGGAATTATTTGCCAGACAGCTACAATGCTCTTAGAACATTTAGAAATTATTTGAGGATAAAAAATATGTTCAGTGTTGTGATACAGCTATCAGTCCCCCTATCCCTATCTAATTCTAAATAAAAAAGACAAGCTAAGCTAGAGGGCTTAAAAATATATCTCAGATGCAGGCTCTGGAATCTGCACATTTTGGCTGGAGAAAAAAAATGCTTTCTATGATTGCAAAATATCACTACCCAGATGTTTTAATTTATATATGTTATGAACAATAATTTTGATGTGTGATAGAAGGAACTGTATGCAAAGGGTTTTCTCAGAATGTATCTTTGGGAGAGAAGTTGCAGTTGGGCATGGAGAACTTGCTTTGAAGGTAGGTTTGTTCAACCTTTGCTAATATAGACAGTGTTTAATTAGACAGAATAATGATCTGATTTGGAATAAGCCCATTTTCTGTGTGAAAAGTAAAAGCATATGACTGTAGAAAGGGACATAAAATATATTCTAAAACTCATTTTTGTGGGGAGTCATTTCTAATTTTTCATATTCATAGGTGTGAATGGTGATTGGTATTATAATGAGCCCTCAGAGTCAGGTCAGTATGTAATTGTTCCATTGCTTGCAGTTATTACTGTATAAACCCAAACTGTACATACAAGCTGAATGTTCCTTTTAAAAAATAAGACTCCCACAATTAACTCCCAGGCCTGAATATCCAATCTGTACCCAAGTACATAAGTAACATCATTGTCCAAACACTGTCCTTGTTTGCCAAAACATTGCCTATAGTTGACCTAAGCAAATGCACATTTTCTTTTTGTAAATTGTGTAAAGGTACAAAATATAAAACATATCAGAAAACAAAACAATTTGCAAAGGAAAAACTGAAGGACTTTTATTTATTTATCATGTGTTTCCCCACAGTGTCCCTTTAATACTGCAGCTGTTTGATTATTTGATTTGGTGAGAAGGTTTATAAATGAAATGCTAGCAAAAGAGACTCAGCTTTTGCCCTCTGGCAGTTGAGCAGTGAATAAATAATTTTCAGAGGTACTATGAATGGCACAGTCTGATATTTCTCATTTCCATGTGGGTATCACAGCTGTTAACTGATAATCCACAGAAATACTGTAAACCAAAAATGTGCAGATCGGTCCTCTATTGAAAGCTACTACATTGTTTTACTTTTCTAACAGGATTACTAGGATGGTCTCTTACAGTTTTATAGGCTGTTAGTCCCCTTTTGACCAATCCTTGATCACAATTCTGCTTTCTTCTCATCCTTGACACCCATTATGGACAGTCCCCAGGGTGGTTATAGTTTGCTTCTATTTTTAAAATAAAGAAATAAAATGGAACCTGAATTCCTCTAACTAATGAGTGGTGCTAGAAATTTTCATTTCATGAAGAAAATTAGATGAAAAGGAGTTTGTAGAGAAACATGTGACATTGAGAATGGTTGAAAACCTAAAAATGTCTCTGTGGTATATGTATGTGTGAAAGAGAAAGAGAGACAGAGACAGAGAGGGAGAGAGAGAGAGAGAGAAAAGAGTGAATAGCTAAACAAATGTGTAAAACTGAAATGAGTACAGGCAACTTCAAAAAAATGTCAGTATCCAGTAGGGTACTTCTACTGACTTGAATATGGGAGTCCTTACCTGCAATTAATTTGATTCATGCATCAGAGCAGTGTTTCTCAACCTTGGCAATTTTAAGACCGGATGAACTTCAACTCCCCAAATTCCCCAGACAGTAGTGGAGAAAAGACATACAAAAATAAACAGGTTTGTTTGGTCAATTTACAGAAATGATTCAGATAATGATAGACACTGATATAAGAACAGTATGGCAGAAATTCATCACATTCATTTCCTGTTTCTATAATATGAATTTTGTTGTTTAGGTGAATGTGAAGAAATACAAAAATTAGTCTTATGCAAGTATTGAATATTTTGATGCAAACACAACTGTTGCCTGATAGATTCAGTCTCAGATGATAGCTCTAAAATGTATTTATTTATTAGATTTTTTATTATTACTTAATAGGTAACTCAAAGGGGTGAACACACCTAATACTCCTTCTTCCTCCTATTTTCCCCACCATTACAATCATGTTTGGTGGGTTTGGTTGAGAGAGAGAGTTACTGGCCGAAACTGTCTAAGGAGGGACTAGAACTCATTGTCCTTGGTTTCTTGACTGGCACCTTAATAGCCTATATTGCAAGATCTCCAAAGATAATGCATTCTTTGCTTCAGGTAGGCTGGACTGTTGTTACGTATTGTACTTGGGGTTTTTTTTTGTACTTGGTTTTTTTTAAAGAAGTAAAACATACCTCTGATTTCTTTATTTTATTACAGTAATTCAAGGGAACAGTCAAGCCCATCTTAATCCAATTAAAACATCTGAAACCAAGGTCATAGATTCATGTTTCTGTAATTAAAATGTAACTTTGTAAAACTTTTTCACCCATTCCTATTATTTTGGTTTCAGTTTTTAGGCTATCTGTGGGTGATGTTGATTCATTCAGTGTGATAAAGCAAAGCATTTGCAAGTTGAGTTTGAGAAGTGTAGTGATAGGGGCCAGGTAGAGGTCATGAGCAGCAAATTGCCCCTCCAAAGCCTGCATGGCTCTTCTCTCTACATGATCTCATCCCTTCACATCACCATGGCAATGTGGGAAACTACCCCAGGCTGGTACAATGACCTCACTTGCCTGATATCAGCTAGCTTACACCAACAGGATGTTGCAAAAAACTGCACCGTGTTTTGGGCCTCTGGCTTTCTATCCTTAAGGATTGGTAAGTTTAACCAATGAAATGCTATTGCTACTCTATTGCCATGTTAAACTTTTGCTGCTTGGAAAACTGTATAAAAAGAATAAACGCTGCAAAGGCGGTCACCCATATTTGCACCCTGCAATGACTGAGCACTGATTACTACAGCTGGTGCCTGAACAGGGACGTTTGGGAACCCCTCCCTGGGGGAAGGAGCAGCAACCAACATACTTATCATTGTCTGGAATAGACCTCAAAGTGCACTTTTGTCCTACGACCCTTCAGTGGTAAGTATAGGTCGCAAGTTATCTCAGCAGCAGCAGAAACAGGCACAGGAAGACAAGGATATTGCTGAGAGGCTAAATGACTTCTTTGCCTCCGTTTTCACTGAGGAGGGTAGAGAACATTTGCCTGCCACTGAATTAGTTTTCCCAGGGAGGGAAATAGAAGAATTAAACCTGATAGAGATAAACAAGGAAGATGTTCTTGCATGCCTTTCTAAACTAAACGTCAACAAATCGCCGGGTCCAGATGGCATCCACCCTAGAATTCTCAAGGAACTCAAGTGTGAAATTGCTGAACTTCTAGCTAAAATATATAATCTTTCCCTAAGATCAGGCACTGTACCGGAGGATTGGAGGGAAGCAAATATAACCCCGATCTTCAAGAAAGGATCCAGAGGTGATCCAGGAAACTATAGACCAGTCAGTTTAACCTCAGTTCCAGGCAAACTGATGGAAACCATTATTAAAGATAAAATTACAGGGCACATAGAAAAACAGGCATTGCTGAAAGAAAATCAACATGGTTTCTGCAAAGGCAAATAATGTCTTACTAACTTATTAGAATTCTTTGAGGGTGTAAATAAATACATAGATAAAGAGGCCCCAGTTGATATTGTATATCTTGACTTTCAAAAGGCTTTTGACAAAGTCCCTCACCAAAGGCTCCTAAAAAAGCTCTCCAGCCACGGAATTAGAGGACAGGTCTTGTCCTGGATTGGTAACTGGTTAAATTGTAGGAAGCAAAAGGTGGCAATAAATGGACAAGTCTTTGGATGGAAAGAAGTGAGAAGTGGTGTACCCCAAGGTTCAGTTTTGGGACCGTTACTTTTTAATTTATTCATCAATGATCTGGATGTAGAAGTTAATAGTGAGGTAGCCAAGTTTGCTGATGACACTAAATTGTTCTGGGTTGTGAAAAGTGAAACTGATTGTCGGGAGCTCCAGAAGGATCTCTTGAAATTGTGTGAGTGGGCAACAAAGTGGGAAATGCATTTTAACCTAAACAAGTGCAAAGTTATGCACATCGGGGCAAAGAACCCCAATTATACTTACCAACTGATGGGGACCAAACTTTCTGAGACAACCCAAGAAAGGGATCTTGGGGTTTTGGTGGACAGCTCGATGAAGATGTCAACCCAATGCGCAGCAGCAGTAAAAAAAGCAAATTCCATGCTTGGCATGATTAGGAAGGGAATCGAAAATAAGTCAGCAAGTGTTGTATTGCCTCTGTACAAATCAATGGTGAGACCACACTTGGAGTACTGTGTACAGTTCTGGTCACCGCACCTCAAGAAGGATATAATGGAACAGGAAAAGGTGCAAAAAAGGGCAACAAGAATGATCAAGGAAATGGAGCGCCTCCCTTATGAAACTAGATTGCAACGCCTTGGTCTCTTCAGCCTTGAAAGACGGCGTTTAAGGGGTGACTTTATCGAAGTGTATAATATCATGCATGGGATAGAAAAGGTGGATAGAGAAAAATTCTTTTCTCTATCACACAATACCAGGACAAGGGGGCACTCCCTAAAGCTCATAGCTAAGAAAGTGAGGACAAATAAAGGGAAATATTTCTTCACCCAGAGGGTCGTTGATTTATGGAATTCACTTCCAGAAGGGGTCGTGACAGCTGTCAGCCTTGACAGCTTCAAGGCAGGGCTAGATAGATTCATGGATGCCAAGTGTATCGGTGGTTATTAAAACGGATGTCCATGTGCCGCCTCTATGTTGGTTGAGGCAGGCAGGATTCCCTTGAGTACCATTTGTTGGGGGTCAAGGGAAAGGGAGGGTTTTGCCTTCTCTTTCTGCTCAAGATCCCCATGTACAATTGGTGGGCCACTGTGTGACACAGAATGCTGGACTCGATGGGCTTTGGCCTGATTCAGCATGGCTCTTCTTATGTTCTTTTATGTTCTTATAAATCAGGCATGACAGAGCCTGAGGCAGACATAAGGAAGCTGGTGGATGAGGTAGGGAAACATTGCCCTTGGAAGATAGGGCATATTTTACATCTTGAACCTTGGGCTCCAGTACAGACATTGATGGTATCAGTGCCGTTGGGCAGTGGAAAAATATGGCTCAGATGCTTCAGAAGGGCAACAATTAACTACCAGCCCCCCCTTCTGATTACAACCAAGTAAAATTTATTCTCATAAAGCATCTTTAAATGGATTTCCAGCTCCTTCTGAAGAGGCTAATTCTTTTGCTTCTTCCCAGCCATCATACACCCCCACAAGGAAAATATTAGAGGAACAATCTCGAAGTAGAAAAAATAATAAGGGGAATCCTCAGAGTAATTTAAAGACATAAATTAACTCAAAATGTACTCCTCTGCAATGTGTTTTGAACAATTGGAATGTTTTGAAACTTCATGTGGCTGTTAAGTTTAACCCTGTCAGACAATGTCACACACACACACACACACACACACACACACACACACACACACACACACACACACACACACATATATATATATATATATATATATATATATATATATATATATATATATATATATGTGTGTGTGTGTGTGTGTGTGTGTGTGTTTTCTGAGGTTTTCGCGGGTGCTTGTATGTAGGTCTTTGGTTCTTCAGGTTTTCTCCCACGTAGAATTTGAAGTGTCTTGGCGACTTCGTCGAAACGTCGCCAAGACACTTCAAATTCTACGTATGTATGTATGTATACATATATGTGTGTGTGGTCACCCAGAACATTATGCTTGGGCTTGGAATGGTGAGAAAAATAGGAGATGATTAAAGGGCCCTAAAAATCCATGTTTGGTTGGAATCACCTCAAGATTTTTCTCGCTTGTTGCAGGACAAGTCATATGTTTAAATAAATGTTGTTTTAATAGTATTTGTGTATATATGTTTGTCTGTGTTATTCTGTGTTATTTCCAAGACTTGGAAGAGGGTCAAAACCCTCTCTGATAACAACACACCAAAAGGCCTTATTAAAAAATAAATGGTTTGTCTGGAGAAAAGTATGAAATGAAATATTTATATGTGGAATTGTTTATGCAAGCAGTTAGCATGGAACTGAATGAATTAATTTGTTGATACTGTACCTGTGTGTTAGCCCTCAAACCCCACCCCCACCCACTCTCTCCAAGGCTGTGAAAGAAATAGTCAATTGCAGATTTTATTGTTGTAAAAGTAAATTGAAAAGTAATAGTAAGTATTTGCATGAGAAGAGTTTCATGGAGGATGTGTGAGAGAATTAATGGAAAATGCATATGAAGGAGAGAAAACTATTTTTTGGTGGTGAGATTTTTTCCCTGTCTCTTTCATCTCTCCGTTGGCAGTGTTGCTTTAAGAGCGAGAGAGACAGAAAAAAGAAGGGGGAGCTGTTTGTTTAAAACATTTTTTTTCCTCTGCTTAGAATTGCGATTTGAGAAGGGTGGAGTGAATCTGAAATTTGATACCCACTCTTGCAGCTTCGGCTTGCAAATTTTTTACTCGAAAGAGGAAACAGTAATTGGTGGACAATATTTTTTTGGGGGAAAATTGTTGAGTTTAAATTGTTTAGTTAGACCTAGATATCCATCAACCAAAAGAACTGACTCTGAACTGTTTTTCCCTTTAGATTTATAAATGTGTAACCTATTTATTGGAAATTTGTTTCCATCTGAATGGAATTTGATTAAATTGGATGCCCACTCTCAGGAAAAGTTTGCATTTACTGTGCCTGCAGTGAATCATTCAGAACCTAATAAATGTTATCACTGGACAGTTTTGCCACAGGGAATGCTAAACAGTCCCACATTATGTCAGCTTTATGTGCTGCAACATTGGCTCCATTTCACAAATGCAAACATACAATCTAATTGGCTTTCAGAAATACAAAATGATTTAGAATTGCAAGTTGCACCAGAAAAATACAATTGCATTCTCCCTATCTTTATTTAGGGCATAAAATGTTGCAATCTTATTCTGCCCCATCTTTTCCTCATTTGAGCCTACCCAAAATTATTTCACTGGTCAATTTACAGCAATTGTTAGACACCTTTAATTGGGTTTGTCCATATTTTTCTTTCCCTACAAATTTGCTCAGTCCATTATTTGATTTATTGACCAAAGGAAAACAACCTGGAGATCTCATTGTGGTTCCACCTGTAGCACTTACCACTATTGCACACATTAATGACATCATGAGTACTCAATTTGTGGACAGAATTCCACATAAAAATTGTCAGTAACACTTTTGATTTTTCCTACTAGTAAATTACCTATGGGAGTATTAACTGTGATAGAAGTGCAAAAAATATAGTGTATTGAATGACTTTACTTACCCCACACTCTATCCCAAAATGTTTTATTTTTTTATCCAGGTGGTTGCTGAAATAATAAGCTTAGGACGCACACGAGCTTGCCATCGAAATGGAACTGATTTAATTAATATTGTTCTTCCTATCTCAAAATCTGATTTTCAATTTTGTTTTCAGAATAACTTATCTCTTCAGTGTGCTTTAACTGACTGTATAGGCTCTATTTCGTATCATCTGCCTAAAGATCCTTGACTTGCTTGTTTAATGACTTTTTCCTTTCCTGTCCGCCTACTTCTTTCTCCTTCTCCCTTGCCACAAGCTCCTACTGTTTTTCCTGATGGAGGGCGAATGAGAAGAGCAATTGCTTACAAGGATCCTCATGATGACACCTGGAAAGCGTCCTACACTGCAATGCAATCCTCACCACAACACTCAGAATTATCTGCTGCTATTTTAGCTTTTCACAGCTTTTCTCAACAGCCTTTTAACTTAATCTCTGAGTCTCATTATGTGTGCCAACTTATTTTTAATCTTCCAGGTGCTTACATCACGCCCAGGTTTGACCCCAATCTTATGACTTTGTTTTTCCCTTTACAGCAGCTGCTACAAGACTGAAAGCATTTATATTTTATTTCTCATATGCGCAATCACTTCTCCCTTCCTGGGCCTAAATTTTTTTTATGTCTTCCTAATCCCTGTGGTTTTGCCTTTAATCAACTATGACAAATGGATGTTACCCATGTTCTCTTTTTGGCTTCCTGGAAATATATTCATTTATCTATTGATACCTATTCAGGAACAATTTCCCCCACCTCTACGAGGGGAAACAGCTTCACATATTATTTTTCATCTTTTTTCGGCCGTTACAGCCTTGGGTAAGCCCTCTTCCTTAAAAACTGATAATGGGTCAGCCTATTCTTCAGTGGTCTTTTTGCAATTTTGCACAACCTGGAATATTGTTTTTACTCATGATCTTCCCTATAATTCCACGGGTCAAGCCATCGTGGAACGTGCTAATCAGTACTTTAAGGACTGCCTTCACAAACAAATAAAAAAGGATGGATCTAGGGTACCCAATTTGTCATGGGTAATACAACAGGTTCAAAAAATATTATTTACATTACACCAATTGAATATTTCCATTCAAAATTCAACCGCTTATCAGAGACACTTTCAACAGAAAACAAGCTTGCCTCCGCCTCTGATATATTATCGGGCATTACCAGACAAAGCATGGTTGGAACCGGTCCCTTTGATCACTTGG
Source organism: Bothrops alternatus (assembly GCA_034064705.1). Classification (NCBI taxonomy): domain Eukaryota; kingdom Metazoa; phylum Chordata; class Lepidosauria; order Squamata; family Viperidae; genus Bothrops; species Bothrops alternatus. Next base: position 19,443,594 of record JARGCV010000589.1, read on the forward strand.
GGGTGAGGCTATGCTGCTGTGCTTACTCCTACAGGACTTTTGTGGATTCCAGCACATTTCATTCACCCAGCCAGGGATGTCGTGGCACCAGTCCCTGGACCCGGTCCCAGAAATGGCAAGGGTGACTCTACAGATCGCACAGCAACCAATCTGATCCCGGCATGCCAGTCGGCCAGTGATGTGGGAAGATGTAAAGAACTTGACTGCCAAAGGCAGTGCTGCAACAGCAGCAAGTAGAGCAAAAACCCCGAGAACCTGTGCGCTGCCATTTTTGCGGTTTTAACTGCAAATTCCTTATCCATCATTTGTTTGTGTCTTATCATTAACATCTGCCCTTTGGTAACAGCAGCTGTCATCCCACACAAACAATCATTCGAGCAATGAATGAAGCAAAATCTAACATCACACAAAATGATGTCTTTTGTTTATCTGAAGCATATGACATGGAAAATTTGCTTTCTACATGTTTAGTCCTTGTTTGCACCCCTTCTGCTGTAATTCAAAACTTCACTGACAATTTTATTCAATGGGAACTTTAACTATAAGGTATATCTAGCTGGGGGGTTACTGCTTATTATCCACCCCCTGATGCTATTGCTTTGCACACTCCAGTGGTAGCAATCCCTGCAAATATAACGTGAAAAAATAGTTAATTGTACTTCTTCAAGTAAAAAACCTCACTGTCATCGCATTAGCTCACCTGTTTTAAACTGCACAGCTTTTAAAGAGACTTCCTTTTATTTTGGACATGTTTGGCTACCGCAAAGATGGGTTTTTACATGTGGTCAAGAAACTTTTAATTATATTCCTGCTAATATTAGTGAAGCGCAGTGTTGCTTTAGTCGGCTGATTCCTGTTTTGCTTTCCAAGCAACAAGTTCACTCGAACCGTTCTCCACGTGGGGTCATGCTAGACAGCACTTGTGACTCTGAGACAACCTTACTTAATAAAGCAGAATATGTAGCATTGGCTATGTCTCTAGTGGGTGTGCCAGGACTTGCTGTTCATGCTCACTTCAACATTAATGCTATTGCATGTAATTTAGCAAAAACAATTAATGCTACTTTTTCAGCTATGTCAGCAATCAACCATGAGCTGCAAGATTTGAGAAAAGCTATTTTGCAAAATCGCGCTGCTATCGATTATTTGCTTCTGCATCAGCATTTGGGTTGTGAAAGTTTTGAGGGGATTCAATATATTGTTTCAATATTTCTGATAATTCATGAATCATCCAGCACCAGATTAATATTTTACACAATTTGGCTTCTGATTTGAAAATTGATACTTTAGGATCTTGGTGGGTGCTGTTTTGTGCAATGTATTCCTTCATTTCGCAATATATGTATCAGAGCTTTTAACCCCAAATTCTCTCCCACATTACTTCAGGGTCAAGTTTTGGCCCTGTATAAACAACTGCAAGGATGTTCCTCTCCTGCTTATGATCCTTTTACTAGAGAATGTTTCATCTAACAAAACAAAAAAGAGTGATATGTAGAGATAGGGGCCAGGTAGAGGTCATGAGCAGCAAACTGCCCCTCCAAGTCTGCATGGCTCTTCTCTCTACATGATCTCATCCCTTCACATCACCATGGCAATGTGGGAAACTACCCCAGGCTGGTACAATGACCTCACCTGCCTGATATCAGCTAGCTTACACCAACAGGATGTTGCAAAAAACTGCACCGTGTTTTGGGCCTCTGGCTTTCTATCCTTAAGGATTGGTAAGGAGTTTAACCAATGAAATGCTATTGCTACTCTATTGCCATGTTAAACTTTTGCTGCTTGGAAAACTGTATAAAAAGAATAAATGCTGCGAAGGCAGTCAGCCATATTTGCACCCTGCAATGACTGAGCACTGATTACTACAGAGAAGCTTTAATTCCTAATAAAGGAGAGAACCAGGCTTTGATGAGCTATAAAGCTAGTCTCCAAAGTAGAGGATCTTTTTTAAAAAATCTGTAACTGGATTAAACACAGTGAAATTAAAGGACCTGTCATTGTATGTACTACCTCAGGGAATTTTAAATAGCCAACTTGTTCTTATGAAGGCTAGTTTTCTAATTATCCTCAGAGTAGAAAAGCCCAGTAATTGACCAAAACCATTTTCTTTTACATTATGTATCCTAGGAACAAAGATCTACTGTGCATGAGAACATGTCAAGTTCATGCCGATCTGGCAACTCTTTTCAAGTTTTATGATAGAAGATGCTTTTAAAAATTGTTTTCAGAGGCATTGGCATATAGAAAGTACAACTTGTCCAAAACTTCTCAACTACAATAATGTTTTTTCTACAGTGCTTTAAATTATTGTGGAGCTTATCAGGGTGATCCTATGAGTTTAATCAGGGGGAATGTTAAACTTCAGTGTTGGCAAATTGTAGGGACAGTTCGGGGCTGAACCTGGACAGCTGCTAGAGAAATCACATACTACCGGTATGTTAAATATCTATGGTTAATGGTACAAAAGTTTCCTTGAAAGAGAGTATTCGACTTATTTTTACCTTATTATTTTCCTGAAAGATGATGCCATGAGAATTAATGGATGTGAATTTTGGCTCATTCTCAGTTTCCTCAGGGGAAGAATGATACTCAAGTGATCTAACTGGTGTCCTGTATGAATGGAATAAAGTAAATTTCCTTCAGCTGGAGATCAACTTGTTGTGACTTCATGGACCCATTCATCTTGTTTTCTTGGAAGGAGTTTGCTATTGCCTTCTGGGACTTATTTCAGTTTTCCAGTGTAGTCTACTATTTAATCACTAACAATGTCTAATTCTACTTAAATCTGTTGATGTCAGCCAGTTGTGAGATTCAAATATGTGAACAACCGGAAGTCCATTCTGGGCCGGTGCAACAAAAAATTAGCTACCAGTTCTGCTGAAGTGGTGAAAAGTGGCTGAATCCCTGTCAGCTCAGTTTTACATTCTCAAGGTTTCAGTTGTTGTCCTTTTTATTCTGCAGTTCAGCTTCAGCTTCATGCTTCAGCTCTTGCCTTTTCTGTTAATTGACATGTTTATACAAATGATTAGGAAAAATAATTCCCCCTCGTTGGTAATAACTGCCCAATATGCTACATACCATGGGAAGATCCAACTGTATTGCTAAAAATGTAGCCAATAGAACATAAAAACAAAAGTTTTACAGTCTCTTAATTTATTAAATATGAATCAAGGAGACATGGTTTTAATACTTGACTTTATAGAATAAATATCACAGCCTTGTGTTATGTTCACCTGAAAATGTGGTAGTTACACTTCTCCTAAGTTCATAGATACATGAAGATCTAGGAGAGGTTAAGCTCTAAGAGTATCATATCTACAGCAATTCCGTGAGGGCATTGTCAAGATCAGTGACCTGTCAGAGGAATTTTTGTGGATGGGTAACAGCTTTGTTTTAAAACGCACCTGTTCTGCCAAGCATTCACTGCAGCCAATGAACTACTGTATATACCTTTACCTGAGATGGTTAGGCACTGTTCTGTATGGCAACTTTTCAGCTGTTTATGGCTTTAAGCATGCTAATTATATACATTTTATTGAACTACATTAGTTTTAATTATTCCTAATATTCCTGCTTTTGAACTTCTGTAGGATTTTTTAATGTTGAAACGTGAATTAAAAGCTTATTTTAGAAAATTTAAAAAAATCACAAGAATTAATATATTCATTTCTCCCTTGTTTTTATCTAAGATCAGTTATACTGTAGTTATAGGACTAATTATGTTACAGAACATCTATAATGAAGAAAATTGTGTTCAAAAATATTGTATTTCAATGAGCTTTAATTGAATCTTCTTACTCAAATGCACTCTAAATTTTTCTCCTTCCATCATGACTTGGAGACCCAGAGATCCAGTCTCCAATTATTTGTTTTTAGAAGGCAACTAATCATTTGGAAAGATTTTTGTTGTTGTGAAAAAATGAACCAAGCAATCAATGAATGTACATTTTATTCAATAGTCTCATTAGTGTGGCTAGGAAATAAAAAAAGTCTTATGATAAACAACCTGTGGTCAGAGTTACTGTTTTTAGAGGTAGTTTGGTGTAAATGCCGATGTTTGATTAGGTATAGGGACAAACTAGGAATTGTTTTGCTATATTGGCTGCCCTGCTGCTCCTTAGGATCCCTTCTGGAGTTTCTGGACCTGGTTGTTAGGTGGTAGACACTCTCTATTGGGTAGTACAGGGAGACTTTAATTTCTATGTAACTGAGCCTGGGTCTAATAGAGTCCAGGATTTCATAGTTCCATGACAACCATCACACATGGTTAGTCACATGTTAGACACTTCCAAACAGTTTCATGATCTGGATGTGGAGGATATTACCATACAGTAAACCCTTTGCCATGACCAGATCACTTCCTACTCCTTTCTTCTGTAGAGCTATATACATTTAGATGATCTACCAATGGCATTTTATGGATATGGCTAGGTCTTAGGGATCTTGCATACAGATTAGCAAGAAATGGGTAGCTAATTGAGATAGCTTAAGGACCAGCTATAGAATAACTTAGAGGAAAAGGATTATTTGGATTCATCAGTTAGATTCAGAACTGGGTTTGAGACAGAGGTAGCATTGGTTATGACTCTGCCTGGACTTAGATGGAGATACTGCATTGTTCTTGTTCCTTTGGTCTTGGCAGTTTTGAAACCATCAGGCATGGTATCCTTCTGGATTGGCTGCAGGGGTTAGGGATTGGAGGCATTTGTTTTACTTTTTTATACAATTGAAGTCTTTTGCTGATGGAAATATGTGCATGGAAGTGTTTGTGTGTATATGTGTGTGTGTATATACATGTGGTTCTAGTTTACCTACTGCTTGTTCAATGACCATTCAAAGTTACAATGGTGCTGAATAAGTGATTTAGGACTGATGTTCAAAATTGTGGCCATGGCAGCATCCCTGTGGTCATGGTGGTCACAGTGTCCTGCAATCATGTGGTCACTATTTGCAACCTTAACAGCTGACTTCTGACAAGCAAAGTCAATGAGAACACTGGCAGGAATTTGCAAGTTGTGGTCACGTGACATCACACTTAATGTCCATGGTAATAAACTAGAACTGATATGAAACTGACGTGATGTTTTACTTGACAATTTCATCACTTACTAATAGAATTGTCGATCTCAGTTATGGTCAATAAAGGGAGAACTACCTATGGATGTGGGGGCACACATATTCATACATAACACATACACACTCCTGGATACATATCTCCTCAGAATTTTATTTTGTCTTAAGCTTTGAACTCTGCTCTGTTAGAGAAATTTTCCATGCAATGTTTCATACACTTATATTTCAATGTACAGAGAATTCAATAAAAAAATGAGGAGTAGGAAAATATATTCCAAGTAATTTAATATTTATTAAAGCATTAAAACAAATAAGAACATCAAGCAAAACCAGCAGATTTGTATCCCACAGTTTGTTAATAAAGGAAGCCTTTCCAATAAAAGTTATATATTACCAAAACCTGGGAGGTTTCTTAAAAAATGTAGGAGAGAGAGAAATATGCTTCAATCTAAAGTGTCAAGCTATTTTATGTTGGTGAGCAATCATGGTGCATAAATGAAAAGTTATTCTTAATTGTTGTTTGTTTCAATTCTTGTCACTCTTTCTTCCTTAATCTAAGCCCATTGACAGCTGGGGATGCAATTGAAAATAGTTCCTTGACTTGTTGAATCCAGATTTTGGATATCTTTTGGATAGCACTTGTGACATCATTAGTGATATATGACTAACTTTCATAGAATTGTTTTGCAATGTTTATACCACTAAGCATCATTTTAAAATAATACTTCAGAGTGAAGTAGGGGCATTGACAGCAACCCACAATGTCTGTTATTGACAAAACATTGATTTATTTGATTTAACTTCAGAGTACCAATGCAAGAGACATAGTTTGCATTCCAAAAGTACAACACTCATTTTGTCATGCCTCTCTCCCCCTTTATCCCATTAAATGCTTCTGGAACAAGAATGAGGAATCAGTTGACCTCCAATTATCATTACACATTTCTGGAGTCACAGTCAGAATGTATACCCTACGTAGTTGTAACCAGTGCTTTTTTTCTAAAAAAAAAAAAGGTGGCGGAACTCACACACGTCATACAACCCGCCTTGCCTACTCTATAAGGTTCCATCCAAAAAAAGGTGCCAGAACTCTGTTCTGGGCATTCTATGAGAAAAAAAGCCCTGGTTGTAACTGAAAATATGAATTATGGTGCTTGTACAGTTTCAGTTTCCAGAATCATACTAAAAATAATACGATATCAACCTACTAATACAATCCTTGGTTGTATAAACAGAGGGATAGAATCAAAATCATGTGAAGTATTAGTACCACTTTATAAATCCTTAGTAAGACCACATCTGGAATATTGCATCAGTTTTGCTTACCATATTACAAAAAAGATGTTGATACTTTGGAAAAAGTGCAAAGAAAAGCAGCTAAAGGCCTGAAGACAAAAACATAGGCCAGTCTAGAGAAAAGAAGGACTAAGGGTATGATAATGATAACAGTATTCCAATATTTGAAGGGCTACCACAAAGAAGAGGAGGTCAACTTATTTTCCAAAGGACCAGAAGGCAAGACAAGAAACAATGGATGGAAACTAATCAAGGAGAGAAGCAGCCTGGAATGAAGGAGAAACTTCCTAACAGTGAGAATAATTAACCAGTGGAACAGCTTGCTTTCATAAGTTGTGGATGCTTGGAGGTTTTTAAGAAAAGACTGGACAGCCGCCTGTCTGAAATAGTTTAGGTCTCCTTCTTGAGCAGGGGTTTGAAATAGAAGACCTCCAAGGTCCCTTCCAGTTCTATTCTGATTGATTGATTGATAATATGTGGCCAGAATATTCCTTATTCCATTGGGTTCATAAAGTATCCTTTTAGTTACTGGACACAATTTGAGATGCTACTGAAAGGTGGTTAGAAATACAAATCAACAGAACCATGTAGGAAATAATGTTTTAGCTATGCTGAACTGCCTGGTTCCTGCATGCAGGTACATTGGCTTTCAGGTGAGATAAGCAAACAAACTCTTGGCTGACTGGGATTGGCCCATCTGGTTTCTTCCTTTGAGCAGTGCTCCCATGCCAGCCAAATATAGTGTATTATTGCACCTAAACAGACATATATATAAAACGTGTTGCTTCCCTGACAAGATAAAAACATTCTTGTTTTGTTTTGGTTTTTTTTTTGACTGAAGGTTCTTCAGAATTTTTTTTAAAGGCAATTCAGTTCCTATTGTAGCCTAGAGCTGCAGGGAACACCAGCTTTGTTTTGATAGATTCATATTATGCTATGGCATCAAACAAGGACCTCCAAAATGAATGCACCGTAAATCATCTGGGACTAAAAATAGCACAGTAAAAAATGTTCACTGTTGTAGCATAAAGATACGGTTTACAGATTGTTCATATGCCATATTTTTCTGAAACAAACCTGGAGTAAATGAATAATCTCTTGAATCAAGTGGGGAAAGGGTGCTACAAGACACATTTAGTTAACATCAACTAAAAGCTTCTTTATTTTAATGTGAGGGTTGTGTCAGGTCAGACTTTGATCTCCTACATGTCAAGAAGAGACAAATGGTAGCATTCCAGAGCAACTCCTACCATTTTTTAATAATGTGAAAATGATAGCTCAGGTACTTTTTTCCACAGATTACTTTCCATATTACAGTATATACTATTCACACATTAAGATGATTTTGGACATTGTCTATTTCTACTGTCTCATTGTATTGTACAAATTATTTTCTTTCAGTGTAGGCATCCATATTGTCTGTGCTATTATTCTTTAGTATTCTTTTCTCCCTCTTTTTTCTAACTGCTGCAAATTTAATAAATCAATGTTTTTAGTGAAAATCTGACCTCAGAAGAAAAATACTGTCTTCAGTTTCAAGACGCATGTCATGACATATGATTACATTCCAGATTAATGGACTTAAATCTCACTGTTATTCTCTCTCTATGCCCCCCCTCCTCAGGACTTTGAGTTAAGCAGAGAAGTTGTCTGGACAGATTTGAACTCTTCCAGCTGATAATAAATAAGGTGCTAAGAAGCTCATCAGGGTCTAAAAATAGCTTTTTCAGCAGCCTTCTCTGATGATTATCTCTCTATCACACACTCTCTCTCTGCAACATGCACAGCCCCTAAAAATAGAAAATGATAATCAAAAGGCTGAAAGCTCTTTAACTACAGTATAGAGACATTAGCAGCTGCAGAAATAATGAAGACTTTGCACAGTACAATTTTTGATTAGATTTTTCTACTCTACATGGTTGCTGCAATTTTTAGCTAATAAATCAGATCCATGACATGGAAGCCCTGCACCTAATACCAAAAATCTGTATTCAAAAAGATGGGATTATTTAGCAGGTGAGGTGGGGTACCTGTGGTTCCATAGTTTACTGGAAGGACCATCCTTTTCCTTCTCCCTTTGTAAGACTTAGGATGGATATGGGAAACTGGTTCTGGAACTACTTTATATTTTGTCACTCTACAGAGCTTTGTTTAAACTACCACTTGGTTGCCCTACAGACAGGATGCATTTATTTTTATTAAGAGCTTGGTGAGATAATATAGATCTTCTTAAACGGTTTATTTAACATATTTTACTGAGATACAGTAGGATTGACAGACCATTTTCCAAAGATCTTTTTGGCATTTACATATCAATTTATGCCTCACAGTTTCCAAAACAACACATTTCATATTTTTCAGATCTCATTAGAGTAACTATTTTTTTCCTGAAGAATTTACTACTGTGGGTAAATAGGCATTACTACATTCTATTAAGATCTGACAGAGATAAGTGATTTAAACTGTTGTTAATAAGTGTTTATTAATAATATACTGATAATTTGAAATAAATATTATATTCTAGACTTGAATGATGCT